>CM076678.1:27739841-28244841 GCA_038501925.1 Xenopus petersii
CCCTCAGATTTGTGTAACCCCTTTTTGGCCACCCCCCTGTGCCACAGGTTATACATCATAACATTTACAGGTCCTGAGTCCTCTTTGCTAGGCGAAAGGGTACTGGGAAAACTGTTCTCTGGCAGTGCCTCCACCTAATGGGATCCAGGAATACACCTGCGGGTTGCCCCATTAGGAAAACATTCAATGCACATACTTGCTTTATAAAAATATCAACTTTATACAAGGAAAAAGTCCTGCACTACTCATTGGCAGATCAAAGTCTCAGTCCCTTATCCCCAATGAGCACACTTGGTCCCAGGCAGCGCTAGCAGCCCAAAATACATTTCCCTCCGGTTAGGTACTGGCTCCCTTGTGGCAGGCACCCAAATAGCCTGTGACACCATAGAACCCTTGCTGGATCCTTTCCTCTACTCTCCCCAGGCAGACTTACCCGAGGGCTCTGCACTGCCTATAGCGCGAGCACACACAGTTCAGTTTTGGAAATCCGGAGCACCCGGCCCTCCTGGTCTTGCTCCCAGGCATGGGGTCGCCTACCCCAGCCTCAGAGGCTTCCTGCCTCTACATAGTGGCAGCTGAAATCACTATTTCCTTAGTAAGGTACAGTCAGCAGAAATACGTAATGGCTGTCTGAGCACACGGCTCTCCCTTTTATAGTAAAGTGGTAAAGCAGTGACACCTTGTGTTATCCAACGGTATCTACCATGCTGCACCCACAATGCTCTGGCCCCAGCCCCTGGGAAACCCCCATAGCTCAGTCATGTGTAGGGATTTAACCCTTCAGGTCCCTATATTTGCATAAACGTTTCCTGCACACACACAGCCCTGGGATCCTGAATATTTATGTGGATAGTTTCCTTAATGTTCCTATGTTGATAATATAAAAAACTTTCAGTAATTTCTGTTATGGTCATTGGGAGTTTGTCTAGGCAATGGGAGGGTGCAGGTGTGCATGCATTCTTTTCTTAAAGGGGTTGTTCACCTTTAAATCAAACTTTTCATATGACGTACAGAGTCAGATTCTGAGACAATTTGCATTTGGTTTTCATTTTTTATTATTTGTGGTGTTTGAGTTATTTAGCTTTTTGTTCAGCAGCTCTCCAGTTTGCAGTTTCAGCAATCTTGTTACTAGGGTCCAAATTACAACTGTGCATTGATTTGCATAAGAGACTGGAATATGAATAGGAGATGGTCTAAATAGAAAGATGAGTAATAATAAAAAAGCAATAACAATACATTTGTAGACTTACAGAGCATTTGTTTTTAGATGGGATCAGTGACCCCAATTTGAAAGCTGGAAAGAGTCAGAAGAAGAAGGCAAGTAATTAAAAAAACTATAAAAAATATAAAATATGAAGGCTAATTGAAAAGTTGCTTACAATTGACCATTCTATAACACATTAAAAGTTAAATTAAAGGTGAAGCACCCCTTTAAGCTCAGTCTCAATTAGGTTGTAGTTGCTCTTAACCTACTGTTTTTTTCCACTCCTGTCCTTTTTTTTCTGTATTCTGTTGAAATCACTTTTAAGACCACCTAATTTTCCCAACTTCTGCAGTCATGAAGTTATTATTTTTAAAGTATCCGCTGTACTTATAATATAGAGAATTATTTTAACAGCTTAGGAAAGGATCAGTAAGAAGAATTCTAGTTAAAGTAACGTATTCCTCTGGTAACTCTACATTTTTCACACAGAGCCGCCATCAGGGAGGCACAGGGGGTACAATTAGACTGGGCCCAGGCCTGTAGGGGTGCCCGGCAGTGCTGAACATTTCGAAAGAGCCGGACCCCCCTTGACAGCCTCCATGCCACCTTCTTCCTAAGTCCCGAACAGCCGAAATTCGGCGAAAGTGCCAAAAAAGCCAAACAGCGGAAAGTCCTGAAGCGGCGAAAAGACAGAAGTCACGAAAATAGCCGAAGTCCTGAAGCGGCAAAAATACCCGAAGTCACAAAAACAGACGAAATTGAAGTCCTGAAGCGGAGAAAAGACCCAGAATCACGAAAGGAAGCGAAGTTGAAGTACTGAAGCCATAACTTCAAATCTTCTGAACACCAATGTGTGTTTTTTTTTTAATCCCCTGGCCACCAATGTATTCTTTTAATACTCTATAGGCCCCTGTCACCAATGTTTTCTTAACCCTTTTCTTAAGTGCCACAGAACGTAGAATCTACGTTCTGTGGAAAAGTAACTTGAAATGCCACAGAACGTAGATTCTATGTTCTGCAGCACTTCCGGGTTCTCGAGCGGAGGAGCGGCTGTTAGAGCCGCTCGCTCCATTCCTCCTCGATCCCCTGCCCCTAGGCAACGAGCAGAGCACGGGATCGCCCAGGGGCCCCAAAACAGTAGCAGGCACATGTCACTTACGTGTCCTGCTGCTGCAGCCTGTACTGCGCCATCCAGCTCCGCCCCCACAGCACAGGGACAGGATTCACGTTGCAGATGTCTTCCTGGGGCCCTTCCAGATCGTCTGCAACAGTCTCCAGCGACTTTTTCAGGTTAGTGCAACAATTACACACACAAACACAACAACACACACTTATTACAGTAATACACACTTAGATTTACACTTACACACACTTATACATACATTTTTGGGGATTGGGGGGGTCACTTACACTCACTGCACTCACACACGTGCACACGCACACACGCGCACATAACATGTAATTTATCAATTGTACACGCGCATATACATGGCATTGTGGCTTTTCTTTTTTTTTTCCTTATCGCATCGTCTCTTTTTTTGGCTATAAAAATGTTTTATTGCCATTACGAATTGCGTATTCGCTAACCGTACTGTGCAATACCTTTTGTATGTTATTTCGATGATTATATCGCAATTTTGGGTATCTTGGTGCATTTTTAGCCATTTCATTGAATTTTTAACCATTTTATTGCATTTTCAGCTCTGCATGTGTTGTGTTCACTTGTTTCTAGCCGTATAACCTATTTGGCCCAGCTAAAATATTCAAACTGTGATTCTGACGGCCGATAACACTAGTCTGGAAAAAAAAACATTGATTTTTGTGGTTTTATTGGATTTTTTTGCATTTCGCTCTTTACTGCCGTATTTTGTTTTGCCTTGTAAATTTTAGCTACTGTATATCCATTTGGGGGTCTCTGTGCGCCACATAGTTTGTTATATCTATGCATATTGGGCATCAAACTGTTTAGTAGACCCCTATGTTTATATTTAGGATGCTTTATGCTGGTAATGATACATGGACAATACGATGCTGGAATGTTGAAGCTTTGAGGCAATTTTCAGATATTTCACGGTTCACCAAAACCGCCAAATTTGGCAAAGCCTTGCAACTCAGTAGTTTGGAGCAGAAAGGCATGGGTACCCATTTTAGATTCTGTAGAATGTGTACTTTCCAAAAATATATGGGGTTGGGGGGGCTAAACATATATTTCTGTGTTTTTACCCCTCAAAAATGCAGTCAATGTGTTGATTCTTAATTAGCTGAAGTTACCCACAGGACAATTTGTATGCACTAACTTCATTTTGGGGCCTCTAAATGCCATATACTTTGGTAAACCTATGCACAGTGGGCACCAAACTGTTTGGAGGACCCCTGGCAATCACAATTTGGGTGCGTTTTCGTAATGATACATGGGTGATATGATGCTGGAAAGTTGAAGTATTGAGGCAATTTTCAGATATTTCACCAAAACCGACAACTTTGAGAAAGCCTTGCGACTCAGTAGTTTGGAGCAGAAAGGCATGGGTACCCATTTTAGATTCTGTAGAATGTGTACTTTCCAAAAATATATGGGGTTGGGGGATAAACATATATTTCTGTGTTTTTACCCCACAAAAATGCAGTCAATGTGTTGATTTTTCATTAGCTGAAGTTACCCACAGGACAATTTGTATGCACTAACTTCATTTTGGGGCCTCTAAATGCCATATACTTTGGTAAACCTATGCACAGTGGGCACCAAACTGTTCGGAGGACCCCTGGCAATCATATTTCAGGTGCTTTTTATTGGTACCTAATATAGTTTGGGATATGCGGAGCAGCAAAATAAAACCTTTGAAATTATTTTTCAGAATTTTGAATTTTTTTTAGAAAAACCGCTATGTTCAGACAAGCTTTTATGTTTGGTAGTTGGGAGTTGAGAGACATAATTACCCATTTTGTAATCAGCAGAATGTGTACTTTTCAAATATGTATGGTTTTCTGGGGTAAACGTATGGTTTCAGGATTTTTTGCCTTGGAATCTAAAGCATGCCGTTTTCTGCCTTAGTGCTTTCAAAATTCGGTAATATACTGCAGGGAGTTTTTGCTGTACAGAAGTCCTAAATCTCCCTAAAACTATACATATCTGGTATTGGCACGTTTGAGAGACATAAGGCTTTCCAAACCAGTTGGATTTTCATCCGTAAAAAGAAATATTTTTCTGGTATAAATTGATATAAGATGAAAAATGGTAATTTTTCTTTTTTTTTTGGTATTTAGCACTATAAATTTTTTTGCACAGGTGGAAATACATGAAAACTCAGGCAGATTTAGAAAGCTCAGTTTCTACCGAAAAAAACTATGTATAGTTTTCCTAGGCAAACTATAGGTTTCCCCTCAGAAAATGCCCCTAAATTGAGAGAGCACAAAATGTTTCAAAAACGGCTGGCATTTCGCGTAACCAAAATGTGACATTCTGCTGGCACTTAAAGGGTTAAAAAATATTATTTGGGGCCCCAATTTTTTTTTACCTTGTAAGGGGGGCCCTGCCGCCAATGTTTTTTTAAAAATATTCTTTAGGGCCCCAATTTTTTTTAACTTGTAAGCAGGGCCCTGGTGCCAACATTTTTTTTTTACTTATAGGGGGCCCTGATCCCCAATAGCTTTTAATAACTTGTGTGTGGGGAGGTTACCTTTTTTAGTGCTGATGTCTGTGTGGTCTTTTAACTGTGGAGTGGGCATGATCTGGGGTGGGGCTTGTTGTACGGGGTCCTGTGATTTCTAATGGCTGCCCTGCTGCCACATGACAAACCTTAAAATCAATTTAAGAAATTAAAAACAAAATATTGAAGTAACAAAGAATTTATAAAATGTTAAACGTGAGTGTACCAGTATTGTTCTTCCTGATGAAAAATATATAGATGCTGGGGAAACTGGAAGGATGAAATGGCCTTATTATGAGCTAAGGATTTAAAATTTGTAAGGTTATGTTTATATGTTAAGCAGGGGTTGCAAGGATTTCCATTATAGGTATGGGACCTGTTATACAGAATGCTTGTGTCCTGGGGTTTTCCAGGTAACGGATCTTTTAGTAATTTGGATATTCATATCTTAAGTCTACTAAAAAATCATTTAAACATGAAAAAGGATTTTTTTGCATCCAAAAGATATTTATTATATCTTAGTTGGAATCAAATGTTTCATTGTTTGCAGGAAATAATTTAAAAAAATCTTTAGTGTACAACATATCAATGTTTTGGTCCCCGTTTGGGACCTTTTTCAACCTTGGTAATTTTTGTCTTATGTGAAACGAGTTTTTTATCGTGCACCAGGGCAGTTAAAGGAAACTGATTACATAGCTATCTATCTATCTATCTATCTATCTATCTATCTATCTATCTATCTATCTATCTATCTATCTATCTATCTATCTATCTATCTATCTATCTATCTATCTATCATCTATATATATATATATATATATATATATATATATATATATATATATAGGAAAAATTCCTGGGTGCCTGCAAAAAAGGAATAGGTATAAACAAAAGTTTACAAATAAAAATTGTATTTATTGAACTCAACGTTTCGATCCCTCACCGGGATCTTAAGCCCACACGGGCTGTCAATCAAACATTAATGTGCGGGGGTGTCTTTAGGAAAGAACAGAGAGTGTCAAATGAAGGGAAATATTAAGTGTTTTAGTTTAGAGTAAAGGGGAGAGTGTCACAGAATCACCACACTGTTCATTCTTAGCCCAATATCCAATCAAAAGCGGTGCAGAAACCTTTTAGCCAATCGTGTTGCAAAATAGCGGTGGGTGTGTGCAGTAGCGCATCAGACTTCCATATACCCGTCGGTTCCCAACAAGCCGTTACTTAGCAACCGGAGGTGACAGACTTAGAACGGTGATAGAGAGTGCAGCTCCCTGTGCCCTCTGCTAAACCTCTCTGCGCCTGATAGTGTATAGGTACCTTCAGGGTCGGACTGGGGGGCCCGGGGCCCACCGGGACTAATGTCCAGGGCCCCCTCTGACCCCCCCTGCCTCCCTACTATGACGCGCCGAGCACGCTTGCACGAAGGTGCTGCTCGGCGCACCTGCGTGTAGGCACAGCTCCTCAGTAAAAGGTGCCGTGCGCATGCGCAAATGGCGCGGCGCGTAAAAAAAACTTTTTTTCTTTTAAGTACAATCGAAACGGGGGACTGGCCCGGCGGGGGCCCATTAGGGGTCGGGGCCCACCGGGTTTTTTCCCGGTATCCCGCCGGGCCAGTCCGACACTGGGTACCTTTGACTGTGTTCCGTCCATTCGCAACATTGAGTGCGGAATGTTTGTACATTGCTCAAAGTGTCAGTGGTCAGTCTCGCTGTGACCATCATAGGGTAAAGGTGCCATGTCTGGGGGGAGCATATAAAGTCAAGGCTCCAGACCCACATAATAATGCCGACAGGTATGTAGTACATAGCGGGATCTTTCAAGGGACGATTACGGTATTGTGGCAAGTGGCATGTTGAGTGACGGTAAGTTTAAAAAAAGGAGGAAACCAGGAAGGGAAGAGGATATCCGCAATAGGAGATAGACACAAATGTATCCACATAAAGCAATAATGTTGCAAATATTCAGCACTGATAGAGCTGTTAAGCATATTAGCCTTCCAATCAGTCCATATGCATAGTTACATAGTTATATAGTTTAATTGGGTTGAAAAAGACAAAGTCCATTAAGTTCAACCCCTCCAAATGAAAACCGAGCATCCATACACACACCCCTCCCTACTTTCACATAAATTATATATACCTATTTCTTTACTAACTATAGAGCTTAGTATCACAATAGCCTTTGATATTATGTCTGTCCAAAAATTCATCCAAGCCATTCTTAAAGGCATTAACTGAATCAGTATCACAACATCACCCGGCAGTGCATTCCACAACCTCACTGTCCTGACTGTGAAGAACCACCTACGTTGCTTCAAATGATAGTTCTTTTCTTCTAGTCTAAAAGGGTGGCCTCTGGTATGGTGATCCACTTTATGGGTAAAAAGGTCCCCTGCTATTTGTCTATAATGTCCTCTAATGAACTTTTAAAGTGTAATCATGTCCCCTTGCAAGCGCCTTTTTTCCAGAGAAAACAACCCCAACCTTGACAGTCTACCCTCACAATTTAAGTCTTCCATCCCCTTTACCAATTCAGTTGCACTTAGTCTCTGCACTCTCTCCAGCTCATTTATATCCTTCTTAAGGACTGGAGTCCAAAACTGCACTGCATACTCCAGATGAGGCATCACCAGGGACCTATAAAGAGGCATAATTAGGTTTTCATCCCTTGAGTTAATGCCCTTTTTAATGCAAGACAGAACTTTATTTGCTTTAGTAGCCACAGAATGACACTGCCCAGAATTAGACAAAATGTTATCTACAAAAACCCCAATATCCTTCTCATTTAAGGAAACTCCCAACACACTGCCATTTAGTGTATAACTTGCATCTATATTATTTTTGTCAAAGTGCATAACCTTGCATTTATCAACATTAACCTTATTTTCCAGTTTGCTGCCCAGTTTCCCTATTTAGACAGATCACTCTGCAAAGTGGCAGCATCCTGCAATGAACCTATAGTTCTGCACAATTTAGTATCTTCTGCAAAAATAGAAACAGTACTTTCAATGCCCACCTCCAGGTCATTAATAAACAAGTTGAAAAGCAAGGGACCTAGTACAGAGCCCTGCGGTACTCCACTAACAACACTGGTCCAATTAGAAAATGTTCCATTTACCACCACTCTTTGTAGTCTATCTTTTAGCCAGTTCTCTATCCAGGTACAAATACTATGTTCCAGGCCAACATTCCTTAATTTAACCAGTAACCTTTTGTGTGGCACTGTATCAAATGCTTTAGCAAAATCTAAGTATATCACATCCACTGCCATCCCAGAATTGAGGTCCCTGCTTACCTTCTCATAAAAAGAAATTAAGTTAGTCTGGCAAGATCTATTATGCATAAAACCATGCTGGCACACACTCATAGTATTATGATTTGCTATAAAGTCCAGTATCTTATCCTTTATTAACCCTTCGAAAAGCTTTCCTACCACGGACGTCAGACTTACTGGCCTATACTTTTGAGAACAGGATCCTTTTTTGAATAGAGGCACCTTTATTCGCCAGTCTCTCGGCACTATACCAGACCTCAATGAATCCTGAAAAATTAAGTAAAGAGGTTTGGCAATCACAGAGCTAAGGTCGCGAAGTACCCTGGGATAAATACCACCTGGCCCCGGACCTTTGTTAATCTTAACATGTTCTAGTCTCTTTTATACTTTCAATAGTTTTCATTGAGTTTTAACATTTTAAGAAGAATAAGTAGTTATAACAGTTATGCAATAACATCAAGTATTTACTTAGAGAAAAGGAATGAAGAGAGAGAGAGAGAGAGAAGAGTAGATATGGAAGCTGTCCTGTCTCAATGCAGTGGGCCGATCAATTAAAGAAAGAGGAAATAAAGCAAACGAAAGTTTCACGGCATATTATGTAACATTTGTATTGAACGTTGCATGCTCTAGAGTGGTCCCTTAAATATCATAATAGAAGATACTTCTATGGGCTTACAGTTGAAGGAATTACCTGAAATACAACTGTTAGGTATTAGTTTTTCCACATCTGAGAAAGTATAAAGTGTAACATACTGAACACCGACATATATTGCTATCATATAGTGATTACGAAAAGATCCTGTAGTCGGGAATGAATATCGATACCATGGTTCCCATATCTCCTTGTATTTCTCATTTTTATCTATAAGTATGCTGGTTAGTCTTTCATTAACCAATATCCAATTTAGTTATCCTTGAAGTGGGAAATGGGAACTAGGTGTGATTTCCAAAGTTTAGCTATTGTAATCTTTGCTGACAAAAATATAAAGTTTATCAAAATTCTTGTATTAGTATTGACATTACCGTAGTTATCCTTTTGTTTAACAGAGCATTTAAAGGATCTTTCCTAAGATTAACTTGTGTTACCAAATATATGATAGTATAGACCCGAGTCCAGAACCTTTGTACATTTGGGCAATCCCACCAGATATGCATCACCGTACCTGCTGAACCACAATGTTTAAAGCATTCTTGGCTAAGTTGGGGTTTTATCTAATGTAACCGGGAAGGGACCATATACCAGCGTGTAAGAACTTTACTTGCAGTTTCCAGTTATGAAATATTCCTAGAACTGTGGGTGGTGGTTTCCCATATCTTGTCCCAGGTTTCTTTATCTATGTTACTGTTAAGGTCTTTATTCCATGCTGTAACATAAGACAAGGGGGTTTGGGAATGTGTATCAAGAAGTAATCGATATAGATATGAAATTAAGCCCCTTAAATGGCTTATCTGTTGGTATTGAGGGAGGGAAATTATGAATTTCCTTTATGGGAGACCAGGTTTTAGGACCTGATCTTGAATAAAAATTATATATATTTTTGAAGCCATTAGATGTCCAACTTTGGAAGGTTTTCGGAGATAAGCCTGGGGAAATAGAGGGTTACCAAGAATTGGTGCTGCTGGGTGGGGAGCTGACATAAGTTTAGCTGTGTATTTTTATTTATCCCAAATGTTTAGGGAATGGGTTAAAAAGGGGTCTATAATGTCTGGACGTTGTACTGAAGAGCACCATAACAGTGCCTGTGGGGTAACTGGATGTAGTTGGTGTTTCAACATTGTTACCCACTTAGGTGGCGTGGAAGCATGCATATGTGTAAGGGGATGTTCTAGTCTCTTTTGAATTTCCTCATGTGTGAACCATGCATCATTAGTTGTATTACTGGAATTGGGACTATTAAGAAGGAAACCTTCATTAACTGGTTCCTCATTTGTGTAGACAGATGAAAAATATGAGTTCAGAATCTGCGCTTTTATTTTGTTTGCATCAACCAGCTGACCCCCCTCTGATACTAAAGGTCCCACCCCTTCCTGCTTCATTTTTTTACTATTAACATATTTTGCTCCAATATCCTTTTCCATATCAATTGTAGCTTGCCTTATAGCTTCTTTGCATGATTTATTGGCTTCTTTGTACCTTATAAATAATTCGGCTGTCCCAGCTAACTTGAAAGTCTTTCTTAAAAGCACGTCTTTTCTTACCCACCTCAACACCAACACTTCTATTGAACCAAAAAGGTTTTGCTTTTCAACGACGTTCCTTGCTTACAAGTGGAATATACTGACGGGTATATTTATCAAGCAGCATTTTAAAGACGTCCCATTTTTGTTCTGTGTTTAACCCTGTGAAAAGCATTTCCCACTTAATATGTTGCAGAGATGCACTGCCAAAGTTTGCACGTCTGAAATTTAGTGTTTTAGTTACTCCCTTATAGAATTGCTTCTGCAACAATAAGATTTTATAATCTTATCAGTCTAACAATACAGATACAAAATGTAATTTATAAATATTTCTTGCAATAGAAAACATTCATTTTCCGTATGTTAAGCAAGCTGTGTATCATCACTTTTGAAACATTGGCTGTCTAGCTGATTCTGAATTAGAACAGAATAAAAAGTAAATGATAAACAGTTCGCATGTAATCAGACCGGTCAAGTGTTAACAGATTTAGCATGACAGGTTTTTGCCCTGCCCTCCTACTCTCAGGTTGAATGCTAGAAAGAGCCAGAAGAAGAAGGCAAATTTTTGTTATCCAAATAATTAATTATTAAGTACCTTGTACAAAATAAGGTAACAAATAATCCTTATTAGAGGCAACACTAGTCTATTCAGCTATATTTGACGTTTACATGATCTTTTAGTCAACTTAAGTTATGAAGATCCAAATTACAGAAAGACCCATTATCCAGAAAACACCAGGACCCAAACGTTCTAGATAATAGGTCCCATATATGTATACTGCCCGTAATTTGTAATACTGGCTCTGGCCTTGGCAGGTGTTTTACTGGGTAGGTCAGGTGGCAACCCTAAATTTGAATTAGAAAGGATTGAGTGGTACTGAGAGCAACTATAGCAACTAAGGCGCAGATTTATCAAGGGTCGAATTGAAAATTCGAAATTTCCATTATGGTCAAAGTTTTTCAAAAAATGTGAATTTGATTTTTGAGATTTATTATACTCTGGCCCTTTAAGAACTCAAATTTGAGTATTCACCACCTAAAGCCTGCCAATTTGCTGTTTATGTCAATGGGAGACGTTCAGGGATCATGTTTGCAGCCTTCCTGACATTCGAGTTTTTTTCTGTGTTATCAGGTGGATCCTATTCACCTAAATTTAAAAAAAATATGATTTTTATAATACATTTTGATTGGTCGAATTTCGAGTTCATGGGAGTTTATGGGAGTTTCAAAAAAACTTGCATGATTTTGAAATTCGAACCCTTGATAAATGTGCCTCTGAGTGTAAAGAGCCCCCTTAGTACCTTTAATGGGTGAGGCATGACTCATTCCTGGGGAACCACAACTGCACTAGTGGTTGTAAATAACCTCTTTTAGAGTCAACTTTGAAATTGCTGAAGCTGTGAACTGCAGTTTCCCAACTCAAGGGAGTCACTTTTAGTTAAGCTCCAGTGATTATCCGTGCCTGGAAGCATCCAGAAGCCAGATGCATTTCACTCTGTGTCTTCTTTACTAACCTGCTGCTATTTTACTTTAGATGCCCCAGATAAGCAGGTATAATTTATATCCTTCGCTGGGTAAGGAGGTTAAGTAAACTTGACGGATTAATTGTTATCATAGCACCATGGAAAATACGTTTGTTTTTTCTTAGATTAAAAAATATATATATTCTTCTGTATCCACACCAATTAGGTTGATATTTAATAAGAAACAGTTGAGGAGTAAGGGACCCAATAAAGCTGTTTGTTTCCATCAGGGTGTAGCTATTGAGGAGGCAGACTCTGCAGGGATCGCAGGAGTGTAGTGGACCCAGTAAGGCCCTCAATGAGCAATTTTAGTATATCTTGGTGGAATTGGTCATCTTAGCAATGTTTTTAAAATTGATTTTGCTATGAACTACAGTACATAATTTCAGTATGGTTTTCCTTCCAACATCCAGCTGCTTATATTGACTCATTCCAGACTAGATGATTCATTTGTTGAGCAGAAAGGTATAATTCAATGTACATTTCAGAGCACACAACCTTTTATCTTCCTATTCCCTCATCTTATTTCTGTTACCTTACTCCAACCTTGACACAGCCTAAGTGCATTTCTCTGGTTAGATGGCTTAGGTTTTTTTTGATGTCAATAAAGGATTTTTTTTTTTTGATTATAAAATGGCACACCTATTTTTGCTTGACTAGGGAAACAGTATGTATTTTTGTCAAGCACAATTTTACCCTTTTGGTGCTTCCTGCCATAGAATTGGTGGCATTGGCATAAAAGCACAGTGGTGCTGAGCCTTTTGATGTTACCGATATGTTAAAGGGAAACTGTCATGGGAAAACCTGTTTTTTTCAAAACGCATCAGTTAATAGTGCTGCTTCGGCGGAAGTCTGCACTGAAAATCGTTTTTCAAAAGAGCAAACAGAACATTTAATTTTGAAATCTGATGGGGCTATACATATTGTCAGTTTCACAGCTGCACCCAGTCATGTGACTTGTGCTCTGATAAACTTCAGTCACTCTTTAGTTCTGTGCTGCAAGTTGGAGTGATGTCACCCCCCCCTTTCCCTCCAGCAGCCTAAGGGTCTGGCCACACAAGCAGATTCGGGGAGATTAGTCACCCCAACGACAAATCGCCTATTCTTCGCGGCGACAATCTCCCCGAACTGCCTTCCCCCTGCCTCACGAGGAAACTTTGGGTGACTTCGGAAAACGAATTGCCGCGTGTGCCTTCCCCAGCGGAGGTCAGGGGGAAGGCAGTTTGGGGAGATTGTTGCCCCGAAGAAGAGGAGATTTTTCGCTGGGGCTACTAATCTCCCCGAATTATGCTTGTGTGGCCTGACCCTAACAGAACAAGGGAAGGTAACCAGCTCCCTAACACAAGATAACAGCTCCCTGGTAGATCTAAGAACAACACTCAATAGTAAAAAGTCCCACTGAGACACATCCAGTTACAGTAGGTAGGAGAAACAACAGCCTGCCAGAAAGCAGTTCCATCCTAAAGTGCTGGCTCTTTCTGAAAGCACCAGGCAAAATGACCTGAGATGGCTGCCTACACACCAATATTATAAATTATAAAAAATACACTTGCTGGTTCAGGAATGACATTTTACATGGCAGTGTGAATTATTTGCAGTGTAAACAGTTTAATTTAGAAATACAAACTACACCATAAAAATCATGACAGAATCCCTTTAAGTACCATTAGAAATAGCTAGCATCCAAAAGGATTTAGAGCAAAATGTTGCAATTTAGGGCCAGTGCTCTATCCAGTGCACTGGGCAATATATGACAAGGAACCTAAATGATAATATAGAAATTGATACGTGGCATGCAGTCATTAATTACTATACTTGAACTAGGTCAAATATTAGAGGTGAGAGAAAACAATCCACAATTAGGATGAAAAGTGAAATCACCCCGTATAGCCAAATCCCCAACTCCCACGTTAGCAGAGGAGAATGCTGTAGTGGTGCTCAGTATCACTTGCACAGAGAAACAGTGTAAAATAGACAATAATTCACTAAAATCTTGTGGTGGTCCGGGAGCAAAAACACCCCAAAACTAGGGATGCACCGAATCCACTATTTTGGATTCGGCCGAATACCAATCCGAATCCTAACTTGCATATGCAAATTAGGGGTGGAAAGGGGAAAACATTTTTTACTTCCTTGTTTTGTAACAAAAAGTGATGTGATTTCCCTTCCGCCCCTAATTTGCATATGCAAATTATGATTCAGCTGAATCCTGCTGAAAAAGGCCGAATCCCGAACCGAATCCTGCATTTGGTGATCCCTACCCAAAACACATCGCTAAGGGAGATTCCACTACCTTTTATATATTGAAGGCTTGCACACCAGATAAAAATCCAATCCTTTATTTCACATTAAACATTGAAAAATTGCCTGATGCATTTCGTTCCCGCAGAAGAACGTAATCCATGTTGAGGAACAGGGTAGGAAAGAGCATATATACACACACAACACACAGTAACTGCATTCAAAGGCCGTGAAATGCATCAGTGTTGTTAATGGAAAGACTGACATGCTGCAATACTATGGGGACTGTTGTCAGGCACAACAATTCCTGTAGGACCTAAACTGATGAGTTTCCATTATCCATGCATCATAACCAGTGATTATGGTCTCGTATTGTTTACCTGCATGAAAAACATTTAGAATGTGGAGGCCCTTTCCTCATTTATATGCAAATTAGAAGGAATCCTGGGAAGGAAACCTAGTTTTGCTCTACAAATTTATATTTTCATGATATATTCTATAGTAGTGCACTCATTTGCTGTGAGGCTTGTATTACAAATTTCATCTATAAGAATAAGCTCAATTCCAACCTGTAATTCTTATAAGGCATTAGTATACTTAAATAATCTTTCCGGGGGATATCTCCATCCCACTATTATAATTTTTGTATTTTTTAGTAATAGCCTCCTTCTAGCCATTAACGTGCTCACCCTTTTTAGCCGATCACCTGGGTGTATATACCCACGTCCCACGCTCCTGGGTTTGCAACACTCTTCATTCAATATATAAAGGTTTAGGAAAAGCCGCACTCACCAAGGTAGATGAGTGGCCTGGGTGCATTGCCCCAAACCCGTAGCTGTAGGTGATGTGCATTCGAAACCAGAAATGTTGACAAGCACTCCATAGTCCACTTGTGGGGTAAAATCATCAAGTTTATTTCAGCAGATTAAAAACATTTCAATCCTGACTACCAAACGCGTCAGCATTGAAATGTTTTTAATCTGCTGAAATAAACTTGATGATTCCCCACCATTATAATGCTGCCCTGGTTTCCAAATCCCAGCCCAATCTGCCTCCACTTTATATCATGGCTTCCACTCCATGCGCCCCCACTATTCACTCCTTATGTCTTTGGCTAACCATATTTATATAAATATAAAATGTGGCAACCCTAGTTACAGATGTAAGAAAAAAAACTGTACTGGCCTGTCAGGCTGAGCACCCCCCAACTACTGCTTCTGTGCCACTATGGTTTCCATCTTTTCTGGAAAAAAATACCGGCCTGCCTATATTTTCATGGTTTTTCCCTATAAATAACATTGACTTTAAGCAACATTTTTACTGGCCAGGCCGGGTAATACCACTCAGGGCAGCGCAGCAAAGCAACCGGAGAAGCCACGCACCGGGGGGAGGAGGTACCCTGCAGGGAGGCTGGAAGCGGCACAGGAGCGAGGCGCCAGCAGGGGGACTAGAGCAAGGACCCGCCAGGTGACAGCGCTGCCGCCGGAGGAAGCGTTATGGTCTATCCCAACTACGGCAAGGGGGGAGCATCAGCTTTCACAGCATCCACAACACAGTGCAGCGGCTGCAGCACGACAGTCAGCTCAGGCCATAATAGACCCACAAACATTCCGGGGGAACAGACAAGTTAGAGAAGGGTCGCAGCCAGCTGAGAACAGGCAGTCAGGGTTCGCGGGCGACAGGGAAAGATCCCTGTCAGAAGAAATTGTAGCTGCTCACGCACACCCAGTAGAATACTAACCCTGGTGCTCGGGGAAAAGGGTTTCGGCGAACCCACGACAATATGAAGAAAATAATTCACCGGCACACAGGTATTGCTGGCAGGGTGAAAGCCCTTGCTTTAAAGTTTAATAGTGCGACATGCAACGTTTCGGGGACAACCCCTTTATCAAGCATAATAAAGGGGTTGTCCCCGAAACGTTGCATGTCGCACTATTAAACTTTAAAGCAAGGGCTTTCACCCTGCCAGCAATACCTGTGTGCCGGTGAATTCTTTTCTTCAAAAGATCCCTGTCAGGCAATGGTTCTTCACAGATCACAGATGACAGCGTGTTGCCCAGCACTTCTACAGCTGGGATGACAGCGAGAGCAGCAGAGGATCAGCGTAGCACAGTCGCTAACAGGTAGCACTAGCCACACGGCACAAATTATCACCACACAGAACATGCAAATTGAACTGGGGCAACAGGGAAGGGAGATAATCCCAGTTGGGGGAAAAGGAGCACATAAGGTCCAAGAGGGTAATACCCCGGGTTCAGACAATTCTATGGAGACATTCCTAGGGGGTTTGCGCACATTACTGATGCAAATGGTGCACAAGGTAACAATATACTAGCCAATGCGGCAAGTGAAATAAGACCAGCAGTGGTAAGCACCACAGAAAAGGCTGCAGAAAGCACAGGGAAAAAAGCAACACCTATTTCAGATGCAGCTAAGGGGCATACATATGTGTGTTATGAAGGACCACTAGGGGCACATCTGAAACAGGAGGTTAGAGAAAAAATATGGAAACAAGAGTACGTGGATATATTTACGTTACTACCGCTGGAGAGGTTTAATGTAGAGAAGTGGGAAAAAGGGAAGGAGCACAGAAAAGAGGAAGATGAGGACAGAAGGCGTTTCCGGCTGATCCCTAGAACATTTGGGAACTGGTTACAGGCATACGCAATTTTGGCCAGTGTGACAGGTGAAAAGCACCCAGGGCAATGTTCTGGGTTATTTTGTTATTTAGATGGTATCTGGGAAGCACATAGGGTATACGGTGGCTTGGCATGGCTAAGATACGATGAGCATTTTAGGCAAAAGATGGCGATCAGACAGGACCTTCAGTGGGATCATAGAGACATTGGTCTGTGGATGCGACTCATGAACAATAAAGGTTATCAGGGCTATACAGTGGCGCATAACGCTCAGCCCTTTCAGGGGGGCTCCACTGGGGGGTGGCCAGCTCGTCAGGAGCCCACAAAAAAGAAGTTTGCTGGCTGTTTAGTTACTGCAAATGGGGGAACATATGTCGATTTAAGCACGAGTGCTCATCATGTGCAGGATCACTCCCATTTTCCAGATGCTTTAAAAGAAACAAGGCGGTTTCACCCAGAGCAAAAGATAGCTATACAAAAAGGGGAGACACCAGTGAAATTAAAGGAGATGCTTCCTTTTCTAAATGAATACCCCGATCGAGATAAGGCAAAATTACTGATTGGGGGTTTGAGAGACAGTTTCCGAATTCCTGGGAAGGAAATGTTGGTTGCAAACCGTTTTAAAAACCTAAAATCTGTAAAAGACAAATTACAATTGGTGAGGGAGAAATTGGAGAAGGAAGTCAGATTGGGGTGTATGGCAGGGCCGTTTAAGGAATCACCTTTGGATAACATTAAGGTATCACCATTGGGCTTGATTCCAAAAAAAGAACAAGGAAAATACAGATTAATTCATCATCTGTCCTATCCAAAAGGGGGCTCAGTAAACAATGACATTGATAAAGAACTGACAAAAGTATCATATACATCTTTTGACGAAGCCATTACGGCTGGTCAGAGAGGCAGGCAAGGGCGCCTTCATGGCCAAGACAGATATAGAAGCAGCTTTCAGGCTACTGCCAGTGCATCCAGACTCATTGTACCTTTTGGGTTGCCATTTTGTGGGGGAATTTTATATAGATCGATGTCTGCCAATGGGGTGTTCGATCTCATGTGCGCTGTTTGAGGCTTTTAGCACATTTCTGGAATGGGCTGTGAAGCGCAGGGCTGGTCTAAATTCTATGATACATTATCTAGATGACTTTTTATGTGTGGGCCCTGCCAATTCCATGGTGTGTGCTGTGTTGCTGAAAACGATACAGGAGGTGGCCATTCAATTTGGCATCCCACTAGCGACAGAAAAAACCGAGGGCCCAACAAGTGTGTCGATTTCGATGCCCAGAAATTTTATACAAGGGAAGGGGTGTGCAGACTCCCTAAGGATAAGATTCATGGGCTACAAACAGACATTCACAATGCGTTGGCAGCAAAAAAGGTCACATTACGGCAATTACAGTCACTCATGGGCAAACTCAATTTCGCTTGCAGGCTTATGCCAATGGGTAGGGTATTCGCACGACAGTTAGTGATGGCCACATCAGGTGTAAAATCATCGCATCACTTTATTCGTTTGAATAAGAGTCATAAGGCGGACCTAGTGGTCTGGGGGCAATTTCTGGAGAACTATAACTGCAAGTCCTATTGGTTGGGGGAGACAGAATCTAATGTGGATCTGCACTTATTCACAGATGCAGCTGGGGCCTTGGGGTTCGGAGCCTACTTGGAAGGCAGCTGGTGTGCTGAGCAAAGGCCGGAGGCTTGGGGGCAGGGTGGCCTTATGTGTAATCTTACACTGCTGGAATTATTTCCTATCAGCGTGGCCATAGAAATTTGGGGGGAACGTTTTGCAAACAAATCAGTCCTTTTTCATACAGATAACATCAGTAGTGATGGCGATAAACAACCTCATTTCATCTTCACAACCAGTATTAGCGGTGCTAAGGTCCTTGGTGTTACGCTGTTTACAATTGAACACTGTGTTTCGGGCAAAACATTTGCCTGGAGTTGTCAATGACATTGCTGACACTCTATCTCGCTTCTAGTGGGACAGGTTCAGGAAACTGGCACCAGGAGTGGAACAGGAAGGAACTCGCTGCCCGGCACATTTCGGATTTCGGAACTAGTGAACAATAGTAGGAAAGGTTCAGGAGGAATACAGTGGGAAGATGTACAACTTACTAACTAAGGCCTACATATAGTTGTCAGGCATTCAAAAACAGATAAAAGGGGCAGGGTTACATATATTCCTTTACGGGGTTGAAGGGTGTGACACTTGCCCAATTCAAAACTTCAAGAAGTTTGGGGCAATTAGGCCAATAGCTCAAGGCTCGTGCTTGATACACGAGAATGGAGCATGTTTGTCTAAGTTTCAATTCATAGCCATATTCAAAAAAGCAATAAGAGTTTTAGGGTTGACCTTTTCAGAGTACGCAGCCACTCTTTTCGTATAGGAGCGGCAACTGAGGCGGCAAGGTGGGGCCTCGGGGAGGAATCAATCAAGAGAATCTGGCGATGGGAATCATCTAGGTTCAGGCCATACGTAAGACCACATAGGATGGAAGATGGGCTAACTCGATAAAAAAAAAAAAGTATTATAGTGAGAATCTAAAGTTTGAATTTACTTATGTTTTACAGGTTCAGGACCTTGTGTGGCTTGGATCGTGGGCCACTCCTACATTCGGCGGGCTGAAAGAGGGCCAGGGTCCGGGAAACCAGTGGGCAGTTAGGTTTTTTAAGGAACCAGTTACAGTTAACATGGCTTGGAGTACCAGGTCTACAATGGGAAAGAATAGTACCCATTTTAGTGGAAAATGCAAAGAAACAAGGGCCCCCGAACGTGGTGATTTTGCATGCAGGGGGCAATGATTTAGGGAAGTACCCAATGAAACAGTTGATAAAAGACATACGTTGGGATTGTTTGAGATTATCGTCCCTATTCCATAAACTGCTGATCATATGGTCAGATATCATCCCCAGACGGGTTTGGAAAGGGATCAGGTCAGAGATAGCCATCAATAAAGCAAGGATTAAGGTCAACAAAGCAGTAGGAAAATTCATACAGAGCAACGGAGGGGTAGTAATCCGCCATGTAGAGCTAGAAAGTCAGGATTTGTGTTATGCGGAGGATGGAGTGCATTTGAATGACATAGGTCAACATTATTCAACATGGGCATTCAAGAAGGCTTGGAGTTTGCTCTTAAAGTATGGGGTCATATGTGTGCTTGAAGGAGTCCAAACACACATATTGTTTACTATTTACAGATGTAAGAAAAAAAACTGTACTGGCCTTTCAGGCTGAGCACCCCCCAACTACTGCTTCTGTGCCACCATCTGTGTTTTCCATCTTTTCTGCCTATGTTTTCATGGTTTTTCCCTATAAATAACATTGACTTTAAGCAACATTTTTACTGGCCAGGCCGGTAAAATATCGGCCAGTTGGCAACCCTAACATACCAAGACCAACCCCCACATTCCTCAAACTTCACCTTCTGGATTTTAAAGCACAGCCAGGGCACTTGCTGATCACATCCCACAGACTGATAGAACTAGGGGTAGGCAGAAGAGGCTTGTGCGTAGTGTGCAGGGGCGCTAGACACATACTATCCCACCCCTAACCTGGACCTTGTCACCTCCCCACCAAAAGCTTGTCGTTTACCTGTCTGATTAGCATTGCCCATAGACCCATGTTGAGTGCATCGTAATCCATATATCTAGGGCAGTGGATCCACATTAAAAACAATTCAAACACTCTTGTTTACATTTGTAAAATTGTTTACATTATAACATCTCTGACTTGTCACCATAAAATAATGTATGGCCCATTGTCATTATTACATACAATATTTATACTTATACATACCAATATATACACGAGCTGTCCTTACCAAGGATATTATTCTGAGATAGAAGTCTAGTTTGCAGTAAATTCTACAGGTTGACAGCACTTTTTATTACATGTATATAAAATGAAATTAATGTAAGATGTGGGTGAGTTATGCCCTAGCATAAATGGAAATAATTTACTAGGGGCATCCTTGATACAAACAATTGCAAGAGTGACTGATCAGGGAGAGGGGAATTATATACCATCCTTTCTTATAATAATGTGATTTTATCTTTTATTTTTTATCTTTTTTATTTTTCTATGCATTCCTGACTGTTTTAAAGGTTTATCTGTACTTTTTCTTCTCTTGCCTGTCTTAGTATATCCCTTGCCTCTGCAAACCGGTGTAAGCAGTTCAGAGGTTATGTAACTGACATTTTAAGTGATACAATGAAAGCAAATATTTTGCTCTTTTACATGCTTCTCAGTAAATTCAGTATCCGCTACAGTGGAATAATATACACCAAATTCTCTTAGGCTTTACTCACATACTGCAGGTGATTCACCCAGTGACATTGACTGCCTCAAGGGTGCTCCAAAGGATCAAACTGAATTCCATGAGTCCGTACCCACTTTAGTCCCTTCACTTGGTGAGTACTACCTGGGGAACTTCCCCACACATCTCAGTGGAGCACAGGCTGCTCTTTCTAGCTGCTTTGTCTATCTTATACTCCTGGAGTGTTTTATTACAGGATCTGTTATCCATTGTCTATACCTGGTGTCACAAGGTCCTTTTCCCTGACTTTACTGTGGGTCTTGTTCCCCTTAGGCTAGTGCAACATGTGGAGTATTCTTGGCCTGTGTATAAACACAAGCCGAGAATCTACCCATATTTGTGCCTGCACCGGAGCCACTGCATCGGCTCAGGTGCAGACACATGGAGAGGATTTAGGGGACAAAGTACATACTTGAGCGTTTTTGTGCTGAAACATTGTGTGCCTGCAACCAGGCTGACGCAGGGGCATCAAGAAGCTTTTAGGAGCGTACGGGTATATTCTTGCCCTGCCTTTCTCCACATGCTGAGAATTCACCATGTCTGGCACTTGTTTTAGGGCACACCACTTCTTGATGGGCCTTGGGCTCCAGGCTCCCCAGCAACTCCACTCCAGGTAACGGGTGGAGTCCAAAGAGGAAATGCTATATACTCCCTACCCTAAATTTAATATGGGCAGGGACTAGTGATTGTACAGCTAACTAGGACTTTCTAAACTAGCAGGGGATCTAACTCTCTGTGTACCCTACTTTCTCCCCTGGTTAATCTTGTTCAGCCCAACAAGGGTAACCAAAAGAAAACATATAAAGAGAACAGGCTCTCGATATACAAACATTTCAAACAGAGCAAAAGACCACTATTTTGGTAGCCGCTCCCAAGAACTGTACAATGGAATGCTGTGATAAAAAAATTTGTTATAAGAAAACTACAATTAATTTCAGAGACACCAAGCCACTCGTATTCCAATGCTCTTACAGTCCCAATCACAGTGTCTCTGTTGTGTGCACTTGGAAGGAAAAGGGGAATTGGTTATTAAAGCTCCATATACATAGACTTTAAAGGGGAACTATTGCGAAAATGATAAGCTTCAGCATACTGAAATAAGAAACTTTCTAAATACAATCAATTAAAAATGTGTGCAGAATTTTTAATTGAGTATATTTAGAAAATCTCTTACTTTAGTATGAGGAAGCTTATATTAAATTTTCGCGATAGTTCCCCTTTAAAGACACACAGTCCAGCAAGACTTAAAAGGGTCACAAAGGGATGCTCACGCCAGGCTTTCAAACTTCACCTTGCTGTCCTTAAAAGAAATGTAGGACATATATTTAGTCTTGAAGTACAAAAAAACAAGTCAATAGAATTATTAAATCTATCCAGCTTTTACAGTATCATCTAAACTGTAAGCATTAAACATACATGCCTGCATGTGCCTTCGGGCTAGGAAGAGCAATACAAAAATATCAAGAAAATTTTCAGTCCGCGAACAGGAACTTTAAATGATTTATAGCAATATATTAACAATTTATATTAATATATAATATATTACTAATAAGATTGGTATTGGACAAAGCTGTCCAATCTGTAAATCACTTCACCAAGATATGAATCTAATATAAAAGGAGTAGAATAAAGAAGTTCCAGAAATGATAGGGCTTATTTACCAACGTAAGGGCAATAGTGTGCTAAAATGGATGTAATTTGTCAAAGTAGCTTTTTCCCAGAATTCCAGTGCCATATTGGCAGAATTCTGCACGGTGACACACGGTACCAGTAATGACAAATCACTAGGTGCAAATCAAGTGATTGTGTAGGTACATGTTAACTTCTTGGTATACTCTATGTCCATGCACCCTATATTTTACTCTTGCACACATTTAATCAGAGAATCTCAAACCAGTGCATTATCAGGCAGATCTCCGTAATAGTCTGTGGAGGGCTGTTCTACCCTCTTAAAGGGGATCGGTTGCAAAAATGCAAATTTAATATACGCTGCATCTCAATGAAATAAAACACTTTCTAAATACAATCAATTAAAAATTGTGTACCGTTTAAGAAATAATCAAGTTACTCTTTAGTATCTCACTCTCCACAACCTGTCGCTCTCCATGCTCTCTTCATGCTGAGTTCTGGGTCAGATTTTAAGTGACAGGTAGGTCTAATACATTTTTTAGGGGGGCTCCATTTCTTAGCAGAATAACTCAAAAAACCAATTCCAGCACAAACAAAAGATAACAAAACAGCAGACTTTGGCAAACACCCTGCATGCAGAGAAACAGGATTTCGATCAGAGACGGTTATTTTTAATGAGTAAGCACCTGGGTTAAGTTTGCAACCCCCCCAAAGGATGTATTAAAACTGTCAATCAAAAACTGACTCCACCTACTGCATGAAGACAGAATGAAGAGACAGGTTGCCTAGAGGGGGAAGAGTTACTTGCTTATTTCATAAAAATTTTAAAAACTTTAATTGTTTATATTTAGAAAGTTCCTTATTTCAGCAAGATAAAGCTTGTATTACATTTTAATTTTTGCGATAGATCCCCTTTAAGGGCAACTGCCCTTAAGAGGAGACAAAAAGTTATTAACTGGTCAGTGTGATTCTACAGGGCTTCTCGTTATCTCTGTATCCTGTGCTTGAATGGCTGCCCCCGTGGTTAGACAGCAGCTTGTTTATATAAACTATAATCGTGTTTCTGTTGTAAGCACGCCAGTTTTACCAGAGCAGGACAACCGTATTTGCATCTTAATTACTTTAAAATATTTTAATGCTTTGGTGTAACTGTTCCTTTAATCTCCTATTGTCATATGTTGCGGGATTTACAGAGGAAACATTTGGATCCACTTCTTGTTGCTCTGTCTTTAGAATGCTCTGATGGTTCTACCTGTCGGTGTGCAATGTGTGACAGTAGCCTAAAGGTTAAAAATCAGACATGTTACTAGAAACGTTCAGGCCCTCCTGCAAAAAATCTTTGAAGGGGCCTGGCACACACAGTGCCTCCTGTGGGCACCTCATAACCATGGCCTGCTTGCACCTGCCCACTGATGCTAGATTGCATTGGATGTTAATGTAGGTTCACTGCTTGGAAGGGAGGACTACAATGCAGCAAACCCCGTAGTTCGGACACATTATAACAAAATAAATAAATAAAAAGCATTTGATAACTAATAATGTAGCTTGCTGCCTTGCAGTTTTGGATTAAACTGACCTTAGTGTGTATGAATGCAATAGGAACCTTAGATTGTAAACTTCACTGGGCAGGGAGGCACTGATGTGAGTGATAAATAATCTCTCTAAATCTCCAAGGAATATGTCAACACAATGGGGGGGTATTTGATAAAGGTCGAGTTTTATTAAAACAAAGTCTACCTAACTCCCAGCCACAATAAAAAAGTTGGTGAGCAATAACATCACAGCAGATTCATGCGTCAATTTGAATCATTCGATTGATGCTCCGAAAACTCAACTTTGTCGAATTATCTCAGCGAAAACTCGACTTTATCTGACGAAAACCAGTGCGGATCACAATGTCAAGAAACATCTTCAGGGATGACTGCCATTGAATAAATCTCAAAACATTCTGGGTTTTCCCCTTAAAAACTCATCCAGAAAAAATTTGAGGTTTAATAAATGGGCCCTTATGTAAAGTATCCTTGGTATAGGCCCTATAACCTGTATAAGGGTACTTCTGATATCCTTACGCTTTACTAAATTTATTTAACAAATAATTAATATGTTTTGATGATACTGCTGTGTGATTATTAGTTAACTTCCGAGCATATTATCTCACGAAAAAGAAGAGCTGAGCTCACACTTAAACCTTTTATACTTAAAGCAGCAGAAATGACCCATAGCACCCTAGCATTAAAACAGAGAATAGACATTCTTGCTGTTGAACACTTGAAGGATATTACAAGTCGCTTTGAAGTTCCTGACCTACATAGACTCACTCTGCTGTTCTATATAGTCACTGAATGCCTCTGTGAATTATTATATCCTTTTTTTTAAGGACCACAGGAGATACATTATCCCATATATTATTTAAGGGATTGTTACATTATTCTGTACTAAGGATTAGATTTTTTTTGATCCGTGCAAGCTTACTTGTCTTTGGAATCTTTTGCGAACACATCATTTGGCACAATGAAGTATGCACATTTATTTATTTTCATTTTGTAATCTAATACAGAATTAACATGACTCAGAAATGTGCTAACACTGGTACTACATTGCATTATTGTTGTCAACCATAGCAATCAATTATTTGTAATTAGCAGCAATTACTTTTGGTCAGATTGTTAGCTGGTTAGACATAATTGGGACACCCACTTAGAAATAAACGTTCAGGCCTTTACTGTTGTCGGTTGTATACACTTTCCAGTGAACCAGCATGTAACATTCATTGCAGAACTTACATTACTTACATTTGTCATGCAGTTGCATCTCTCTCATCCTCAGGAGCTCACCATGGTTTTCCCCCATGCCTACATGCACCCATTCACTGCAACAATGTAGATTCGAGGTAGATTTGGCCCTGAAATACTTGAGTAATCCCCTACACCAGTGCTGTCCAACTTCTGTCGTACCGAGGGCCAGAGTTTTTATGGCCTACAGGGTGGAGGGACGATACTGGAAGCCAGTGTTGACCACCCCCTGTGTTTAAAACACACCCATGTGACCACAAGAACTTTTAAGACCATTTCCACATTAATGGTGGTAGCATACCATAAAAAACCAAATGGCTGGTGCTCACATGGACATCACTCATATGTGAAAAACGTAAGTCATACCTTTAAATAAACCCTTGAATCCATATGCCTTCTCCACCTGTGTGGATAACGCAGCACCCCCAGCACATTTTTAAACATTTTAGGGGCCCCTAACTACAGTTTCCAAATGCTAATAAACCCCCAGAACAAATACAAGGCTCACGTCCCACAGGTAGCGTAGGACAGGCAGAGTATGGCACACACAGGGAGCATAGGGCAGGCAGAGTATGGCACACAGGTAGCATAGAGCATGCAGAATAAGAAACACACAGGGTCGGAAAAACCTAGTGGGCCCTGCTGGCCCAGCCCCACTCCCTGCTCAAAGCCTTCAGCATGGTTTCTGACCTCCCTCCCTAGCCCATGGCACAGCTGCAAGAGGAAGAAGCTAGGCATGGGGGGCAGAGGGTGGTTGTGGCTTAAACAGAGGGGCTGGAGGGAGCTTTGCTTCTGGGGCCAGTTTGATGCTGTGCACACAAAGAGCATAGGTAAGGCAGAGTATGGCACACACGGAGCAAAGGGCAGGCAGAGTATGGTATACACAGGGAGCCAGGGAAAGCTATCAGGACCACTCTTAAGATCTTCATACTGAGATACATACAGTGACACAATGCATGGTGCCCCTCCAGCTGTTTGTATGAGGTGTGAACAATATAGGCACTTTCAGTCTGGGTCTGAGATGTGAACAACAGAGGTGTCACAGGTGTGAGCAATGCAGGGGGGTTTCAGGTGTGAACAAAGCAGGAGGTTACAGTCTGAATTTAAGGTGTAAACCATGCAGGGGCCAGTTATTCTCAGTTCTGATACCTTTTAAAGCTAAGCAGTCACAGCAGGCTAGATGAAGCCCCCGGGCCACCAGTTGAACAGCACTGACCTACACCATCACACAGGCACCACTGGTACTGGTTGCCTGGTGCCACACAGCTCCAAGTTACTTTAGACCTCTAACCTTCTGCTGAAACCTTCCAGGGGAACCAATACCCAAACTTGGAAGTTTCTTTTGTGCCCAAACTACACTTTACCATAACAATATACAAAACATAGTTCCTTCATCTTTCACTACTGCTAAACACAAAGTTCTGATTGTTTGCTATATGTAATTGCATTGGTGCCATTTAGCACCTATGTTGGTAAATCAACCCACCGTCTCTATCCGTGCTGGATTTTGTTACTTAAGGTATTCTCTTTTGAAAAAAAATTACATACTTTAATCGGTAATGGGTGTTTTCTTTCTCCTCCTTGCCTTGTATTCCAATTTCACAAATTCAGCAATTAAGGTTGGACACAGATAGATAGAATTCATTTCAACACTCTGTATAATAAATATCAATGCCTGGGTGTTCTTATTGCCATGCAATCCATTTACTTTAAAAATTCTTAATGGACAAGTCAAGTAATTGCAGATTTGGGAAAAGCCCCTTTGGATTTGTTGAATGGCTTGTTTATTTGGATGCAGATGGAGCCAGTAGCTGAAAATTCTGTACAGGGCTTAATTTTGCTATGACCTGCCTGCAGCCACACTAGCAGGTGTTTTTCCAGAAAGACTCCCCTGTTTCCAGGAGAGCCTTTGAGCTTTCCCAGCTTATGAGTTTGCCAACTAGTTCAGCTGGCATGCAGTCCTCTGCTTCCCCAGCTGATCAATGTAATTATTTTACGCAGTGTAGCTATCTCCTTGGCAGAGCTACAGTAGGTACATTAGAGAATGCTTTGTTAAGGAAGACAGATAGAATCTTAAGTTATAACGCAGGGCAGGTCTGTGCTGTTTTTGTCAAGTAATCTTACAAAACTGCATGATGAGGTAAAAGTAATCCAGAAATACTATATTGCTTTGGAATGTGTTGGTCCTTTAAAAATATTTATTGTGTGATAAATATACTTTGCTAAGTTGTGTTCCAACAATACTGGCAGCGATACATAAGTAAGTGGCAAACACAGTGTTTATACTCATATATGTGGCAGTTGGGTTTACTCCACAAAATATTAACATCATTATTTGATGGGTCCTGTACTCCCAGCAGTTAATACACAGAGCCAACATGTAAACAAGGGTTTTCCCTTATTAAAATATAATTGTGAGGCAAGGAACACTCCCAAAAAAATATATTAGCGCTCTACACAACTCTCGGTATGACCTTGGTGTCTTTGGGTTGTCAGTTAAGCACTGGACTGCTCAAAGATTAGTGGTATCACACCATCCTATCACCTTTTATGTTTCAAAGTTTACATTGCTCTACTACCAACTTTTATGCTAAGGGAATGATTTACCAACCAATGAAGACCATAATCACGCAAATTGAGGCAATAAAAACAGGAGAGAGATCAAGATTTTTTACACATTTTCTTGCATTTTAAAAAAACATATTGATCTCAGTCTCTCTCATGGTTGTTTACCTTGAT
The DNA here is from genome assembly GCA_038501925.1 of Xenopus petersii. Taxonomy (NCBI): domain Eukaryota; kingdom Metazoa; phylum Chordata; class Amphibia; order Anura; family Pipidae; genus Xenopus; species Xenopus petersii. The sequence goes on from CM076678.1 coordinate 27,768,023, forward strand.
TTGTGCAACTAAAATCTTCTGTTTATGGTACTGTTTATCTGTGTATTTGTGTGTGTGTGTGTGTATATATATATATATATATATATATATATATATATATATATATATATATATATATTATATATAATATAAACAGTCTAGTGATGTGTGGGTCGACCCAATACCCGCGGGACCCGTTCGGGTCAACCTCGCAGTGCTCCTCGTGGGCGGGTTGAGCTCTTCTCCTGCTCTCCCCACCCGCCACCTTCAAATGCACATCACTAATACAGTCATATGAAAATTTTGGGAACCTCTCTCAGCCTGCATAATAATTTACGCCACTTTCAGCAAAGAAGATAACTGTGGTATGTCTTTTATTTCCAGGAACATCAGTACTGGGTGTTTTCTGAACAAAGATTTTTAGTGAAGCAGTATTCAGTTGTATGAAATTAAATCAAATGTGAAAAACTGGCTGTGCCAGTAATTTTGCTAATTTGAATGCATGTAACTGCTCAATACTGATTACTGGCAACACCAAATTGTTTGGATTAGCTCGTTAAGCCTTGAACTTCATAGGCAGGTGTGTCCAATCATGAGAAAGGGTATTTAATGTGGCCAATTGCAAGTTGTGCTTCTGTTTGACTCTCCTCTAAAGATTGACAGCATGGGATCCTCAAAGCAACTCTTAAAAGATCTGAAAACAAAGATTGTTCAGTATCATGGTTTACTAAGTATTGATGTAATATCTCTGTTGGGGTGCCCAAATTTATGCACCTGTATAATTTTGTTATGATGCATATTTTCTGTTAATGCAATAAACGTTGTCACTGTTGAAATATTACTGTTTCCATAAGGCATGTTATATATTAAAAGGAAGTAGCTCAGCCAATGATAAACAAAACTCCAAAGAATTAAGAGGTGCTTGTGTAATGATTATTGCTGTTGGCACTGGAAAATCAGGAGCTCATTTAAGATGGATCGCATTTGTGGCCTGCTTTAAATAGATTTGTATTTAACACAAATTGGAATGTGGAATCCAGAAGATATCCTATTTATTAACACTTTCCCAACTGTTAAAACAAGGCTTAAAATTTGACACATTTATCAAAGAAGATCAGTGAGTCATTTCAACTGCAGACGCACATCATCCTGTTCCTTGGGGTGTTACAACTCAGTAGTAGTGCTGAGCAACAGCCCACAAAATCATTAATCCAGATGCACGTTTTAATTTAGTGATTGAGACAAATATTTTGCTCATTGGAATTAAGTGACTTATAAATCTGAAAGCATCTGTCTTTTTTGTAACTGGAGGCAATGCTTACATCAGACTCTCAGTAACAGATCATTTAGCATAGGCAAATATCCGTTCAGTGTGCAAGTGATGTCTGCCCTTGATTCTTTAGGCTGCCTGGTCAGGAGTAGGTGGTAGCTCTAGGTAGGCCCGGACTGGCAATCTGTGGGTTCTGGCAAATGCCAGAGGGGCTGCTATAAGATCCCATAGAAAGTCAGTATTTAGTGGGCTGGTGGGGGCTGTTTGGGCCTCTGATTAGGCATCTATGTACATGTAAATGTCTTCTCTATTGTATAATGTGTGCAATTAGTCTCGGCATACTGTGATGATTCTGAGTTTTTAAAGTAGAGAGACAGATGTATATAGAAGCAGTTGGATGGAAATGGAAAGTGATGGCTCATATGGATAAAAGAAACATCTTCCCGAGTAATCAATCGAATCATTTTAGAATTCTACTTTATCTAACACATGGTTTCTAAATTTGTACGTGTTTATATAACTGCATTACATAAGAATGAAGTTAGCTTAAATAAAATTGAAAGAAAGGTAGTTATTTTTCCTTATTCCAATTAACATTACAATATGTCATTATCTTAAACTAATGAGAATCTGTTGTTAATCTCAGAATTAGATAATAAAGTACAGTGCTATAGGGTATTGTGCGTACAGAACTCCTTTTCATATCTGCAGAAGGAATTACAGGTACGGGGTCTTCCCGAAATACCTTCACGGCGGCTAAAATTTAATTCACTGGCGGGATTGCTTCGACTTTCTGAAGTCGCCCAAAGATTCCTCGTGAGTTAACTTTGGGCGACTTCGAAAAATGAATCGATCCGAGTGCCATCCTGACGGTGATTTACATTCTAGTCGACGGGAAGGCATTTCATCGAGATTATTGGTCGGAAGAAGAGGAGATTTGTCACTGGGCGACTAATCTCCCTGGATCGGACTCTGTGCCACCACCCTTAGTCTGCTAAAAAATGATTTAAAACATTATTCTGCCTCTTATAAGCATAAATGATATCAAGTAGAAGGTACTCTATTATTATTCATTTCAAGAACAATGAATACAATTGGCAGAGCTCGCCCCCTCATGGCCACTGCACTCATGAGATTTTGGCAAGATCTGAGTGACGCCATTCAATGCACCCACTTGGCACCAGATTGTTATGGCACACAATACGCAAGCCTCTGCACATACACTGCCTTATTTGTTCACTGTGGTGTGCCTAAAAAAAACAGATGTTATAAAGATTTGGAGTTTCTGGTCAGAGCAACATATATGTTGCTACGCAATATGTTGGCGCTATATAAATACATGTTAATAATAATAATAATAATAATAATAATAATAATAATATTATAGAAAATTGGCTTTGACTGTTTCATTATTACAGAAAAAAGGGAAATCATTTTTTTAAAATTTTGAAATCAATTCATTAAAATGGAATGAAAATGGGAAATGTCTTTCCTGTAATTCATAGCTTTCTGCGTAACTGGTTTCTGGATAACTGATCCCTCTAAAAAGCATCCTTGAAAGAGAAAGGAAGGGATAATCACTTAGGGGGAATGCCAATTTGTTAGGCTTCCCCCTTAGTGATCATAATAGCTCACCTTGGACCCTCACACTCCACTGTGCTTAACACACCCGCCTTGTGTACTGTTCAATTGAGTACTGTGCTGCCACCTTGTTGCCTGTGCCAGTTTGGGAACTTAGATGTGAAAGTAACATTTTGCTTTACTAGGCCTAGGGCCATAGCACAGATTCCGGTGATCGGCGCAGTGTTCTCTAGTACAGTACCCCTGGCAGGTTAATTTTTTGTTGAAGAGGCGTGCTGAAGAAGTCTGAGATTAAGCAATTCTAACCACTGGTGGGTGCCCCCTGTGTTCTCCCCGTCTCCTCTTTCCTTCTTTATAATATTCTTATCTGTTAAAGACTACTAAAGGTTAACAGAGAGAAGCAGTATGACCATTTCATTTTTATATTGAAATGTTAGTATGAACATTCACTATGTAAAAGGCCTCAGTACTTTCTGTGTGTGTGGGGAAAATAAGTTGTAGAGAAACTCGGGTTATGTGTTTTAAATCACTGTCCTTAAGGGTCAAAAGGGTCGTGAGGCAACTTGGGGCGACTACGGAAAACAAAGCGCCGCGTGTGCTTTAGCGCAGGCGATTTTTCATTTTAGCCGGTGCAAGACAGAGGGAAGGCGTTTGGGGAGATTGGTCGCCGCAAAGACGAGGCGATTAGTCACCAGGTGACTAAATCTCCCCGAATCGCCCAGTGTTTCCCTACCCTAAAGGTGAATTGATTGTATGTGAATTAACCAGTTCTGGCGTAAGTGGTGGATTTTGATTTTGCATTTCTTCACCGAATTCCGATGTGTGCTTGCACTTGGACTGACACAATTGTTCTGGGTGCAGGCAGGGGCTGAATCTTGACTTGTATTTTTCAGCAGGCTGATTTTTCACCATTTGGCATTAGCCTTAGGGGGTCACTTAAAATTGGTATGGGTAAAGTTTTAAAAAAGGCTGCCATGTTTTGCACTGTCCATGTGTGGAGCATTTTGCGAATGGCTGCAGGCCCCACTGCTCTGTTTCAGAGACCTTTGAACCACTGTTTGAATCTGGTGTAGCTATGCTGTATCCGCCAGTGTTCCTAGTGTAATAATCCTATCTGTACGTACAACACTCGTGAAATATCATACATTCCATCCTGCAAAAAGGGTGTTTTTCGACTGCATAAAAAAGTGGGTAAATGGAGAGAAAGAACGGGGTTCTCTGCACCTTTTCCTTCATGTTCCATCTCTTGCTTATCCCTGAGGGCTAGTTCATTGTATCTAATACATTTCAACATCCATAAAATATTTGCATCGCTCAATGATGGTCTCAGAGCACATACACTTCCCATATACCCTTTTAACCTTGTGGTTTAACATGGGAAAAAAACGGGACACATAAAAATCACTGGCCTTTGTGAAAGGCTCTCTCATAACGGCTTCTCCAATAAAATAACTTTTTAGTATTTACATATTATCTTTTATAGTTAAAAGCCACCTAGTCTGTTGGTACTTCTCATAATAACACAATGACAGTCTCACATCCTGTTTCACGATTGATTCTTAGCAATTTGTAAGTGGGAAGGGAGCTGTACACTTTATAAAAAAAAAACGTGACAATTTCTTTAAGGACTAAAGGTGATAATTTGTTGCATGTGCACATTATTTCTAGTTCTGGCTGTTACTGAAATGTGTTAAACATATGACAAAAAGCAAATCGCAGCCATGCTCAGAAGAGATTGTTTTCAATGGACATTTTCAAGAAAAAAAAAAAGCAAATTACTAAGAAATAAGGAAAAATGGATTTGTTGAGTATAGCAGTGAAAATTGTGTTTATAGTTGTGTAATACGTCAGTGATAAGTAGTTTGGCTTTTGTCTAAAATAAACGTATTTATTACTTTTGTCATTAAAAGGTTCCGGTAAAAAGATACAGAAAAAGGATATGAGAAGCTTCCTTGCATTTCCAGGAGCAGTAGCCCAGGCTCTGATTTGTAGCTGCAGACTTTTAATATCCTTAGAAAAAGAGTGAGAACTATATGTTTTTAAAAAGTTTTGACCTCGGTAACAGACATATTTTCAAACCCCTAACGAGAGTCCAAATTTATATTGTTACTTACACAAGGATTAAACCTAACTGCAAGGAATTTGCTGATCATAACTGTCAAGATGCTCCTCTTTTCCAAGTAGGTGATAAAGTTTGACATTTAACTCTGACGACCTTGTGTTAGCAACTCCCTCCTTATGCATTTCGCGCCATTTGGTGCCTCCTCTGATGAAGAGCCCAGTAGTGCGAAACGTGTCAGGAGGGAGTGGCTAACACAAGGTAGGCAGACCTGGGGGGAGACACTTCAATGTGGTGTATTTTTGAAATGTATAAATATGAATTTTTGCTATGAATAAAATGCACAAATTAATGTTTTAAGTGAGAAGCTGTGCATGTTTCTAATTCATATGTAGTATATATTTGGAAGTGGGCCTGTGCATAATTCTTACTATAAAGATCGCACATACACCAAAACTCTAAAATTAAGCTTCTCCATTTTACTTGGATCTCCAGTTCTCTCATTATTATTTTTTTTTTGCACCAGTACAAATCTTCTCCATGTCTACCTTCTCCTGGGATTCCAGCCCACCCGTCTCTCGACAATAAGCAGCTTTTGCCATTTGCTTCTTGGCTGCTCAGTTTGCTTCTTTGCCATTACACTCAAGCTCCAGATCTCCATTTGCTCAGTTACAGTTCAGCTAAGATCTTGTGCCAGCTGATCTCCAAGCCACTGCCTTTTTTTAACCTCCTGGTTATGATTTTTGTTACCAATACTGCTTGACCTTATTCATACTGATTACCTGGTTTGACTTGGTCGTCAATTCACCTTTGCTGTCATTGCCACTTCTCTGATTCAGTTGGTTCATGTATATAGATTATTGTGGGAGCACCAGTCAGACCAAAGTTCCAAACCCTCCCCCATCGTGGTTTCAGTCCTGGATTTCACAGTAAGAATCTGGCAGTAAGCTGAGGAGTTTATTCACTATAAAATGTTTTCCAAAAAAGTTTTAAAGTACCCCCTCTTGTAAACTAAAAGGATATTATAAGTTACAGAGGAGCTTCATGACCATATAAAAACACAAGGCCGAAGGCCATGGAACTCCGAGGTAACTTCTAATATCATTATATTTTGCAACTAGGGGTACCTTATTTATTATAATACACAAATTTCAGTGAGTCGTGTGACAGAAATGACATCAGAAGTCACCGTTTATAACTGATGACATCAGAACGCAACGTTTATAAATGATGACATCAGAACGCAACGTTTATAAGGATATAATTTACAAGATATTCATAGCTTTTGTGTATTATATATAGTGAATAAAGTACCCCCTATTGTAAAATATAAGGATATAAGTTACCAAGGTGTTCCATGACCATATCAAAGCGCATGGCCAAACTCCAAGGGGACTTCTAATATCCCCTTATTTTGAAACAGGGGGAACTTTATTTATTATAATAAACAAGTTTAAGTGAATCATGTGACAGATTACATCACTAAGCTCCGATTATAGCCAATGACATCACTAAGCACTGTTTTTACAAGGATATAATTTACAGGATATTCATGGCTCTTGTGTATATTATTTTTATATACCATATATACTCGAGTATAAGCCATCCCGAGTATAAGCCGAGGTACAGATGCAGCCACTTTGGTTTGTCTGTTTGACACAGAATCACTAAACACAGATATCCCATTTATCTCATTTAACACAGAAAACTGTGTCACAACATCCCATCTAATTAAAGCATTCACCATTGTGAACAATGGAGCTTTGGTATGCTAATGAAAAGGTTAAATGCATTAAATGAGTTAAGATGACTTAAGATAACACAGTTTCTTCAATTACCCCTGAGTCATGACGCATTTAACTCACAAATCCAAGTGGCTTCATCTGTACCTAATTTTACCTCCAAAAACTGGGAAAGCTTATTGACTCGAGTATAAGCCTAGAGTGAGAAATGCAGCAGCTTCTGGTAAGTTTCAATCAAAAAATTGAGGGTTTCTTCTCCCATAGGAGGTGTCGGCATCTCGTTTTTGGATGCCGGCGACCATTCTTGGATGGTGGCGAATATTCTTGGACGCTGGCGACTATTCTTTGACGCCGGTGGCTATTCTTAGGCGCCGGCGACTATTCTTTGGCACCGGCGACGGTTTTTGCGCTTGACCCGAGTATAAGCCGAGGTAGAGTTTTTCAGCCTATTTTGGGGGCTGAAAAACTCGGCTTATACTCGAGTATATACGGTATATAAACTTGCTTTAGGGTCAGGGCACATGCTCCGATTCGGGGGGATTTGGTCGCCCGGGGACAAATCTCCTCTTCTTCGGGGTGACTAATCTCCCCGAACTTCCTTCCGCCAGGTAGAATGTAAATTGCCGGCAGGATGGCACTCAGATCGCTTTGTTTTCCGAAGATGTCCGGAGTTTTCTCGTGAGCAGCATTTGTATTCCCCTGCAAAGAGACAGAACTGTTATTTATCTGACAAATCAGATCATACCTTCATGCTCAGCTGTTCACAAAATCCAGATTTCTGCAAGGAAAAGGAGCTATTGTTATGTTATTGCTTATTAAGAATCAAATCCGTCAGAACATTGCTTTCTTTTTCATGGTGGTCCTTATTATCCAAAGTCCTGAGTATCTGCAAGAGAGAGTGTTTTATTATCTGAAACTCCATAATTCACCTTTCTGTACATCCTAGAAACCTGTGGAAAGGGAAAGAATTCTTAGCTCTATTAAGTACTTTAAACTGCCTTCTTGACATTGGAATCAAGGTCAGCGCCTCTCATAACAACAAGATGTTGATGCACATTAAAAATGGAGCCATCTTAACCACCCTGTTTTAACCTACAGTATCCAGTGTGTATTGCTGCATGCTGTACACTGAATGGGAATTTAATTTTAGGGTAGTCGGCCATCAAAAAACCCAGTAAAAAGATCACCATTCAATTTTAAGTGGTTAATGAGACCTGGTACACTGTGCATAGGATTTGGGGGTATCTCTATCTAGAAATACCCCTAAAAATAATATTTGCAAGTAAACCGCTTCATGGCTATAAATATATTACTGTTTTCATGTCCCTTTCTTAAACCTAAAGTAACAATGGCAACAGTAATCTAAATACCAAGATATATGTGGCAGTTTTCCTCTTAATGCAATGCAATATCAGAGCAATGACCTCCAGGTCCTGCAAAAACATTTCTTGATGATGTTTAAAAAAAACACCAATCTCATCACAACTATCCTGTAGGCTTAACAATATTTTTTTTTTACAGTTGCTATAGTAATAGTTGCTATAGTATATGTTATATGCTATAGTATATGTTTAAGTAAAAAAGCAGGAGAATGTGTGACACTGCCATGATAAAAAAAAATCATATTGGTAAATACGGCAGTATTTCCCTCACCATTCTTTAACTGAAAAACCAGAGCATTACTATCATGTTTCCAATCATACTACACCCAGTTAAACACTTCACCTAATCCAGTACAACAGCCCAGGTCTGGACTGAGAATTAAAATAGGCCCTGGCGTTTCAGGTATACAGAGGCCCAAACAGCCCCCCCCAGCCCACCGAAAACTGACTTTCTATGGCACCTTATAGCAGCCCCTCTGGCATTTGCCAGAACCCACAGATTGCCAATCCAGACCTGCCACAGCCCATCAAAAATTTGCTCCATCTTGAGCCCTGATTCCAGTAAATAGAAAACAATTCTTAAAGAGGTGGTTCACCTTTAAGTTAACCTTTAGTACAGGTATGGGATTCATTATCTGGAAACCCGTTATCCAGAAAGCTCCGAATTATGGAAAGGTCGTTCTCCCATAGACTCCATTTTATCCAAATATTCCAATTTCTAAAAAATTACCTTTTTCTCTGTAATGATAAAACAGTTGCTTGTACTTGATCCCAACTGAGATATAATTAATCTTTATTTGAAGCAAAACCAGCCAATTAGGGTTAATTAATGTTTATATGACTTTCTATTATACTTAAAGCATGAAGATCCAAATTAGGGAAGATACCTTATCCGGGAAATCCCCAGGTCCCCTGAGCATTCTGGATAACAGGTCCTGTACCTGTATATTATAGAATGGTCAGTTCTACGCTACTTTTCAATTGATTTTCAATTTGATATTTTTTTCTTATATGGTTTGCCTTCTTTTTTTGACTATTACCAACTTTCAAATGGAGGTCTGGACCCCATCTAAAAATTCTCTGTAAGGTGACAAAAGTAATTGTTATTGCTACTTTTTATTACTCATCTTTCCTGGGCCTCTCCTATTCATATTCCAGTCTCTTATTAAAATCAGTGCATGGTTGCTAGGGTCATTTGGACCCCAGCAACCAGACTGCTGAAATTGCAAGTCCAGAAGCCCAGCCATAGGGTAGAATTTAGGGTGAACACTTATTTGCTGGAGTTACAGTGTGGGAATTGTTTCTATATCTCTGATCTCTTGTTATAAGCTATGCTCCAAGACCAAATTGTAGACCCCAGAGAGGGGTTTGAATCGAAAAAAAAGACTGGTGACAGGTAGAACACTTTGATTAAAATCATTTTTTGCCTGTAAGTTTGTGTTTCCATTTTGCATTTTTTTTCTCTTGGTGAAATCTTTAGTCGTGCCAAATGTCCAGTGATTATAATCACTTGCCTGATACCCTAAGCCTGTGCTCCTTTTACCAAAACACGGCTCCATTCATTCCATTCCAATTAATTCCATAGAACCAGGTCACTGATAAATTGTAGAGGGAGTATTTTTAACCTTTTTATAAAGTGTTTTACACAAAAATAGCAGATTATTTTTTTTTAAGACGGATTAAGATAAATTTGTGCATTATTTATTTTGTTTATATTCTATTACTGCTCTGCCCTCTAAAGTCACATTTCAAACATGTGATCGCTAATTCACACAGAATAACTGGCAAAGGAATGGTTTAACATTATTTGAAGCTAATTAAATCTGACTTATATTAACATTATATTGTACATTGCCTTTAACAATTTGTCTTTAACATAAACCTTTTAAAGTAGCCTGCAAGCAGTGAGATTAATGTTGGTGCATGCCACCTACCACACATACATATTTTCAGGACTTTTATGCTGTGAATTTAAAGAGACGAGCAACGCGCCATTGTGTGTTAATAACAGTGAGCGGTTCCCAGTAAACCTGCAGGGATTTTCTTTGGGGCTTCATTGCCCTTGAACAAAACCTGCCTTCATTGTGGTTTTTCTGAGGATTTACACAAGCAATGCTATCCTGGAGCACCTCTGTATTACTCTTTATACATAAAATCAGCGTCTGATGTCAGATCCACTGACCTGGCACTAATGCCTGGCTTGTGCTATTAAGTGAAGGCCCCTTGTTCTTTTCTCCGTATAATGTGTCTACTGTCATGCACAGCACAAAGAAATCGAGTGTGAACGTTGCTTTGACTCCAAATATCAACAGTCACATTTATTTTTTGTTGGTAATTGCAAGCCAATTCACCTTTGCACAAAGGTGACTTTTTTAGAATCTTGTGCATGTAACACCTACCTTGGCTGCAATACTTTCAGCACAGCCATTAACTCTTGAAGGTTTTTTGGCCTATAAATAGAAGTAATATTTTAAAATGTTGTTGGTGTGTCCTAAAACTGGATTTTGTGTTTTCCTTTGTGGGGGATGCACAGAATTACTACAGGTATGGGACCTGTTATCCAGAATGCTTGGGGCCTGGGGTATTCTGGATAAGAAAGTAACGTGTCCCAAACCCAGAACTAACTTCAAGGACCCGGTCACGGTTGACTCTTCTGCCTATGGCTTCGGGAGGAGCTCTCCACTACTCAGATGCCGCCAGGTCTTAATGTGAGAGGACCAAGGAAAGAATTCTGAGCAGGCTAGGGAACCCAACGTACGCAGAAGAAGACATGGCACAGGAAAGGTCAATACCAGATGGGCAATGCAGTATTAATCAGATAACAGAAAAGTAGTCAGGGTCACAGGCAGAGGTCAAACCAAACAGCAGCGTTTTACAAAATCAGGATCCAGAGAATATTTAATAAAAGGCTGAGGTCATTACAGGCATGGGTCAGGAACACAAATAGACTTAGAGAAGCGCACCCAGGAACTATAGGAATAGACCTTTACGTTGGGCAATGGGAATAGGACATTTGCTCCTTTAAATAATTGAATTTCGCGTCAACCATGATAACAGCTTGCGGTGCACTGAAGAAGCCAAAGATACCAAAGCTGCACGGACCCGGAAACGGCATTCAGGATCAAGAAGAGGCTAGACCACCATTTACTCTTACACCATACTTTAAAGGACAAGGAAAGGCTTCCACTACATTTAGCATTGTATTAGTCCCCACTTGCCTCTACCTGATCGCTAACTTTGTTCTGATTTCCCTCCTGCAGTCCGCGTTCAAACGTAGCGTCATTCCCCCTTCGTTATGGCGCCGCTCACAATAGAGAGAGTGTGGGCCATGAGATGTATTTTCTGAGCATGCACCTACTACAAATCCCATTAATGGCCCATGCATGAGGTCTTGGTCTTGGACACGGAACGATGCATTAGGGGTATTTTTTCTCTCTACCCAGCAGTTTTCCTTTAAGTCTACTAAAGAATCATTAAATCAGTAATTAAACTCAGTATGATTGGTTTGCCTCCAACAAGGATTAATTATGTTGGGATCAAGAACAAGGTACTATTTTATTAATACAGAGAAAAAATAAATGTGTTTTAAAATTTTGAATGATGTGATTAAAATGGAGTCTATGGGAGATAAATTTCATTTAATTCAGAGGAACAGATCCTATACCTGTATACTCAATTAAGACAACAAAATAACACATAACCCTAAATTCCATTGGTATAAGAATTACTTATAAATAATAAAAAGTAATATAATCACCCATATACTCCCTGCCGAGGCCACCTGAGCACCTGCCCATAGAGTGTTGTTTTTAAGAGGGTGACCGTGAAAGGCAAGGTATATATTCTTCAAACAACCAATATAGCAGTTGATTTGTCCATTACAGACATTTGCATAGATACTATGAGAAACATTGATACTTGGAGGTGTATTCTGAGATGTTCATTGAGAGTCCCTTCTGACGGCACAGGTTTCTCTTAAAGTGAATTGGAACGGAAGGACTTTTTAATGCATGCACTGAACCAAGGGAACCCTAGAATTACCATCAGCTTGGACATGGTAATTCTACTACTGGTAATTCTACTACTAACAGTAATGGCTACTGACTTGCACCAATCAGCACACATCAGTTGTCATGTCATTCTAACACAAATACAGGGGAAATTGTGGCCAACTTGTGCAGGCAATTACACTGAAATCCTTGGACAAAACAGGGATTTGTATGTGAAAATGCACTTTGCTTTATGCGCTGTGTTCATAAATAATGCTTCTAGTGTTTAACTGATGCTTAAAGCTCTACTTCTATTGTTTTGTTGGATCGCTGTCAACTACAGTTCTGGTTGATTATCTGGAAGATCATTCAACCATCAGTTCAGCACTTAGCTCTGTGCTCGGGTGATACTTTAGATTTATCGGCTTCTCACTTTCTTATCAAACAGAACTTACAGCTGTTGGTAATAGGCCAGTGATAATTTCTCCACTGTCTTGTTAGTGAAATGCTCATACTTCAAATTGACCCAAAGCAGTTGTATTGAAACACAGTGCTACACATAGCTCAGCTATTAACTTGGTTCTATAAAAAATGACATTAAGAAAAATCAGATGATGGAGACAGCATAGTATTTATTAATAGGCAGACTAAGGAAAACCAGGAGTCTGAGCAGTAAATGTTTTGGCTTACATTTATGCTCCATAAATCTCTACTTTCACAAAAGGTTTTCCTATATTTTTTGGCCAACCTTCAGTGCAGTGATGCTGACCCAGAAATGAAAGACACCACTTATATGTCTGCTGCATCCCTTCTGTTCATAAAGCATTAGCCGTACTTTGTGTTTGGGCCAAGTGAATTAAAATATGGTGTAAAGGTGGGGGATTTCATTGTTCTAGTGATGATCATGTAAATTAAGGATAAAAATTTCAATGCGCTAAAAAGATTCAGATTCTAGGTCATATATTGGTTACTACATCAGCATATCTTGTCAGTGCTTGCAGCATCACAATATATTCTATACTGGTACAAAAGCAGTGTGTTGCTTACAAATGTATGCTTCCATGCTGTTGGTGTATTCTGGACATTTGTCCATCGCTCTTAATTTTGATATGGAAGCCACCATGATAGATGAACTTTTTGGAAACTTTCTCCAACATCAACTGTAAATATTAAGGGTCAGATTTATTAAAGGTTGAGTTGTATTTAACCAGAAAAATTACGAGAGTATTTTTCAGTGAAAACTCGAATTTTCAGGTAAAAAAAAAACATCTTTCGGGGTAAAAAAAAAACAACCTTTTTACAAACCTTTTTTTGTAAGAAAACTCAAAATCTTTTTACTATTCATTATACCCCGAAGCTGGAAATAGCTTGAATCTGAAAAAAGTCCAACTAAAACCTGTCGAGGTCATGTAGAAGTCAATGGCAGATCATTTGAAGATATTAATAGCCTTCATGATGTTCGAATTTTTTTTTGGTGGCGTTCACTCGAAAACTCGATCAATTCGAGCACATAAAATTTTCCGGGGGGGGGGCAAGTAAGCTAGTATCAAAAAAGGGTATCATCCCGCAACAATCCTACTGGCAGCCAATCACATCCCAGACCCACTTTCAGTGTCAGTCTGGGTTTTCCAGCCACTTTATGTAATCTGCGCACTTCACGCGACTGCAGAGGTGGGAAGGCTGCAGCAGGAGCTGCATGCTGCTTGCTGCTGCCACTACATTATACAGGGAGAGAAGGACCTCTGATGACATCACCTGGTCACGTGAAGGCACTGTGAGTGGGAGGTGCCCGGGGAGATGCGGGAAGGAAACGAGTGCTCCCGCCGCCCTGGTGAGACAAGTTTGAGTGCAGCGGGGAGGGCTTGTGTGGGTCCTAGTTGCGCCGGGAACTTACATTTCATTCACAACTTCTCGTGGAAAACAATGAGCCGAACCCACTATGTAATAAACTGCAGCCGTATCTCCGACAACTCTAGGACCCAGAGGTGGCTGCGGCACCCTCCCTGTCTAGGATACACCGACCTGTTGTCCCCATGGCCTGCCCTCATTTTTAGGCAGGTAGTTTGTGCTTTGGCATGCCCTTTCCTCCTCTACGCCCTGTGAGTGCTGCTGCCGATGCGCCCTCCTAAGTTCTCACAGTCTGGAGCAGCAGTGATGGACGGGGTTACAGGCTGCACCTGCAGGCAGCTAAAGGCAAGTTTTTTTGCCAACTGAATTTTTCCAAGGGGGGCCAACTGCCCCCTCTTGCCCCCTTCTGTAGACGCCCATGAATTCGAGCGATCTTGAGTTTTTTCCCACGAAAAACTTGATTAATACAATTTTTCTGGTTGTTCACCTCGAATTCACTGGTTCGAGTTTTTTCTTAAATCAGAAAAAAATTTAAGTTGTGAGTTCATTAAAGGTATAAATGTACATTGAGTTCAAAGCATCCCATCCCTTACTAATGAATGGTTGTTGACTGGTCATTGTATTGAAACTGTTGCGGTGATATGTCTTCTACAGGAACAGGATTTATTCATCAGATATTGATTAACTAGTTTTTTTTTTATCAAAGTGAGCCATTTAAAGTCACCCAAATTCATATACTGCTTGGTTTATTCTACATCTGTGCTTAAAGACAACAAAGAGAGGTTTTAATCAAATAAATCGTTTTTTACATTTCATTCATTGTACTTGCTCTGAACTTTTTATTAACCATATTTACCTATAATGCAGTTTATATGTCACAGCTGGGGCTAGTTATTTAACATTCAATTTCTAACTTGTAACAGTCTGAACAAAACAAATTGGCCACTATGGTTAAAGCTGGCCATAGATGCAAAGATCCGATCAAAGATTTGTACAATTTTCGGACCATGTGTGGAGAGTCCTGACATTTTTTGTCCCACGGAGATCGGTCGTTTGGTTGATCGGACAGGTTAAAAGATTTCTGTCGGCTGCCGATAATTTCTCTGCGTGTATTGCCGATCGTAAGATTTTCAGAGGGAAACTGTCACCAGCTTTGTCGGACATAACTTTCGTACGATTGCTATCAGAGGTAGTACATTGGCTGATCTGTTCTTTTACTACTTCATTTAAACTGAAGGTTAGTGGCAGGTTGGGAGATGGGGATGTCCAATCATTCAAGGATTCAAATGTTCGTATCTTTGCATCTATGGCCAGCTTTACTTGTATTGGTACAATGTTGTACCTGTGTTATTAAAGTTAGCAACATATTACAAAGTGTTTCTTTTGTCTGAAAATAATTTGTGATATGTTAAATTTTTATATATATATATATATATATATATATATATATATATATATATATAGTCTCAAAGAAGGAGCACTCACAGGTCTTATAAATAGAAAAATATTTAATAGGGGCACAAAACTAACATGTCGCTTGGGACACCAGCCTTTCTCACCAGCTGAAACGTTAGTTTTATGCCCCTATTAAATATTTTTCTATTTATAAGACCTGTGAGTGCTCCTTCTTTGAGACTATATATATATATATATATATATATATATATATATATATATATATATATATAAAAATTGAACATATCACAAATTATTTTCAGACAAAAGAAACACTTTGTAATATGTTGCTAACTTTAATAACACAGGTACAACATTGTACCAATACAAGTAAAGCTGGCCATAGATGCAAAGATACGAACATTTGAATCCTTGAATGTTTGGACATCCCCATGTGAGTGCTCTTTCTTTGAGGACAATTGATAACATGTTTTAAGGATTGCACCCTGGCATCTATTTGATGATTTTTGAGAGTGCCGGCATTCTACAAATATATATATATATATATATATATATATATATATATATATATATATATATATATATATATATATATATATATATATATATAATGTGTGTGTGTGTATATATATATATATATATATGTATGTATGTATGTATGTATGTATGTATGAGACATTCTTAAGAAAGACAAAGTCAATCAATTTTCTAGTGTTTGGCATATTCACATAACATTTCAAAATAAAGGCAACATAAGGCAAAAGTGCAAAAATAAACAGTGTTTAAACAGATTTTTTTTTTTAATGAAACCTAAAATTGTTGAACCACCTAAGCATATTTGCCCCTTGTATGGAGGGGCATAGTTTTATGATTTATAAGAAAAGATGTGCTGGGTATCTGTTCTGTTTTTCCGGTACAGTACAAAATTGCCAGAAGACAGAATGTTTCATTCACTTGTCAATTCTTTAAATACTACTTTGTTCAAGACACAAAGCGGCACCACACAAAAAAAAAGAAACCAAACAACAAAACAGTTACAGTTGGCCAATAAAAATTTACAGTGGAGGAGTTTGGAGATGTGCAACATTTTGGTACATTTCATTGTTTTTTTTGTACAAGAATGACTGCATCTCTTTCACTTGACAAGTATATTACTGTGGTCATTTGGTCTTTCCTTATGATGCCAATAAGACGGGATGGATGAAAATAGCTTTTTTTTTCATAAAGGAAAACTAAACCCCCATAAATAGAAATGCCCTTCATTGCCCCCCACCCCGCTTCCTCCCTGCAGAGTCTATTACTTTAAAAAGTCTCCCTGGATTTAACATGGACATATTGATGCAAAGAAGGGCAGCAGGGTTCTCAGGTGACACCTTCTGCATCTTCAGATTTTTTTTGCTAAGGGACATGCGCAATTGGAGCCAGTCCAAACAACTGCGCATGCACCGTAAAGCTCCGGGAAAGCTCACCAAAGGAAGAGGATCTGAAGATACAGAAGATGGCACCTATGAGCTCCGCTTATCTACTCCGCAGCTATTCCATAGGTCAACTTTACATCCAGGGACACTTTTTCAAGTAATAGAATTTGCAGGAAGGAAGCGGGTGGGGGTACAATGGTCATTGTCAATGCTCAGTGGGGGCTTTAGCTTTATGGGGGTTTATGTCTCTTATAACCTTTAAATTAGCCACATGTGATTAACATTTTAATTATACTATGTTATTAGTTTACCATAATTACATAAAGTAACCAGTACATTTCAAAGGCTTACAAAAAGTTTTTTTTAATACTGTGAACACAGTAAAGGATGTGTACTACAAAATGAAAAGCAAAAGGCTGACCTTAGGTATAATGACCTAGTGACTATATTAGGAAGGACCAGACCATTGGCAGTAGCATATAATAGATTTCTGTGTGTCTTTGCACTTGGTCACGTGTGCTTTTTTGCTGGGGGCACCCACTTTGCTTTCGATCCATTCAGATGTAAATGAAAGTCACCGCACACCGTCCTAGCCAGAGCACCCCAGGCAAAGAGGTTTGTTTGAAGGACACTTGGCCAGTAATTACACTTTTTCCAAGGCAGCAGGGGAAGAGGGAAATGGTGGATAATTCATGTTACTCCAGGGACGGATCCAGGATAGATGATACAAATACTATTCCTGAAATGCTTTTATACATACTCAAGAGGTCTGTGAGGCAGGCAAACATACTATGTCAGCATCTCCTCTGCTTTTCTGTGCATGTGCAGGACATCAAGAAAACAGCCTTTCTGGGTTTATGATCACATTCTGCTGTGCAGGTTTTTCACCTAAGAATGTTTCATAATGCATAATTTGTGCAAGCCTTTCCCTGTAATACTGTAATACTGTAACAGAATGTCTTGAAGATCGATAATATAACAAATAATTATAATACTGTGTGTACTGGTGTAACAAAAAAATGGTATATTCAAGAAAAAACTGATTTGTACCTCCCCAATTTATAGTTTGGAAGAGAAAGCAAGAATAAATTCATTTGGGGATGGGGATGCATCAAATCTATTATTTTGGGAAAAAACAGGCAGCTTCCTTGTTTGTCTGGCAAAAAGTCACAATATTTCAAGGATTTGATTTAGCCGAAGTCTTATGAAAAAGGCAGAATCCCAGCTGTATCCTGAACCAAATCCCGGATTTGGTGCATACCTATTTTAAATTGTACTGTTTGTTGCCATAATGTAAAATATCCCTGTTTTTCTTGAGAGTACATATATTTGAATACATCAAAACAATATTGTGAATCCCCCAGCACAGTATTCAGTGGGGATGTTATAAAATTGCTTGCATAAAACTGGCCCGTTAGACTGCTCGGAAGCTCAACACTGAGGAATACAATATATTAAAAGTCTGTTTAGCACTGTATTTCTTACAAGGCTTCTTTTATGCCCCATGAGTCCTTTGTTCAACCAACTGAATCATAATGATAATCACAATCAACTCTAGGCCTTATTAATCACCATTCCACCATGCTCTTTTTATCTTTCTCTCCGGACCAATGCAAAAACATCCTAACTTGGCTTAATTCTCTTAAACAGTGGCTAGGTTGGAGGGTGTGGGTTTTGTAACTGTATTTTGTATTTGTTTTATCATTTTATTAATCCCTATTTTTGTTTTTAATGTATTGTTTTAACGTGTAGCGCTGCATACATGAGTTGCTCTCTATACATAAAAATATACCTACATGCATCCAATAGCTTAAATAAAGGACTTTGGTTGTTAATGTAGTGCTGAGCAATGTGGCATAGTTTATAACAATTTATTTATACAGTGTCAACATATTTGATAGCTCTGTACATGATGGCACATAATAACCATCTATATACAAACAAATCACAACAATAACTGATGAGGGACATGCAAGGTATCCCGCTGTGTGCCTTACGGCAAGCCTTTTTACCCATCTGCTAAATTATAGAAATGGAAAAATACAGCCTTAGGAGCTGGATCCTATTTCAAAGATAGGGAGGAGAATGGGGCCACCATCTCTGTTAGCCATCATCATATTAATCAGATTTTTTTTTTCATTATTTACTTGGTGGAATAGGCCTTCTAGGTATTCAGTGGCATAATTATCAGATTCATTTTCGTCTGTAATGGAATAATTTTACACATTAAATGGCACTTCATTGGGTCACTTTGCTTTTGCAGATTGCCTGACTGTGTGACAAATTGAATAAGCACTCTCATTAGGTCACTTTATGTTTATGATGGGCTGCACCATTTTCCTTGTAAATTTTTAACAGACGCAAGGCTGCTTTGCTCCATCATAAAACTGACCTTTTTACCCAGCATTATATTTTAGAGCATTCTCTAGGGCGAGGAACCATTAACAAGATTGC
Source organism: Xenopus petersii (assembly GCA_038501925.1). NCBI lineage: Eukaryota > Metazoa > Chordata > Amphibia > Anura > Pipidae > Xenopus > Xenopus petersii. Next base: position 27,787,161 of record CM076678.1, read on the forward strand.
ACATGGCATGTTAGAGTGATACCTCCAAATCCCTCTGTGACTGTACAGTTTTCTATTCTAGCTAATGGTATTACATATGTATGCACACAATTGTAACTGTACCCGTCGTGTCTGCACAACGGTGTTAAAAGCAAGGAACATGGCACTTGTGTGCAATTCATGTCAATAACACTTAGCAGCATATGATAACATATCAGGCCTCCGTCTGCGGAATAATTGTCTAACATTGGTTTATTGTCGTGAGTGTCTTGGAGATATCTTTTAACAGAGACAATAGTTAGAAACCATTTCAGCATACAGTGAGAATAGGCTATGGCAGGATAATATAGCACAAACAAACTGAATCATATTTCTTTTATAATACCTGTGGTTCCCGTTTCGATAATGTGTGCATTTTTCACATTATTATTATTATTCATAGGCTGAATTGCTTGTGTTGTTAACACTGCACTCCATTGAAAGGATAAGGGCTGTAGATTAGACAGGTTTGAGAAATACGGCTTTATCATTTCAAATTACACTGCTTGAGGCAGCCAGAAGGAAGCCAGTGGATGGACCGAGGCTTACAAAATGGTATAGATTTAAGCTGCTTTGAAAGTAAAACAGGAAATTATTAAAATTGGATACTTTTGCTGGATGATTTATTTGAAAATGGGAACATAATATTTATTTTGCCATTATTATTATAATCACTGGTATTTTGGCTGTCATAAGGGGTCATGTGAATTTGATCTTTGTTTCCTTCATGAACAAGACTAGGGAGACTTAGGGTAAAGTCACACTGTGAGATTCGGGGAGTTTTAGTTGTCTGATGACTAATCTCCCCGAACTGCTTCCCCCTTTTTTCCGCCTGCTACAATGAAAAAACGCCTGCAGCATGGCACTTGCAGCGTTTCGTTTTCTGAAGTTTCCTAATGAGGCAGCTTCGGGTGACTTAGGAAAACGAAGCGCCACGAGTGCCATGCCGCAGCCGTTTTTTCATTGTAGCAGGGGGAAGCAGTTTGGGGAGATTAGTAGCCCTAAAGAAGATGCAATTAGTCCTCGGGCAACTAAATCTCACAGTGTGACCTTACCCTAAAGCACACGGGGAGGCCAATTTATTAAAATAACGGACCGGAGTGACCGGACATGGCTGCTCGCATCGTGAGCTCTCACCAGGTGCGGGTAGCGTATCGATGGCGGGGGACATTTTTCTAAACTAAAACTACTGTTATCTCAAACTGGAATGCAGGCTCTATTAGCCTGCGCCTTTGGTTGGGGATAACATTTTACCCAAAAGGTGCCCTTTAAGAAAGTCTCCCCTGCCAATCCACACAAGAATGTTTGCTTTATAATATACCAACATTGTCTCTTTTAATTTTACTAACTAAAATATAAGTGGTATTACAGCCTTTTGAAATCACTGTTAAACTTATTTTCTCTCAAACCACGATTTCTATGAAAGTTATTAAAAGATCCGAATATAAAAAGTGCAAACAGGAAAAAAATCAACAATCCAGATAAAAATACGAAATTAAGCACGATTAAGTGTTTGTAACACGAAATGCGTAAGGCGGTGGACACAATAAACAATTTTTTCCACTTTGAACCAATTGCCTGGTGGAAGATTGCCTTTATTTAGTACCTGCTCCAAAGAATTTTCGGTTTGTCCGCTCCGCGTTTTGAGGGCTCAAGGTGGTGAACCTGGGCTTCTTCCTTTATGTGGTGAGTAGTCACTTACTATTTGGAGACCTTACCCTTTGATTTATTATAAAATACGAAAAACTCAAAAAATGTGATAATCTGAAAACCTCAAAGTCTGAATGGCTAAAAAAAAAAAAAGTCAGCACAGTTCCCATTGACTTCTATAGCTCCTCTACTGGTCGAAGTTTTGTATTCCAGATTTTTGGGGTTATTACACTTAACAAATCAAAATTTTTTTTAGAGTTTGAGATATAAAAAAAACACAATTTTTCAGACAGAATACGATTCGTGAAAAAAAAAAAAAAAAAAAGGAAATCCAAATGTTAAGAAATCGGCACCTTAGTCATTGCCATTCTCTAACTCCATTGTACACGGTCATAATATCATGTAACCTAAATTCTTAAAACAGGGACTGATGGGAACCCTATAGCAAGGACTAAGCTCATGAAAGGGAATGACTAAGGTAAGTTACCCTACCCCCCCACATGTAATAAATTACGCAAATTTTGCCCAGGAGCAGTAACCAATAAGATGTTTGGTTTTTTTTGGTCACCTGTTAAAAACAAACTGCTGATTTTTATTGGTTACTGTTCCTGGACAAACTTAGGCATCAGTTTACATAGGTGCAATAACCAGAGATAATAGCCTGCATCAGAAAAACCGCCAGAAAATCCACCAGAGGAAGTTTAATAAAGTGTGAGCACTTCTTTCATTGCGAATATATATATATATTAACGCCTATTATCGCTTTCATGCTAAGTAAGTTGTCACACAAGGTTTACTAAAGATTATCGCCAGAATTGGCGATACTATTTTATATAAACTCATTCATATATATATATATATATATATATATATATATATATATATATATATATATATTAGTGTGGGCATTGCCAGTGGTGCCAAAAAAATTCAACAAAATTTAAAGAAGATTATGCAGTTAACCAAAATTAGCGCCAAAAAACTCTCAATTCGGCAGCAATAGCATTGAACCTAACTGCTATGCTTGCGTAATTAACCTCACTTATTAAAAGACAAATTTGTATCGCCGCACTTTCGTAAACATGCAAGCCGCGTTAATTTTGTCACAAGAATATTCTCAGTGATAATGGCCGATTGGTTATAGACAATTTTTATGAACTTTAGTTAACTGACCCCTTAGTTCCTTTTATTATATATGAGGGTTAACCTCTTATGGAAAGGAGTAATAAAAAGTCCAAAAACCATGCTTCCCAGTCCTTTAAGGTGGCCATACACGGGCCGATAAAAGCTGCCGACAGACCAAGTCGGCAGCTTATTGGCCCCTGCTTACTGGTTTAAAACCAGTTCATCCTAACACACTCTGCCCAAGTCTATATGGCCTTCTCACAAATGCAACCTGCTTCTTCATGCAGGTCACAGTTGCTGCGACCAAAATTCTGACAGGGACCACATTAATTTTGCCTTGCTGTTAATCCATTGTTTGTGCAGTATGGATTACAGCCATTAGGGGGTATCTGCTGCACTTCAGTTCTCCAAGGGCCCAAAGCAAAATCATTACTGTTAGAAGGAAAATCTGGTTTATAAATAAACACGAAGGGGGTCAGCATTATAGAATAATTAGGCCAATTGCTCATGGAGTTTTTTTGTTTGAATTAACTAAACCCATCTGGAGCTTTTGTGATGTTGCATTGCTTATCAGGGGTGTGTGAGGGCACTGCTAGAGTCACTTTCTGCTCATAATTATATGGAGACATGGACTTGAGAAATCCTGGGTTTATATACAGGTATGGGACCGGTTGTCCAGAATGCTCGGGACCTGGGGTTTTGCAGATAAGGGATCTGTAATTTAGATCTTCATACTACAGTCTACTAAAAAATCATTTAAATACAGGTATGGGATCAGTTATCTGGAAACCGTTATCCAGAAAGTTGCAAATTATGGAAATTCCGCCTCCTCTAGACTCCATTTTATCCAAATTAATTAATCCAAATTTTTTAAAATGGTTTCCTTTTTCTCTGTAATAAATAAAACAGTAGCACAGTTTGTACTTGATCCCAACTAAGATATAATCAATCCTTATTGGAAGCAAAACCCGCCTATTGGGGTTATTTCATGTTTACATGGTTTTCTAGTAGACTTAGGGTATGAAGATGCAAATTACATAAAGACCTGTTATCCAGGAAGCCCTAGGTCCCGAGCGTTCTGGATAACGGGTCCAATACCTGTATAAAATAAACCCAATAGGCTTGTTTTGCCTCCAATAAGGATTAATTATATCTTAGTTTGGATAAAGTACAAGGTTCTGTTTTATTATTACAGAGAAATGGGAAATCATTTTTAAAAATTAGTTATTTGGATAAAATGGAGTCTATGGGAGATGGCCTTCCCGTTATTCTGAGCTTTGTGGATAATGGTTTTCTGGATAACCGATCCCATACCTGTATCGCCAATAGAGCCTTAAATACATTATGTATTTAGTTGTATTTACTGCCATAGCCCTAATTTCTTCATCTGGGAATTAAACAGTATAGTAACTAGATGTTTCTGGGTCCCAAAACATTGGTATGTTGACCCATTCTACAAAAATATATTGAAATTGTTGATTAATGAGGGTGTTACTGGGTCCTCTATACTTCTCTGCCCCCCGGCAACCTCTGGATTTGCTTCATCTGTAGTTACTCCCCTTGAATTAGATATAACCACCAAAATATTTTTATTTAGTTAATTTATGCAGTATTTTGCATCCAGGCAGAATTTTTTAGTAAAAATTTACTTGTGTGTGTTTTACTAGGGGTATAACTAGAAGCTACCCCCCCCCCACAGTAAAATGCATTTAGGGTCCCACCCACCTACATACTAGGGTTGCCTCCTTTTCTGCCTGGGGCAGGGCCGTGACGCGGAGGGGGCGTGGCTGTGATGGGACATTTCATCAGGGGGCATGGCCATGAAGCAGCGATTGGCCAATTGCCGTGTCAGTCATTGGTAATCCTGCCTGTTTTTTTCTAATTTGGAAAACTGGGCAGGAAGTTTTGACCTGGGCAGCCCTTCAAATTATCGGGTTGTCCGGGTCAAAACCGGACAGGTGGCAACCCTACTATATACGCATAGAAAGTGTGCAACATTGTGGGCCCCACTTGGTTTTTCACACTCATAGGCCCCCCTGATAGCTTCTGGATCTAAATTATATTTCTAATTATATATTTACAGAGAACTAGTATATTTATAATCAATATCTCTTACCTCGGGTCTGACCCTCCCCCACTGGAGCTTACAATCTAATTTCCATATAACTATGTTTTTTACGCTTGCAATTTTTAAAAATCAATGCTATGTATCAAGCGCTGAAGAATGAAGCCACTTTTGATGCGTCTGCAAACTGAACTTGAGTGAAATCTCCTGCTTGCTGAATTTATTAAAATAAAGCCACATGGCGACGATATATCTTAAAGATCTTTTTTTTTTCCCCAAAGCAAAATAAGGTTATTTTAAAACATTACAGCTCCCTTAAAGATGACTATGAAATGTTACTGCTTTAAGATGCGTGTACTATAAATTAAACATTTTATGTACACAGACACAACTGCGCGCACACTTCATTTCAGTGTATAAAAAGCTCGATCTTTTCTAGTAACATTAAGCCCTTCATTTATTACCAAACCCGAGATTAACGATTTGTTTCTTTATCCTGACCAGCAGAGTGCACATAAGCAATTACAGCAAACACATCTCATCTCTTTATTTTAATATATATTTTTGCAGGCAAAAAGCTAGTAATACAAATGACCTGCATGCAAAAGCAGCACATAGTGTTCTGAGAATTCCTCTGACTCTTAATTTATACCAAATAACCTCCCCCTATCAGGCCTTACAAATGCTTATCCAATAAATCCTCAGGAGCTTATTGATTCACAATGAAAATGAAGCAATTTTCTCTACAGATAGATGACAACATGCATATGCATGGCGGATGTTTGCTATTAGGATACCCTGGCCTGTTTATTAATTAAACACGGTCAGTTTACCCTTTACTCATTCTTGTCTTTTATTAATGCAGTTTAGGTGATTTTTTAACTTAATGTTTTGCATTTCTCCTCCTCAATACTGAAGTGATTAAATCCACATTTAATTCTATAGGTTTTAGCTGTGCTAATTCCTCCGGCTCACATTCAGTGCTCGCCATTTACAATAACGGCACAAATGTACAATTTAAAGACACTATATACCCATTATTACTAGTGCCTTATGTGCTTCGTTATCTTTTTTTTCCCCCCCTCTCATAAGGGATCTCACTATTACAGGTATGGGACCTGTTATCCAGAAAGCTTGGAACCTGGGGTTTTCAAGATAACGGATCATTCTGTAATTTGGATCTTCATACCTTAAAATAATCACGTCACCATTGAATAAACACAATAGGTTGATTTTGCTTCCAATAAGTATGAATTATAAATGTTTGGATCAAGTACAAGGTATTGTTTTAATATTACAGCGAGAAAAGAAAATTGTTTTAAAGAATTTGGATTATTTTGAAAAAATGGAGTCGGATAACAGATCCCATACCTGTACTATAATGCCTTTATAAAGTCACTTTAGTTTCCTTAGGTTTAATATAACAAATATGTCTACATGAAAGATGTTTCCCCTGGTGACAAAAATCCTGTCTGTCTGCATTAAAGAAAGATGGTGTCAGGGATGTACAGGTATGTATCCATTATCTGCAAATCTGTTATCCAGCAAGCTCTGAATTATGGAAAGGTCGTCTCCCATAGACTCCATTTTATCGAAATAATCCACTTTTTTTAAAAATGATTTCCTTTTTCTCTGCAATAATGAAACCTTACCTTGTAATTGATCAACAATAAAGGGATTATTAACTAAAGCTTTTTTTATTAAAACAGTCGACCTAACTCCCATCCACAAATTGAAATAATTTTTCAATAATTCTTCTCGAAAAAGTCCCTGCAAATTCGTATTTCAATTCGAATTGTAGTATTGACACTCCAAAACGCAACTCGTCAAATTGTCACCACAAAAATTTCCCTTTTTTTATCGGATGAAAACGAGTCTTTATAAGATTATCGGATGAAAAAACCCAGACATTATCTGATTATCTGGCGCAGATCAACAAACCACTTCCATTGACTTCTACATGACCTCGACAGGTTTGAGATAGAGTGTTTTCAGATTCAGATTTTTAGCAGCTTTGTGGTATAATAAATCTCAAAAATTCAAGTTTTTCCCTTTAAAAACTCAACCTGAAAATTTAGAGGTTTAATAAATGGGCCCCTTAGATATAATTAATCCTTATTGGCAGCAAAACCAGCCTATTGGATGTCTACCTTGCTGCCACATTCAAAGCCCTTTTGTGAAGCTGGAAGAGACATATTTTAGGGGATTGACAAGTGGCTATGTGACTCTTTATGCCACTTCTGAAATGGTGCAGATTTCTCTGTGCAGAAAGGTTTTGTAAAGTGTAGCCATTGGTGCACCCCAAAAGGAGGTAATGGCAGACCTCTGATACCTAAAAAAAAAAAATGAAATAAAACGGCACCAGCACATTGCTGGACACTTCAGCTCTATCAGGATCAGTGCATCAGGACCATTTGCCGTTTGGAAAGGGGAGGTCAAGGGCCTTGTGCCTAAATATAGTCATGTGTCATGGTAGTGTAGCCCATGTATCTACATTAAGTAGTCACTTAGGGTAGGATATTGAAAATGCAGACCTATCATTCATATCTTTTGCCTTTTAATGGGACACAAAGTGTCCTACATAGGGCTCCCCATACATCCCAGTATTCCAGGCATCGTCTCCCTTCTTAAGATTCCTTGGGGATTATGTAATAAAAGTTTGCCCAGGAGCAGTAACCCATAGCAACCAATGAGCTGGAAGATGGCGCCTGTGAGCTCCACTGTGCTGAATCTGCAAAGAGAGGTAAGTAAAGTGTTAGGGGCATTTACCGAAGTAACAGCTAGGGAGCAGGGAAGGGGGTCTATGTAGATTAGGGGGCAGGGGCTTTTATAATTAACGGTTTGGTTCTCCTTTAAAACAATGGGGGTGGATCATTGACATGTTCTGCATTTGTGATGCATGCTTTATAGTTTTAAGACATTTCTTCATTGACTCTATTGAAAAAATTTTCCAAAGGCACAATTTGCCCATTCCTCTGGCTCCAATACAGAACTAACACAGAAGAATAGGGAGCCCATAAGTAAATAATTAAGTAGTATTAAAGGACACCGCAGGTTTGTAGAGACATAAACTTATATAACAAAAACCATGGAGCTTGGGAGACACTAATGTGTAAAAGTATCCATCCTATACTCCAAAAGCAAACCAGTTCAGTGTCAATTCTCAACAATGTATCCAATATTTAAAACGTAACATTTAATCAACTGATTAAAAAGTTGCAAAGCGCTCCAGACCACACACCCACTGCTGTTGAAAAGTCACAGCAGTGCTGGACAATTGTCCATAAAAACACTTAATTAAAAACTGCAAACAGTGGATCGATGAGGTAAGTATCGTCTTAAATGCAGAAGCCACAATAAGGCCAAATGTGCATAAATCACAAAGTAGCAACACCCGCTCCCACCCTTCCGTTTTTTTCCCCCACAGTGCTGACACTACCTAGCTACGTAGGGACAGGGTGAAAGCTGACTTCTCACCGTCCACCAATGCCGCCCAACGCGTTTCGCCGATTCACTCGGCTTCTTCAGGGGCATTAAGACGATACTTACCTCATCGATCCACTGTTTGCAGTTTTTAATTAAGTGTTTTTATGGACAATTGTCCAGCACTGCTGTGACTTTTCAACAGCAGTGGGTGTGTGGTCCGGAGCGCTTTGCAACTTTTTAATCAGTTGATTAAATGTTACATTTTAAATATTGGATACATTGTTGAGAATTGACACTGAACTGGTTTGCTTTTGGATATAGGATGGATACTTTTACACATTAGTGTCCCCCAAGCTCCATGGTTTTTGTTATATAAGTCCAATACAGAACTGCAAGAACAGGGTGAGCGGCTGCCATGTTTGGACACTGCCACATCCAGTTAATGTCTCCATAGCATCTATCGATGAGCTGTAGAATGTGCAGTATAAGCCATGAATGGGGTTGGTTTCCAATCACAATAGGGGAGGATTGGATTTTGACAGGATGGAGATGGTCAAACATAGTGGCCTCCTAGAAGCTCTGAATTGCTGAGAAAATATTGAAACCTGTAATTATAAAAGTCTTTATTTTATACTAGAATGCTTACTCAAATAACTTGCATACATAAACTAACCATGCAATGGAATAATCTATTACATCCACCACAAGTGGTGTGCCAAAGGAATGTATGGAGCTAAATACAGGAATGGAAAGGTGCGGGTATATAAATCCTGGATTCTGAAATGGACAGATTCTAGGTTTTTTTTATCAGTTTGACTGATTTTCTGTCAGCTGACGTGTTATCTGGAGTGATAAATGAAAGCAGACAGAGGATGCGTCCCTGTAATGTAAGATGTGATCACTAAAGGTTGTGCATAGTTTGTGCAATGTGAGAAGCCGCTTCCCGAGGAGCCTGAATCCAAACATGGATGTCTGAATTTGTATAAAACCCCCAGCAGCCAGAGCAATGGCTTTCATCTGTCTTGTACTGATACATTTGGGATCTGTTTCTGTCTTACCTGCCTGTCATGATTTAGATTTCCTTCCTGCCGTTGGCACTGACTGCACTTCGACTCTCATTTTATACTGTATGGCTTTGCATGTATAGCTGGTTGTTAACGTTGCTTTAATACTTTTGCTTAAACACAAGTACCTGAATCTGAAATCGCTTTGAATTTATTAAAATAACTTCATAACCTGCCAGCAAATGGCACTTCCAAGAAAGAACAAAACAACATCCAAGCAGAACAAAGCCTGCAAGTTTGTATCTTTGCTTTTTTGTGCTTAGACTTGCTAGCGTTGAGGGAATTTACAATGGAGGGCTTGTCTACAGAGCTTTTCTATCGTTCTTTGTCATGGGCCTGTAAGTGACAATGACATCTCTGAACACATTGGCTTGATAGTTTAGTTCACTACAGACCTGGCACAGCAGCTCAGTAGTTGTGATATTGGTGCATTGAGTCCTGAATTAATTTTAGATTTGGGTACAATCTGCAAGAAGTATGTATTTTCTCACTGACCCTGCAGCCAAAATAATAGACATTCCAACATTTTATATATCATTTCGAAGGGGTCCATCAATGCATAGAAACAGGCAACTTTGGCCAATTTTGGTTTTGCAGGCTGACCATTGACACAAACATGGTCCCCTTTGATGTGCAATTTTTTCATCCAGGACAGAAACAGTGAGCCACTCTTGTACCTGATAACTTTATACAGACTTTTCCCATAAAATGGCAAGGTGAGTTTTCACTACTGCTAATTCTATGACAGCATATAAGGGTATTTTTTTGGGGGGAAACAAAACAGGTAAACAGGGGCTTCCTATTTTTCTTTGGGTAGTGGCTGTCCTGCTTTGCATCAATTTATAGCAACTGGAAATCCTCATTATAATATAATCCTATAAACAAGTAGGATATTACCAATTAATGACCTTCTACTTGAGATACAGCACAGCCCTTTATGGGACCAATGCTTTGTTCTGACTTGATTATACTGTTATCCAGAATGCTCGGGACCTGGGATATTCCAGATAAGGGGTCTTTCCATAATTTGGATCACCATACCTTAAGTCTACTAGAAAATAATTTAAACATCAATTAAACCCAATAGGATTGTTTTACTTCCAATAAGGATTATTATTTTGTAGTTGGGGTCAAGTACAAGGTACTGTTTTATTATTACAGAGTAAAAGGAAATCATTTTTTAAAATCTGAATTATTTGATTAAAATGGAGTCAATGGGAGATGGCCTTCCCATAAGTTGGAGCTTTCTTGATAATGGGTTTCCGGGTAGTGGGTAGTGTAATAACATTGTGCTATATACAGACATCCATTTGACTACGTTTATCTAAGCTATAGCGGACTTCAGTAAAATGAACCTACAGTAAAGGAACATGATGATGATGAAGCTATTTATATATGTATTGATATAGGTAGGCAATATTGAACAGCTGTAATCTTTATTAGCAGTAAATGTTGAATATGTTTTAGTGAAGTGATAGTGTAATGACAGATCTGTAGGGTATATATATATTAGGCTCCCATGGGGTTGTTTAATAAGCAAACTGTAAGCTGGTGTGGGAATAGCTTGAAGTGTTATGTTATTAACAGAAAGTTAATCAAATAGTTCTACAGCAAGAAAATGCTAGACTTATTTTAATAAATATGTCATCATTAGATAGAGAATTGTGTACCCTACAGCTGATCAGAGTAGAGTGGCACAAGAGAACATGTAAGTGATTCTGTAAATAGGAGAGTATACAATAATTTCATACGAGGGAGTGTGGGTGGTTTTTTTTAGACCTAGATTAAGACACTAGACTTCCTGCAGCACTAACATTTAAACACATCTACAACTTTATTGCAATTAATAAAACTAAACCCTTCAGTCTGTAGTCTTTGAGTACAACAAATGTTTGTAAATTCAAATACAGTTCAGCTACTATAACATTAAAGGGAAATGATCATGTCCCAGTGATTTGCGTATTTTAAATACATATACAAGTAGGGGCATTATCCAGAATGCTTGGGACCTGGTGTTTCTGGATAACGGATCTTTCCTTAATTTGGATCTTCATACCTTGTCTACTAGGAAATCATGTAAACATTAAATAAACCCAATAGGCTGGTTTTGCTTCCAGTGAGGATCAATTATATCTTAGTTTGGGTCAAGTACAAGGTACTGTTTTATTATAGAGAAAAAGGAAATCATTTTAAAATGGAGTCTATGGGTCACTGCTTTTCTGTAATTCAAATTTTTCTGGATAACAGGTCCCATACCTGCACTTCTAAAAATGAACGGTTCTGTTCGGATTCCCTGAATTTGTTTTGGAAAAAGATGTAGTAATCACCATCTTTATTTATCTGGGCTCTTTTTTGTATGTCCAACAAGGTCATCATCATATAGACACCAAAGACGCATTGATATTTTCTCGCAGTGATATTTTTATTTTTGTTTAATTATTATCTGTGTGTTAACATTTCCTCCTTATGCAATTAAAGGAAAACTATACCCCCCAAACAATGTAGGTCTCTATTAAAAGATACTGAGTAAAACAGCTCATGTGTAAAATCCTGCTTCATGTAAATGAACCATTATCATAATAATATACTTTTCTAGTAGTATGTGCCATTGGGTAATCATAAATAGAAAATTGCCATTTTAAAAAATAAGGGCCGCCCCCTGAGATCGTAAGATTCACTGTGCACACATACAAACCAGATGTAAGGTCACATGAGCCAATTAACAGACAGAGTTCTGCCTTTTGCTTCCTCACTTCTTCCTGTTACAGTTAGTGTTGTAGTATTTCTGGTCAGGTGATCTCTGAGGCAGCACAGATAGAGTCACGAAATGGTGGCTCAAGGCAAGAGATGTAAAAGGGCAATATTTATGTAAATATATATTCCAGTTTGGTAAGATTCTTTAATATGTCATTCAATTTTATATAAACTATCTGTTGCTTAAGTATTCATTTTGGGGGTATAGTTTTCCTTTAAATATTACTGGGCAATTTTATTGCATTCTGCAACTGCTTACCGAATTGAATGCCGTTGTGTAGCGTATGATGCACTAATATTCTTACAGTCATGAAAGAAGTCACTCCACATTAAAAGGTTACATTTTTAAAAAGCATTCTTGTATTGCCAGAATGTGCAACCTTGCATTTTTCTGCTTTAAATGTCCACATAAAGAAATTCTAATTCTTGCAAATGAGCTGTGGATACTAAGACATATTCATCCGTGCTATAGTTGGAGGGAATTGTAGAACTACAGTATATAATAAATATATATTATTGTTTTCAGTGCCCACTTCAGGAACATTATATATTCTTTGCCAAAAATCGGTATGCCATAAAAATAAGGATGCATTTTTTGTCCAAAATGGTATTATTTTTCCAACCAGAGTGCTGGTTCTTTTATATAATTTTCCTATGACAGGTGCCCTTTAACACATGCTGCTCCATTTATAGGAGAGATTATTCAAGCGTGATTGGCTGCATAAGTGTGCAATATGTAGACAGCTGCCTTTTAACGGAAATGTGTCATTTTCATGAAAAACCTGACAAACACTGTACAAAGCTCAAATAAGATTATTACAATAAAGCAGTCATCTAAGTACAGGTTACTGCTTTGGCACACGGGATGCTTCTCAACAGATGCATTTTGTTTGCTTGAATGGGTATTGGAGGTTTCAGTCTGAAAATTGGGGTCACAGGGTTTATTTTTATGCCTCTTCATTAAATCGTACAAAACCTAATTCTCTATGGATTAATACACTATTGAAATTTTGCATACAAAAAGGACATAATCAAAAACGTTCTTTTAGGGCTTTTATTACAGTTGCAAAAATTCAGTACACCCATGTGTACCGATTCCGGTGAAGAAGCCGTCTAAGACGGCTCCTCAAAATGCCGCCTCCCCTCAGCGGCTTACCCATCTACAGGGGAGGCATCCGAGGCTCTCCCGCACTAGTAAAGCCAAATTTCCGGTTTCGGCTCTTAAAAGTACAGGAACGGCTTTTTGCCGCCCCTTGAAATGCATCTGGCGCTGCCGCCTGAGGCGAGCGCCTCAGACTGCCTCATTGGCCGAGCGCCCCTGTTTATGCTATGTGAATTAATGGGATACTAAGACATTGCAGATTGTGATCCCTACCCAGCTCCCCCACCTCCCACTGGCGTCTTCCACCCTGCCTGCTGCATCCCTCCCTGCTTACAGGGAGGGATGCAGCCCCCTGTTCCATGCCCCACCCATGATTGCAGGGACAGCTTCCTCTATAGTTGCAACACTGACCAAAATATTGCCTCCCCCGTCTCCCCCTGTTTCTTACATGTATCAGCAATAAACTCCAATATATTCATGGATATTGCAGAAGTTAAAACATTTTTTCTTATTAGGGCTCTGTGCAATGGCACTGCTGTATTATGGAGCTTAAAGGAAAACTATACCCCCTGAACAATGTAGGTCTCTATAAAAAGATATTGCATAAATCAGCTCATGAGTAAAAGCCTGCTTCATGTAAATAAACCATTTTCATAATATACTTTTTAGTAGTATGTGCCATTGTGTAATCATAAATAGAAAATGGCCATTTTAAAAATAAGGGCCGCCCCCTGGGATCGTATGATTCACTGTGCACACAAACATACCAACAAACCATACTCATTGGTCACATGAGCCAATTAACAGACAGAGTTGTGTCTTTTGCTTCCACACTTCTTCCTGTTACAGTTAGAGCTGCAGTATTTCTGGTCAGGTGATCTGAGTGCTGTACACAGACCGTCACAAAATGGGGGTTCAAGGCAAGAGATGTAAAAGGGCAACATTTACTTAAATATATATTCCAGTTTGGTAAGATTCTTTAATATGACACTTAAAATGATCTAAACTATCTGTTGCTTAAATATTCATTTTGGTGGTATAGTTTTCCTTTAAATGGCACCTATTACCTAAAAATAGTTTCCCCACCAGAGATGTGGCTAATGAAGCCTGCACTTTGGAAAGGACACACACACAATCATGCAGTCTGACCTTTACACTTGGAGGGAGATCCTGGTGTCTCCTGTGTGGACATTTTGGGTCACACGCTCATCAAAGGGGACATTCACCTTTAAATTACTTGTAATATGATGTAGAGAGTGATATTCTGAAATACTTTTTTTAATTGGTTATAATTTTTTATTATTTGTGTTTTTTGAGTTATTTAGCTTTATATTCAGCGTAACCATGCAGTGTTTTGAATTAGAGACTGGACTGTGAACAGGAGAGTGCCTGAATAGAAAGATGGGTAATAAAAAGCAGCAATAACAATGCGTTTATAGCAACTGTAATAAGAAAAACTGGGCAGGATAGCCTTGATTGACATGGCGATCTGCGATCGCCAAATCACAGCGCTTCCCCCGATGTCACAACACTCCTATCTATATCACAGCCCCGCCCCTGACATCATGGCCTGCCCCCTGCCCCTCTCCACTGTTTCAAAAGGTGGCAAGCCTACAAGTGCTGTTAGTCTGCACTTATATTTTTAGGTGATAGGTGTCCTTAAAGCTCCATAATAAAGCAGCACTGGTTTAAAATGTCTTTTAATTAGGAAACTGATCCACTGTTTTCTATTCAGGGTCTTCCCCTTCCTCTTCAAATCCAACATATTAGGGCAAGACCAAACGTGGCGTCTTTGCAACGTTTTTACGTTGCGTTTTTAAAAAAACAGCCAGGTGTAAATACGCCATTGAAAACACATGCGACAGTCAACATGCATCTTTCAGCACGTAGAATTCTTTTCCCAACATGCACTTCTCATTGTTCTCATTGAATTTGGACACCATATTTAAAATACGCTGCGTATTTACGTAATGTGTGGTTTCAAACGTGCAGATCCCATAGAGTCTATTGATTTGGTAGACTTGACTTATTGGCGTTTCTGCTAAAAACAACGCCAATACTAGCGTCCTGTGGCGGATTTCAGCTTGCAAGCGCCCTGTGTGAATTGCCATAGTGCGTTTTCCATTAGTTTCAGTGGTAGTGCAGTTTATGCGTACTTACGCCTGCCTGTTCTTTTTTAAAAAACGCAACGTAAAAACGCAGCAAAAATGCCACATCTGGCCTTGCCCTTAGCTTCAACAGCCACAATTATAGAGGTGTCGGTGGCTGATACAAGTAAGACACGGGGGTTGCAATGCTTTGGTTTTAACTCATTCGATTAGGTTCCTTTAAAGGGATACTTTATAATACAATAATTGCAAGTGTCTTTTATCTAGTAAAAACAAATGTGTTTTAGCCATTATGGTGAAGAATGGTAGAGAAGATCAGAAAAACATCTTTCCCCATGGGAGAAAAAAAAAATATATACATTCGATCAATATTTATGATGCAGTCTTTGTTTGTATTATAAACTGTAATATTGATTCAGTATGTGTATCACCTTCAGGTACTAATGGCTCCTTGTGGGAGTGCCGTCACGTGTAGACAAAGCTTAGGTTAGCAGATCACTAGCTAATCAGAGGACTCCTAATAAAGCAGGACTGAATAATAATCAATGCAGTTTAAATTTGATTACCGCCACCCAGATAACTGCAGTTGTCAGTCAATCATCCGATAATCTGCTGTCCTTAACCATGATGTTCTTTTCCATTATTTTCCATTTTATTCCAACAGCGCTAGAAAAGAATAGTGACTAGGAAGCAGTAAAGGTTTTGATCCGTTATCTGGAAACCCATTTTCCAGCGAATTACGGGAAGGCCATGTCCCATAGACTACATTTTCATCAAATAATTTGAATTTTTAGCAATGATTTCCTTTTTCTCTGTAATAACAAAACCGTAATTGTAATTGATCCAAGCTCAGATATATTTTATCCTTATTCAAGGCAAAACAATCCTATTGGGTTTAATGTTTAAGTAGTTTGTTAGAAGATTTAGGGAAGAAACCAGCTCAGATTTGGGGAGATTTAGTCGCCCAGCGATAAATCGCCTCTTCTTCGGGGCGACTATCTCCCCGAACTGCCTCCCGCCGGCTAGAATCCAAATCGCCGGTGGGATGGCACTCGCAGCTCTCTGTTTTCCGAAGTTGCCCGAAGTTTCCTGATAGGCAACTTCGGGCGACTTCAGAAAGCAATGTGCACCGATTGCCATCAGGCAGGCGACTTACATTCTAACTGGTGGGAGGCAGTTCGGGGAGATTAGTTGCCCCGAAGAAGAGGAGATTTGGCGCTGAGCGACTAATCTCCCCGAATCTGAGCGTGTGTCTCTGCCCTTAATATAGGGAGATCCAAAGTACGTAACAGACCCCTTATCTGGAAAACCCTAGGTCCCGTACCTGTAGTTATTTTTGGGGTAACTGTCGTTGTTAAGGGGGAAAAAAAGTTCAATAATAATAAATTACCCTCTTTTTATGTCATTTTTGTATCAGGAGGCCCTTTAGAATCTATTTTTTTTTTTGTTCACATCATGGTCTTTAGTCATAGAATAAATGTCCAGTAAGCCTTTAACTCCTTGCCTGCTTGGGGTTCTTCATC
The DNA here is from genome assembly GCA_038501925.1 of Xenopus petersii. Taxonomy (NCBI): domain Eukaryota; kingdom Metazoa; phylum Chordata; class Amphibia; order Anura; family Pipidae; genus Xenopus; species Xenopus petersii. The sequence goes on from CM076678.1 coordinate 27,803,996, forward strand.
TTACCACACCATATGTTACCAGACAACTCCACTGAAGGAAAAGAAAAGTAAATATATGGTTTCAGCTGTGTATCACGCTTATACCCAATAACCATTAACCTCTGTTTCTGAGGTGCAATTGAATAAAATATAAAGATATTCCTTTCTATATGCCCACTTATTGCTGTGTTCTTAATCAGCATTATTCTTTTATTATTATAATGCTGAAATATGAGACAGTACTGCACACAGCATCAGTGCAATCTTGTTTCCATTTCACATCCACACAAACGCACACCCACCCACACACCCATAAGGCCACTTAACCTGCCAATATCATTTTTGGATTGTGGGAGTAAAGCGAAGCATTCATAAGAACCCACACGAACACAAGCAGACATTGTACTGGTCACATTGAATCCTTTATCTCCTCAAGATGCTACAGTGCTGTCAGAATTATAGGGGTGGTTTACCTTTAAGTATATTATAGAATGGCTAATATTAGGCAACTTTTCAACTGGCCTTCATTGTTTGTCTTCTTCTTCTGACTCTTTCCCGCTTTCAAATGGGGGTTCGCTGATCCCATCAAAAAAATAAATACTCTGTAAGGCCATACATTTATTGTTATTGCTCTTTTTTGTTACTTATTTTTCTCCTATTCATGTTCTCATATTTCTTATTCAAATCAATGCATGGTTGCTAGGTTAATCTGGACCCTTGCAACCAGATTGCTGAAAACTGGAGAGTTGTGATGGGCTAATCTGATCCATTTTGCTGCAGGGAAAATCCATGAAACTGCGAAAATTCACTGAAAAGCATTGAATTCTATGGGTGATGATTTTTTTGACAAGGAACAATTTTTTTCAGCCATTGGAGTCTATGGGCATCAAATTTCGCTCATCACTACTGGAGAGGTGTTGAATTAAAAGCTAAATAACTAAAAAAAAAACACAAATAAAAAATGAAGACCAATTGCAAATAGTCTCAGAAAATGCTATCTATATCATACTAAAAGTAAATTTAAAGGTGAACAAGCCCTATTGTAGTCTTATGATAAAACCCTCTATTTCATACCTTTAACCCAACACACTCAAATGGCAAATGTGTCAAAAGTGGAACCTTAATGTTGGAATCAAGTTTGCGTCAGAAAGAGCTAAATGTCCCACACAGGCTGCCCTAAATCTCTGATATTTCAAGGAATAAGAGGAGAGAAACAGTTGAGAGAAGGACCTACTCAAGATAAAGCAAGACTTAACTATGCTCTGTGCGGTAACCTTATAAGGCCTTTGTAAATGCTTGTGCAGTCTTTTCTTCCAACCCACCTTTCCAATAAGAGCAAGACACCCTGTCAGTGCCAAATTCATACCTAGGGCTACCTGGGCTGGCACCTCATTTGTCTTCTCACCAGCATGGTCGGTGCATATATAGGACCGTTCATTCACATGTGCTGGCCCCCCTCCGCTCCATGCCGTATGAATGAAAGGTATGGGCTCTTTTTATTCTTAGTACAGGACTTGTTTAACATTGAATTATTATGTAATGCAAAGTCTGTTGGTTTTATTATGCAGTTTGCATGTATATTAGCTATGAAAAGTGTTTTTCTGAAGCCTCTTTATATCTGATTTCCTACCAGCAGCAACGTTACATAACACACCATGTCCAGATGTTTTAATTATGGCTTGAAAACTCTACTATGTTTCATGTCATAATTAAAACATCTGGAAATGGTGTGTTATGTCGTTGCTGGTCGGAAATCCGATATAAAGAGGCTACTTTCAAAAAACACTTTACATAGCCAATATACCTGCAAACTGCATAATGAAAGCAACAGACTTTGCATTATAATTTATATTAATTTTCACTGAACAGTCTTCCAATTTTCTCACATTTGTTTCTCTAATATGCTTCTTTTAATAGGGATTAGCACATGTATTGTCTGAAAATCCATTGCCTGTGTTTGTTGTACCAGGGGCTGTAATCTCTAAATCTCTGGAATTCTTCCTTAAAAGGGATCCTATTATCAGAAAACATGTTTTTTTCAAAATGCATCAGTCAATAGTGCCACTCCAGCAGAATTCTGCACTGAAATCCATTTCTCAAAAGAGCAAACAGATTTTTTTTATATTCAATTTTGAAATCTGACATGGGGCTAGACATTTTGTCAATTTCCCAGCTGCCCCTGGTCATGTGACTTGTGTCTGCACTTTAGGAGAGAAATGCTTTCTGGCAGGCTGCTGTTTTTTCTTCTCGATGTAACTGAAGGAGTCTTAGTGGGACATGGGTTTTTACTATTGAGTGTTGTTCTTAGATCTACCAGGCAGCTGTTATCATGTGTTAGGGAGCTGTTATCTTGTTACCTTCGCATTGTTCTTTTGTTTGGTTGCTGGGGGGAACAAGGGAGGGGGGTGATATCATTCCAACTTGCAGTACAGCAGTAAAGAATGATTGACGTTTATCAGAGCAAAAGTCACATGACAGGTTCAGCTGGGAAATGGACAATATGTTCTGCGTTCTTTCTTGCGGAAGCCAACAAGGAAGTGCGTAGCCAAAAGACAAAACGAGGTACCGGCAGGAATCAAGAGAAAACGTAGTCAGGGTCAGACGAAGAGTTCAAGGCAGGCAGCAGAAGTCGTAGTTGGATTATGAGGCATAAAGTCAAAAATATGGAAAAATGCTTGAGCAGGAACAGATATAGAACTGAAGCCTAGCTTGGGCACTTTAAAATGGTGAATCAGGCTGTAAACTGTTCTAAATTGATACATTACTTGATACATTTCTAATCTTTGTCCCAGCTGAACAGAATCTCTGGGTTGGCGACTGTTAGAATTGATACAATAGTTGCTAATACTCCAGAGATGCTGCTGAGAAATGTATCCACTAAATGTTGCAAAATTGTATCATTTCAGAATCTGCACCTGAATTACTGAGCTGCCAGACTCAAACACCAGAGACAGGAACCTTAAAGGAATTTTTCAGTGTAAAAATAAAAACTGGGTAAATAGATAGGCTGTGCAAAATAAGAAATGTTTCTAATATAGTTAGTTAGACATAAATGTAATGTATAAAGGCTGGAGTGACTGGATGTCTAACATAATAGTCAGAACACCCTTCCTGCTTTTCCTTGACAGTATGCACTATTTAAGCAGCTATAGACCAACTCATTGTTTGTATTCGACCTTCATGTTACCTGGTTTGTGTCCACCAGTAGCTCCACCAGACAGGGTGTCATTGTGTGGTGTGACAGTGGGTGTGCGTGTGTGGGGCACAGATAGCTGCCCTTGCCTTGGAAGTCCTTGGCATGCTCTTCCACAGAATGGCAAACAAAATACAATTCTCACAGTCGTACACTTAAAATAGAAAGTATTTGGCCCTGACTCAAAAAATTGTCAGTAAGACATTACTTCATGTTGGCCTTTAGATTTCAGAAAATACTTAGGTCGTTCTAAACAAATGTCCCTATTATTAAATGTGTGTTCAGCATCCCCAAACATCATATCCACGCAATAAATCCCATATCCTTACAGTTCTTAACAGAAAAAAAATTATATTCCTGTTAATAACATTTGTCTTTATAAACCTCCCAGTCACTGACCTTAAAGCTGGATTTCATTTCCTAATCCCGTATATCTCATTTTCCAGGCAGCCTGCTGTTCCAAACCCAGCCTTTGTGTTTCTCTAGTTTTCTCTTTTTGTTTCCAGGCTGTGAGCTCTGACGAGTAGGTCTTTTTTAGCTCTTGTTCTGCTGTGTATCTGTATATATTTTGTGTTTATGCAAACATGTTATGATGGTGATATACAGTTAGACCCATAAATATTTGGACAGAGACAACTTTTTTCTAATTTTGGTTTTGTACATTACCACAACAAATTTTAAATGAAACAACTCGGATGCAGTTGAACTGCAGACTTTCAGCTTTAATTGAGTGGGTTGAACAAAAAGATTGCATAAAAATGTGAGGAACAAAAGACTTTTTTTTTTTTAACACATTCACTTCATTTCAGGGGCTCAAAAGTAATTGGACAATTGACTCAAAGGCTATTTCATGGGCACGTGTGGGCAATTCCTTCATTATATCATTATCAATTAAGCAGATAAAAGCCATGGAGTTGATTTGAGGGGGGGTGCTTGTATGTGGAAGTCTACCATAAAGAGAAGACTGCATGAAAGTAAATACAGAGGGTGCATTGCAAGGTGCAAGTCACTCATAAGTATCAAGAATAGAAAGGCTAGATTGGACTTTGTGAAAAAAAATCTAAAAAAGCCGGCACAGTTCTGGAAAAAAGTTCTTTGGACAGATGAAACCAAGATCAACCTTTGCCAGAATGATGGCAAGAAAAAAGTATGGAGAAGGCGTGGAATAGCACATGATCCAAAGCATACCACATCATCTGTGAAATATGGCGGAGGCAGTGTGATGGCTTGGGCAGGCATGGCTGCCAGTGGAGCTGGGACACTAGTGTTTATTCATGATGTGACACAGGACAGAAGCAGCCGAATTAATTCTGAGGTGTTCAGAGTTCAGAGACACGGTCTGCTCAAATCCAGCTAAATGCAGTCAAATTGATTGGGAGGTGTTTCATAATGACCCAAAACATACAGCCAAAGCAACCCAAGAGTTTATTAAAGCAAAGAAGTGGAATATTCTTGAATGGACAAGTCAGTCATCTGATCTGAACCCAAATGAGCTGCATTTCACTTGTTGAAGACTAAACTTCTGATAGAAAGGCCCACAAACAAACAGCAACTGAAATCTGCTGCAGTAAAGGCCTAGCAGAGCATTAAAAAGGAGGAAAACCAGAATCTGGTGATGTCCATGAGTTCAAGACTTCAGGCTGTCATTGCCAGCAAAGGGTTTTCAACTAAGTATTAGAAATGAACATTTTATTTTCAGTTTTTTAATTTGTATTTGAGCCCCTAAAATGAAGTGATTGTGTTAATAAAGTTTCTCACATTTTTATGCAATCTTTTTGTTCAACCCACTCAATTAAAGCTGAAAGTCTGCAGTTCAACTGCATCTGAGTTGTTTCATTTAAAATTCATTGTGGTAATGTACAGAACCAAAATTAGAAAAAAAAACAATTAGAAAAAAAAAAGTTCCCCTTCAAGTTTTTTTCTTAAATTAGAACCTATTTGATTTGTGAGTTCATTCGAGGTCTAGAAATTTTAATTTTACCTGCGATACCTTCCGTTCCGACACAATGAGTCTAATCACAGGTGTCACGTCGTATGCACCAAATCTAATGTAAGTAATACAAATGCCGCACTTAGAAACTGATTGCATACGACACAACATGTTGCGTCTTCATCCAACAGTCGTGTCGTGTCGGATGCAATCAGCTTCTACATGCGACATTTGTATTACTTACATTCGGTGCATCCAACGTGACACCTGCAATTACTCATCGGAACGGAAGTTAATGCAGGTAAAATCGCCCGTGGATTTCGAAATTCGAATTCAAAAAGAACAACCGAAATTAAGTCTGTTTTTTTTTTTTTGGTTGACTAAGTCAGTTTTCAATCAAATAGGTCCATATTCGGCCGTATTCAAATCGATATCGAATAGCGCATTCGATCAAATTCGATACAAAGTTTTTCCCAAAAAAACCTTTGATTTTTCAAAGTCCACCAATTGACTTCAAATGGGTTCTAGGGGGTCCCCAATAGGCTTAAACAGCAATTCGTCAGGTTTTAGATGGCGAATGGTCAAAGTCGAATTTTTAAAGAGACGGTACATAATAAATTTCGATATTAAAATTTTCACATTTTTATCAAATTTGGACTATTCCCTAGTCAAAGTACACAAAAAATAGCTTTAAATTCAAATTTTTTTTTCATTCGAAAATTCACCTCGACCTTTGATAAATCTGCCCGTAAGTGTATGACATACATCATTTTTTGGAATCTCTGAAGCACTGCAAAAAAGATTTTGTTATGGAGCACAGAAAGGTTTAGTTTATTATTGCGTTATTGCGTAACATTTATGGTTGGAAACTGTTTACAACATGCTGGGAAAATATACAAATGAAGGTTTGGGAACAAAAAATGTAACGTCTCGGTTTAAGCACTGCAATTAAAAAAACAAACTTTGTATCCAAAATATACTTTTCATAGAGTGGATACATTTTTCATAGAGTCTGTGCATCAGCATTCGACTATGAAGCATTTGATTGAGGCTGAGTGCCTAATCAGACACTATCACAAAGGATACAATCAGAAGATAGCTGGTGGGTGCAGAGTGGAGCCATAGTGGATACTTTAGTTTAACCCATGGTATATGGAAAGCTGTTAAAGGAGAACCAAACCCCTTATACATAAAAAACCCCTACCCTCTACCCTAAATAGTCGCCTCCCCTGCTGGTCCCCAGCCTATGTGTAAACTCTGGTAATTGCCCCTAAGGGCAGAGACACACACAAAGATTCAGGGAGATGTAGTCGTCTGGTGACAAATCGGCTCTTCTCTGGGCGACTAATCTCCCCGAATTGCCTTCCCAAAGGCTAGAATCTAGCCGACGGGAATGCTTTTAGGGGAGATTAGTCGCCTGAAGAAGAGGCGATTTGTCACCAGGCGACTACATCTCCGCCGGAATCTTTGTGTGTCTCTGCCTTAGTCTTTACTTACCTCTCTTTGCAGATCCAAAGAGAAGAGGAGCTCACGGGCGCCATCTTCCAGCGATTCGGTAATATTCGGGTCTTCTTGCATCCCTTCGGCTATTTCCGTGACTTTCGACGCATGCGCAGTTGTTCAGGACCGGAATATTGCTACAACTGCACATGCACCGAAACGGCGCGTACTTACTGAAGTTTACCAAAGTGCTGATGCTGGCCCCCCGTGAGCTCTGCTGCGCTAAATCTGCAAACAGAAGTAAGTAAAGACTTAGGGGCAATTATCAGAGTTTACAGCTAGGCTGGGGGGGGGGGGGACTATGTAGGGTAGGGTTTTTTATAAATAAGGGGTTTGGTTCTCCTTTAAAGGCTGTAGAGAGACACTATTGAATTTTTAGGGTATATCTTACCTTTAAAGCTGCATTGTTACCGTTCCTTACTTGTTTGTACTGTCCTCTGTCCTTCTGCTTTACCCTGCAGGACCTGGTAATTTGTGTTGTAGAACTGACCTCCTAACCATTGTGGAAATTGCTTCTCTGCTGTAAGAGATTGGAACGGGCTTATTTATTTATTTAGCTGTTTGAAAGCAGTCCTAGTTGCAATGCAATGTTGCCATGAAGACGTGTGCTGCTGAAATTACAATTTTTTCTTTCTCATTACAATTTAATAGAATCTTTTTGAGATTACACTTTCAGCAACTTGTAGCACTACCTCTTCTGTTCCAATAAGTGTGTGTGCGTGCAAGCAAGCATATTCTGTATCAGTATGTATCCACTTTATTATTATTATTATTATTATTATTATTATTATTATTTTATATTTTTGCGTGCATATTTTGTTTTTATTTGTAGGAGTGGGCTATAAATAGGGTTGCTACCTTTCTAGAAAAAAATATGGGCCTTACTGTATTTTTATGAGTTTTCCCTGTAAATAACATTGGCCCCAAGCAATGTTTTAATAGATGCCGAATTAATTTGTACATTTCAGATAGAGGTATAGGACCTGTTACGGAGTTTTCCGTAATTCAAGTCTTTCCTGTGATTTGGATCTTCATACTACTAGAAAATCATGTAAACATTAAATTAACTCAACAGGCTGGTTTTGTTTCCAATAAGGATTAAATATATCTTAGTTTGAATCAACTACATGGTACGGTTTTATTATTACAGAGAAAAAAAAATGGGGATAAAATGGAATCTATGGGAGACAGCTTTACTGTTATTCTGAGCTTTCTGGATATTGTGTTTATGGGTTAATGGATCCCAAAACCTACACCATTTGGCACATTATCTGTACACGTTTTATCTTGCAGACAGCGCAAAGCCCTTGAATGTTCACATATACATGCACTTTCATTCATTTTCTCAGTGCTCACATTATTCCAAATGTAATATACTTTTTTCTTGACAGATTTTAGTTCTGTTTTAACTGTAAATGAAATGTCTGAGATGCAATCTAATATAATAGGTTCTACTGCTGAGTAGCACGAAGAAATTGTAATTGCTATATTGCTCATATATATATATATATATGTTCCTTAAATACCCAAACTTACAATAGGCCTTAGCGATGGGGACGGGGCAGGAATAAAAAAATATTATATATATAGATAGATATAGAGATAGATATATAAGATAGATATATAGATATATGTATATAGATATATATATATATATATATATATATATATATATATATATATAGATATAGAGAGAGAGAGAGAGAGAGAGAGAGAGAGAGAGAGAGAGAGAGATAGATAGATAGATAGATGCCATTATTTAAAAATTATATAATTTTTCTCTGTAATAATGAAACAATACCTTGCACTTGATTCAAACTAAGATACAATTCATCCTTACTGGAGGCAAAACAATTATTTAATAGTTACATTATTTTTAAGTAGATTTAAATTATCCAGAAAACCCCAGATCCTGAGCATTTTGGATAACCGGTCCAGTACCCATTTATATACACACGCTTCCCTTATCTGGAAACCTGTTATCGGAAACAGGAAGGGCATCTCTCATAAACTCCATTTTAATTCTAGTTTTAAAAAGGGTTTCCTTTTACTCTGCAATAATGAAACGGTACTAACTAAGCTGCATGGTTATATATTGGTGACAAAACAATCCTATTATTGGGTTTATTTAGTGTTAAAATGACTTTTTACCAGACTTGTTTGTAGTGTGATACAAATGAAACAAAATCCCTTACCTGGAAAATCCGCACAGGACAGAACCCTTTTAGATGCACTGCATCAAAAGTATCCTTGTCCTACAAAGTCCAGAAATACCCAAGCTTTTAATGTTAATTCATTAATTCATATACACGATGAGTAAGCACCCTTCTACACTAGTCTACAGTACTGGTCTAGCTTATACGCTAGTCATTTTCCAGTGTCCAGTTGGTTGCTGGCACAAGAGTTATACAACATTTAGTGGTATTAGCTGCATGGAGTGCAAGCACTGGTGGTAGTGGTTAGTAGTTGTGGTTAGTGATAAGCAAAACCTTTAGCCAAGTTTCCCTGCAAAAATGATGCCCATAGATTGTAATGGTGAAAAAAATTGTTGCGCATCAAAAAATTGTCACGCAATTTGTAGTGCATCAAAAAATTTTATCATCTATAGACTTCAATGCATTTCGGAGAAATTTATCCGATTTGCCCATCACTAGTTGTGGTTGATCTATATAATGTCTCAATTGATTGCCATGGCCCATGTGCTTATTTAATTTGTGACTTGGTACTGTAGGAAACATGAATATTTATGAATAGTCTAGGTAACTTTACACATTAGGCAATTAATGTCAATGGTGCCTGTTAAAATTAATGGATTGGTGCAGTATGTGTTAGTTGTAGGAGTCTTATACACTTTGACGTTGAAAATGCTACATTACTTGGGGTATTTGGAAGCTACTTTCTAATAATATCTGGAAGGATATTTTGGAGTCCTGTAGCGATTCAATGAATGCATTCACTAACAGCCTTTGGTTGAGAGTTGCTTCTTATCTGACAGCTGGAAAATGGCAGGTTATATATTCCCAATGTATATACTGTAAATATCAAACATTGTTGCTCACTTTCAAGGTTGGACTGACCTGCAAGAGTTCCAGAGGATCCTCCAGTGGACCCAAGCCAAGAACAGCCCTTTTTATTTTAGATATAGATGTAGACCCTGCTAAGTAGACCTGATTGTTGTGAGACTGGGCCTATAATATCAAGTTCTCTGGTGGGCCCTGGGATTTGATTTCATGTTTCCATTGATAAGTTTGTTGCCCTAAATTAAAAAGAAAATATATGTGGCCTCTCGGGCATGCAGTTTTGAAAAGAACATTTTACCGTTGCTTGTTTATTGTTTTTGCTCATCTATATGTTCTATAACAAAAATTGGAATGTCAGGAAGGAAAGAGAACGTAAAGTCAATCAAGTGGAGCGCTCACCTCTCTCATACACTGTTTGTAGTGCCAGGTGCTGTACTGTGTGACCCACTCCCGTCACTGGGTCAAATCAATATCCAGAGAAAACCAGCAGCACACTGAGTCAAGTTGTAGTTGTGTTCAAAAAAGAATTATTTTATTAAGCCCATATGCAAAAGGCAACGTTTCGAGCCTACTAGGCCCTTTCTCAAGGAAGGAAAGAGAACACATACCATCCAATGCTGTACATGGCATTAAAAATATATTTTATCCTATACATCTAGCACCATGAACACGTTATAGTTCTCAATGGCCCTTATCCTTTAATACCTGGTTTCATTTTATTAAATTCCAAGCCAGGTGACCTTTTTATGCTACTTATGTCCTGCCAAGAGTACTGAATTCCACTCAACCCCAAGAGCATCACAAAACATCAACAAAGGGGGGCTTTTATTAACCTGGCAGGTAGGAAATCCAGAAAAAGCAGCACACAAGGGAAGGGCAGATTCCATCCTACTTGGAAGATCTGGACAGACATCCCCTTGGGGGTTGAAGAAAGATGAGACTGTAAAAAGGCATCTCAGGAGATGCCACATCAAGTTAAATCATTGGAGCGAGGACAGTCCTTTCATTCTGAAGGCTGAGTTCAGCATAACCAAGAGATTTGTCCCAAGGGCTCATCAAATTTGACAAGAGTGAGACTAACGTCTCTCTGGAGAACTGGAGAGAGAAAAGTGATAAGGAATCAAGCAGAGAGCAAAATAATGAAATGTGTACATTTATTGCTGGCAAGGTATACGGTTCTTGTGCAAGTCTGGTTCCTCATAAAAATAGGCTCATTTGCAAGTGGAAGTGTTATTAATGCAAAGAAAAAATTATAAACATTTCTACTTCTTTAAAATGTAATGGCCCATCTGTTTTAGTTTTAGCTTTATAGATTTGATGGTACTTGGCTTTGTAGGATATATTGGGGAAGTTACTACAGTCACAAAAACTTTTTTATATATATATATATATATATATATATATATATATATATATATATATATATATATATATATACACACACACATTTATAATACACAAAAGCTATGAATATCTTGTAAATTATATCCTTATAAATGGTGAGTTCTGATGTCATTAAGGATGCACCGAATCCAGGTATTCGTCCTTTTTCAGCAGGATTTGGATTCGGCCGCACCGAATCCTGATTTGCGTATGCAAATTTAGGGCGGGGAGGGAAATTGAGTGACTTTTTGTCAGTAAAAGATGTTTCCCCTTTCCACCCCTAATTTGCATATGCAATGTCTGGTAGTCAAGCAACCACACTCAAATCCGGATTTGTGATATACGTGTGGGTGCAGGCTCAAAGTATATTGTTACTTAATTAGTTGCATAGAGCCGCACTCCAAATAGTTAGTTTTTATTAGCATTTTTGTCCAACGTTTCGGCGCCTCTTGGGGCCTATTTGACTCACTAACTATTTGGAGTGCGGCTCTATGCAACTAATTATATATATTTTATATATATATATATATATATAAAAAAACTCGTATGAATTCCGCACACCATTATTGAACACAACTGACCCGAGTGCTACTCACAAAATATAGTTAAATGCGAGTCCTGGATATGAGAGTGCACATCAGGAGCCTTTAGACAAAAAGAAAGTTGATTAAAAATATAAACTTTTATTAGAACATTTTAAAAATTGGCCAACGTTTCGGTCTCCACCTAAGACCTTTGTCAAGACCATAACAAATGTTAAAATGAACGTAGTTAAATAGAAAAAGTATGAAAGCACTCACCCAATCACAACTAACAAGGAAGATCACGTGAAAGGAGAATGGAACACAATCCCAAATAAAGAGAACCAGGTGTTCTTAATCACCTTATAATCAAGTGAAAGCAAATGAACATCCCTGTGATAAAAAGGAAACATAACCACAATAAATAAAGAAAATTGAATAAGTTATAGATTAGGAGAGAAATGACCCAAAGAAATACCATACATATGCCTCTACATGGTATTTCTTTGGGTCATTTCTCTCCTAATCTATAACTTATTCTATTTTCTTTATTTATTGTGGTTATGTTTCCTTTTTATCACAGGGATGTTCATTTGCTTTCACTTGATTATAAGGTGATTAAGAACACCTGGTTCTCTTTATTTGGGATTGTGTTCCATTCTCCTTTCGCGTGATCTTCCTTGTTAGTTGTGATTGGGTGAGTGCTTTCATACTTTTTCTATTTAACTACGTTCATTTTAACATTTGTTATGGTCTTGACAAAGGTCTTAGGTGGAGACCAAAACGTTGGCCAATTTTTAAAATGTTCTAATAAAAGTTTTTATTTTTAATCAACTTTCTTTTTGTCTAAAGGCTCCTGATATGCACTCTCGTATCCAGGACTTGTGTGTGTGTGTGTATGTATATATATATATATATATATATATATATATATATATATATATATATATATATAAAATCCAAAAAGGTAAGGTGCACACTGGGATCCTTTGTAGCTTTTTTAAAAAAGATAAATTTTATTCAATACATGTTAAAAGGAGGTCAACGTTTTTGTCTGTTCCTAAGACCTTTATCAAGACCAAATATATATATATATATATATATATATATATATATATATATATATATATATATATATATATATATATATATATATATATATATTTTCTACTGAAGGGTTATTTGGCAACCCAAACTATAAATGATATAATGCTGCATTCCGACATCACAATGCATCATTTATATGATTCAGCCGAACCCCCGAATCCTTCGTGAAAGATTCGTCCGAATACCGAACTGAATCAGAATCCTTATTTGCATATGCAAATTAGGGGTGGGAAGGGCAAACATCTTTTACTTAATTGTTTTGTGGCAAAAAGTCACTCAATTTCATTCCCCTCACCTAATTTGCATATGCAAATTAATATTCGGTTCGGCCAGGCAGAAGGATTCGACCTGGTGAAAAAGCCCGAATCCTGGCTGAATCCAAAACCGAATCCTGGATTCTGTGCATCCATAATCATTAATGACTTAAAGAGAGAGTGCTCTTTCTAAAGGTTGCTCTGGCAGTACACCTAGGTCAGTGTTCATAGCACCTGGAGAAAATGAACACAGATGTGCTGTTAGAGCAGTGTAAAAACAAGCACTAGTTGTTGTCCCTACCTTTGTAGCTAAGACAGCCAGCAGCTGCCCCATATCTTATTTGATTCTATCCTTGATCATCATCATCATCAAGGGTACTATTGATCGACATTTAGATTGGACCGATTTGTTCCTTTACTCCAACTACAGAAACATATTTATGCGCCCCGCGCGTGTGTAGGAATTCTAACCTGCAACTAAAGAATTAAGGAGTAAGTATTTGTCCTTCAGTATTTGTTAATTTGTATATTCCACGGTACAGAACCAAGAATGATATTTACATTGCCATGTAGTAAAGTGCTATTTTTCCACTCCACTGCAATGCAACTAAATATGCGCACACACACAGGGTCTGTCGTAGGGGAGAGTGCCTTGGGCTCATGCAGGCAAAAATCTATATAGTACTCCCAAAGGCCTGTGTACAAATGCTATATAGTGTATACACATGATGCATTCGGGTCATAAAAAGGATACTTTAATCACTTGGTCTCCCTTTTATTGCTGGTTTGCACTACTTATCCTTGATTATTTATGTCAATATTCTTTTTTTTTTTTTTTATTGTTTGATAAGGATAACAAATTTCTAGGGATGCACCGAATCCACTATTTTGGATTTGGCCGAACCCCCGAATCCTTTGCGAAATACCGAACCTGAACCCTAATTTGCATATGCAAATTAGGTGTGGGAAGGGCAAAACATTTTTTACTTCCTTGTTTCCTGACAAAAAGTCAGGTGTTTTCCCTCCCAGCCCCTAATTTACATATGCAAATTAGGATTCTGTTCGGCTGGGCAGAAGGATTTGGCTGAATCTTGCTGAAAAAGGTCGCACCCTGGCCGAATCCCGAGCCGAATCCCGGATTCAGTGCATCCCTACAAATTTCATAGCAGTAATATTTGACTTAATATCGTCTTATACATAAATGGATGGAAGCAACAATAAAGTGTACAATACTTTAAACTATTTCCGTATACCGTGTCTCTTGATTGTGGAGAATGGTCAGGATATTATAATTAAGGGGGGGGGAAACAGTTTAGGTTGCTTCCAATAGTAAGTTCCTGAATCTCTCCCAACTGTGGATACAGGGTGCACAATAATCAAAATTACAATTAGAACAATTATAAAAACTTCCTATTCATATTAGGTGCAGTAAACAAACAATATAATACAATATAATATTCAACTCATAATATAATATTCAATATAATATTCAACTCTTCACCAGGTATCTGGCTTCTCTAAATGGCAAATACCCATTTTCATATTCACGTAATTATTTATCTCCTTGTCTAATTATTTCCATATCTAATTATCTAATTAGAGAGGAGGTCATGGGGTTGTACCAGATGGGGAAATATAGCATAGCCATGGGTCCTATATATTTGGAATCCTGCTTGCTTATTGTTTAGGATGCTTGTCAGTTTCTCATTAACTAGAATCCAGTTTATCTTATTTTTTTTAGTACTAGTATAGATTATAACAAAGACTTCTAAGACTTAGCAATAGTCAGTTTAGCTGCCGTGAAAATGTGTGACTGATGAGAATTCTAGTATATTTATTTACCTTCTGGATTTTACTTCCCCAGCAAAGCCTTGGTTGGTGATTTAGATGTAGGTTGATCATAGTCATGGAGGATATTTTTTCATAGACTCTGGTCCAAAATTGTTGTACTTTGGGGCATTGCCACCATATATGGTACACGGTGCCCTCATCTCTGCAACCTCTAAAGCAATGAGGTTTATAATGAATATTTATTTTTTGTTACCTGGCTGGTACCAACCACCGTAATAGGACCTTGTATCCCGCTTCAAGCAAGGAAGTATTGATCGAACGGAGTGCTACTAGGTCCTATATTTAAACCCATTCTTGCTCATCCAAAGGCTTACCCAGGTTCATAACCAAGCTCGGACGTATGATAGAGTTGGTGGGGAATATGCTTCTAACAGTTTTGGTATAGCCAGGATAGTACCCCTTTTGAGTATGTGTAGGAGATACAAATACTTTCTAAGTAAAATGAAGAGGGTGTACCTTTATACCTGTATTTAGATTTCAAGTAATGCTGTATCTTTAAATATCGAAAATCAAAATATTTTTCTGTTATGTAAATTTTTTAATTAATATACTGTGTGTGTATGTATGTATGTATGTGTGTATATATATATATATATATATATATATATATATATATATATATATAAATAAACAAAAAGAGTCCGCACTCATAGGTCTTGTGAAGAAAAAAGTGAATTTAATCAACGTTTCGGCTCTTAAACTTGAGCCGTCTTTAGGAAGTGAGTGCGGACTCTCTTTGTTTATTCGTATTCATGACTTCACCGACTATTTTTGTTCATAGAGGAGTACTCTTGATACTTATTTCAAATGTGCCTGGGTGCAGTGTCCAAAATGTAGAATATCTATCACACAGAGAAGGTCCGCACTCTCAGGACCTAAATAAAAATAAAAATGTTTTATTGAATGACTAACATTTTAGTCCTTTCTTTTAGTCCTGAGAGTGCGGACCTTCTCTGTGTGATTGATATATATATATGGTCCTTCAATTAAGCTGTATGACAAACCTTGACCATTGCACCCAAACAGTGTCTTTAATCCGGTAAGAGTGCAAACACAGTACATGAAGTATGTGTGTGTATATGTGTATATATATATATATATATATATATATATATATATATATATATATATATATATATATATATACAAACATACTTCATGTATGTGTATATATATATATATATATATATATATATATATATAGAGTAATGCCCAAAAGGTGGATCGTGATTGGCTTGATGAAAGGAAGCATGTCATTTTTTGTTTATATTTGGGATGCACCAAATCCGCTATTTGGGATTCGGCCGAATCCTTGGTGAAAGATTTGGCCAAATACCGAACCGCCATGTGATTTCCCTACCGCCCCTAATTTACATATGCAAATTAGGATTTGGATTCGGTTCGGCCAGGTACAAGGATTCGGCCGAATCGGAAACCTCCTGAAAAAGGCTGAATCCCGCACTAAATCCTGGATTCGGTGCATCCCTAGTTTATATATTGAGATAGGGTAGTATTTAAAATAAATTAGTCATAAACAATGGTTAGACTTCCTTTATGATTATGATACACTGATTCAGTAATTTTTTATATAGGATTCTACCAAAAAATATTTTATTGGCGCTTGTTGGGTAGACAGATTCGACCTCTAATTATATAGAAAGTATTTCCACTTTGTGCTTTTACTGGCCCTTAATTATAAGAAGGATTTGACCTTCATTTTCTATAAATATTTAATGAAGCTTCTGAAAAAAAAAGATTATTCAGAGAACCTTATGAATCTGAGTATTTGTTTTTCTTTATGAGAGTGGGAGATGCTATAGTGCAGTATCTCCTGAATATATGAATATATCTAGCACAGAACCCTCTGAAAATGTCCCAAAAGGCCAAATTATCCTGAAAATTGAAGAAGGCTTGCTTCAGCTAGGTTAAGAAGCAAAAGTTTCTTCGACTGTCTTTTTTTCTTATGCCAAGAAAATGCATTGCAATAACGAAGGCAGAAGGGGATGCAGGTATTGGCACTGGCCTACCCACACGCCAGCAATGAATCCAACAATGAAAGTAGCCGATACCTTTTTATGCATCAAACGGGGTGATCCCAAACTTTATTCCATGGTGCTCTCCACACTGTTCACAAGATCAAACGTTTCTGGACCGCATGGCCCTTCATCAGTGATGCTGTGAACATTTGATCTTGTGAACAGTGTGGAGAGCACCATGGAATAAAGTTCGGGATCACCCCGTTTGATGCATAAAAAGGTATCGGCTACTTTCATTGTAAGAAAATGCATTGGTCAGTGGGTGTTTTTTTCTTAATTTTTACATTGGGTTGATAAAAGCCCAAAGTCCATCACATTCAACTGATAAAGACATATCTATACACTCATAAATATACTATACTAATTGCAGATTTTAGTATCACAATAGCCTTAAAGTGATACTGACACGTTCTTATAAAAATAATAGATTTAATAATTCTAATCTATTATTAATAATAGATTTAATAATAGAATAATAATTTTCCCCTCAAAGCCACCTGCAAAGCTGCCCCCAGTACCCACAAACCTGCGCTCACCCGACCCTCCTAAATGATCTTCTGTACAGTTGCAGTGACTCTGGGCTGGGGGCGGCGCGATCCTTCCATAGGCTAATTACGAATCAAAACAGGACTTCAGCCTATGGAAGGATTGCTCTGCCCCCAGCCCTGTGTCACTGAAGAAATGCGGAAGATCAGTTAGCTGTGTCAGAGGGTCTGGGGGCGGCTTTGGGGGGAACTATTCCGTGTGCAGCATTTACTTCATACTGATACGTTCCTATGATTTTTATAGGAACGTGTCAGTATTGCTTTAATGGAATCAACCATCACAACATCTCCTGCCATTGGAATTCCACAACCTCACTGCCTTCACCGTGAAGATCCACCGACGTTGTTTCAATAAAAGTTCTGTTTCTCTAGTCCAGCGCTGTCCAACTGGTGGCCGACAATTCGGCATTTAAAAATATGCTGCATCAAAATTATTTGGACGCCCATTGACTTCAATGCGTTCACCCATCACTAGTAATTGGTCAAATACCTGCCAGGGTACTAGGGAATCTCCCTGTAGTCTCTTGTGGACCCTGCTGAAGGACAAATCTGACCTCTTATTTTCTCCATAGATCAAATGTCATCCATTTATATCTAATTTTTCTTCAAGTGATCCCTGGATGTTAAAGGAGTGGTTTACCCTCAAGTTCACTTTTAGTATGTTATAGAGTGGTCTCTTACTCATTAATAGTTCATTGGACTCCTAATTTCTTTACTTTATAGCCGTGATACTCTCTCTCTCTCTCTCTCTCTCTCTCTCTCTCTCTCTCTCTCTCTCTCTCTCTCTCTCTATATACTGTAAATATATATTGTACTTCTTATATGTAGCATAACTTTGTTTTGATCAGTATTATAAGTACTGTGCAGACTTATGTTATCCCTACTAGCAAGTATTTTCCCCTTCCTCCTCATTTTTTATTCTTACAACTACTTTGTGTTTTTGTTTGTACAATGTTACTTAAATAAGTAAACACTGCTAGAATTTTAAATTGGAGAACTGTGGATCAAAAGCTAAACAATTAAAAAATAAAACCAATGAAAAAAGAAGACCAATTGCAAAGTGTCTCCGAATATCTCTATGTAACCCTATTTTGGCTTAAAAAGGCAAATACTAACTAACAGTGTAGAGCTTGGGTTACATTGGACCCTCTTTCAGCATGATGGGCCTTTGCAAAGTGAACGGAGCATGTGAGGGTGTTGTTAAAATACACATGCTGCCAAAAATAACATCAGGCTTTATTCAACAGAAGCGCCACAAGATTGATAATACTCACAGCACATGAGGTAGTCAGATAAATGTCAGGTACAGTCACAGGTATTAGTAGCACAGAATAGCACCACTGAAGAAATAGCAGGGAGAGTTGAAAGTATCCGGTTGTCGGATCCCTACAACAGACGTGGAACAGGGAAAGAGCAATAACCTTGTCAGTTCTGCGGCTCCTTCACTAAAGGCAAGCAGAGCCTGGGGAAAGCTACTCCTTCTTCTCCTACTAATTTATAATAATTCTGCAGTGGTTTTATTTACACCAGTACCTAGGGTAAATAAAACCACCATCAAACTCCTTCTCTGGCCTTCTTAATCATGCCATGTAACCTTTTAGGGATGTTCTAGGGAGTGCAGAGTCGATTTCCGCCTCCTCCATCCATTAAGGAACTGCATACCTAGAACCTGACCAGCTTTCAGTTAATATTAATAATAATATTGTTGCATCAGGGGTTAATTTTTTTAAAACATATCATAGATTTACATCTTTCTGCTCCTTAGAACAAAACCACATGTGCAGGACACATTGTAATTCAGATGGAATGGGGAAAAGGAGACCTTCAACAAGCCACGTGGGAGCCCTTACCTGACCCATATGTGGAGCGAAATAAAAATTACTGAGCTGAAAGATTCCCGGGTGAGACGGGAAATAGCCAGTAATATGTGTTTGTTTAAACCAAAGCTGCAATAAATGTCCAGATATATTCTCTGGATTTACACAAGCTGGAATTCTGTGCACATTTCTACAATGATTACCCGAATCTCTAGAGTCCTCAGATGATTCAGAGTTCACAGTCACAATGGCTGGAGTGTATGCTGATTTGACTCCTCCGAGGTTGACTGGGAACCCATTTTCTTCCTGTAGAAGAAGAATGACTTGTACTTTTCATCTGTATTTCATTGGTTCACAAAGGCTGTGGCTCCTTTTTAATCACAAATATTATTTTGTTGCTGTACAATTTGCCTTAATTGATTCCATACCTCATCAAAAGCACGCTGGAACTTTTGTTCATGGGAGCACCCAACTGACTGAACCCTGACTGCCTGTCACACACCTTCACACAGTGGAATTATGGTGCCTTCCCTTAAGGACAACCTGCCTGTAATGTGAATTTTATTGCAAGTATCCATTCCAAGGTTGAGATTTTGGCATTTTGATAAATGACGTTCTTCACCAGCAGTTTCTTACCATTTATTTGAATGTACTGTTTTTGGCAGTCACTTCTTCTGGGCAGGCAGGTACTTGGAAAGGAGGAAAAGTTATTTTAATTGCAATGGGTCTCCCCAAGAGGACTACAGTCATTAAAATAAGTAACCCGTAGCAACTAGATAGCAGTTTCAGTTCCATGCAGGAGACTTGCAGATCAATTGTCATAGAATACTCATATTTATATCATAATAAACATATGTTTATGGCTAGAAACCCTTAAAAACACCCTATTTTTATAAACTGGCTTTTATATCTGCTGACTTATTTGAGATATATGGGGCGAGATGCAAAGTACAAATTTAGCACAAAGCCATATTTTGACACTTTGCACTTTGTTTTGCATCTTAAATGGAGCACAAAGAGTTTTTATCCCGTTGTATGCCATGCTGGATGCAGAAAGGCCGGTAGCTGGTTGGTATAAAGGTATCCCCTATATCAATCCCTAGCTTGCACATTTTTTAGGTGTTGAATACAGGGCATCTGTACTTCATGCCACAAAAAAGGTGCTGCTTTTCACTTCTGGTGCACCCATGGCTTTCTTAACTATTGTATCCCTCAACATGGTGAGTTTCTTATTATCCTCTTCATTTATTTCTCTGAATATTTTTTATAACCGACTTATGCTCTTCAAGGCTACTGTTGTGCTCCAATTGGTCTGGCCTGCATAAACCAGACCTTTTAGCTATATCTGCTGGCTCGTCTGCTATTAATGAGTCTGTATTGTATGATATCATTGGGCGATATCTGCATCAAAGTTTCCTTCTACTGAGGGCCAGTTATCTGAATTACTTGGCCTTTATGAGCCATAGTATACTATAATTATGATTTGTCCAGGAAAAGGCAATTGAAACCTTAATCAGACTGGAGCCATAAAAATCCCTTGCACTGGTTGATTTCAGCCTGTGAGACTCCAAATGTCCCTGATCTACCCAATAGCCATTATCATACTTTCCCTTACACTCGCAGGTACATTAATAGGAGCTATTTGCCTTATAGCATTATTCTTCACTTGCCGGGTTCCACCACTGTTTATTTATATTTCGTGTCAAACAGATCCTGTAACCTCTTGTCTTCACTGACATTTATAGAGAAGTATGTACCTTTTTTTTTAGCTTCTACGGCATGTCCTATTTTTTCTGCTAGACAAAGAGATGTTTGCCTGTGTAAGATTTATTTTGGTCACAGTTGGAATATACAGCTGGGAAACAAAATAATGATTAAAGGAATCATTATAAATGTTAAACGTGAATTTTAACAATAGGAGGACTCCTAAGTAGCCAATATATACTTAGTGCCGTTGTCAATAAACATCACACTTTGAAATTTAGAATAAAAAGCAGTCTTGTTTTCTATTGATTTGCTATTTGTGTTGTAATGCTGAGAGTTTCAATAAGACCCTGCAGCTCTTTACATTCCCTCTGGTCTCTTCTGGTATTTTGCTACTGCCTGCAGTAACGTGTCCAAGATGGAAGATGTTTAACAAATTTTTTGTAATGTTTTAGTGAAATATTAATGTAGAGCAGCAGGGCCTGCTATGTGTGAAAGCAGGAGGAGGTTGCCTGGATCAGACAGCATTTCACATCCTACACAGGACAAATGAGCTTTCTCATTTCATCTTCTTGCAAATCTTTCAACATCCATCTGTGGGTTTTCTCCTGCTGATGGATGAAACATGGATAACCTTTATCGAGGCCGGAAGAAATGTGGCGAGAGGAGAAGCCACAGAGCTGAAGGGTCAGTCCAGCAGAGGAGCAATGTGACCTCATAACAGTGATGTATTTAACAGTTTAAAAGGTTATCCCAGTAGAGAAGTAAATTGTCCTAATGATCATGATGTAGCAGAGCACCCTGGCTCTGATGTTATAATGGTGATTTGTACATTTACCTTCCAAGTGCCAGCTATATACACTTTGGCTTCTGACAAAGCCAAACCGTTACTCTTTGTGACCTACTTTCTTTATTTTGAGAACATCACAGCTGCTTTCTGCCATGTAGATGTTTGCGCCCATTGCTTAAACAGCCAGGTGTTTGGCTACTTGGGTGCATACAGATGCCAGGTATTACAACAGATGGCATTAGCAGATAGACTCTAATTGGTTCATAAGATAACGAGGCAGGCAGAATATTCCCAATATCAGAAGACAAGCCAGGAGTTGTGGTCATCAGTCACTGACTCAATAGACAAGAGCTAAAATATTTGCATCATATTAAAACAAATGGCAGGACTCGAGCTGCATTGTTGTGATACAACGTATATGTATTGTCTGCACTTAAATTCATTAGAACCAATGTTATTGATGGGCCTTGAAATCTGGACCTAATGCAGTGGTTCTCATGCATAATTTCCAGATCTCGCTGACCTTTTTTGCCCCTTGACATTGGTTGTCATTATCATTGCTTTGTTTTGATTAATTTTGCTTCCATTGACTTTTATTGCTTGTATGGGATTGTATATTAGCATAGGACTGTTCTCTTGGGATTAAAGAAAAAGTACAGGTAAAATTCAGATTAGCTGCGCTGTTAACAGATTTCCCAGTCCCTAGGAGAACAGACAGGCTCTATAGTATGTTAAACCCATTTTTACAGGGATTACGGTTGTCAATCTCTGCAGTTCACTGCAGTGTCTCCAATTCTCAACGTGGTCCATGTGGCAGTTGTTTCGTATGTTACATACTTCCTCGGGGACATTGAGGAAGTATGTGAGATACGAAACGCGTTGGGCTTTTATTGTTTAATAAAACTGCTTTTAAAAAAAATCACAAATATCAAGTCTATATCAAGCTAATCGCAACATCCGTGAGCCTTTAAAACTGGACTGATGTTGCACATAGACACAAGGAATCGCTGAAGCAGAACCACGCTGAGAATCTGAGAAATCGGGCAGCTGAGAAGGAACATCGGATCCAATCGAGGCACTTTACTGTGTGCAGCTCAGTAAGTTTGACCACACACAGGCGCCCTACAACTCCTGGCGATACCTCACTATATAAGTTCCTATTTGCGAAATATCGAGGTAACAACCCGGGGACAGCAAAATCTGTGACAGGCTTACTAACCAAAAACTGCCTTGTGAGTAGATCCGATGCTATCCGTGTCCTAGGGACTGGGAAAAATGTCTGTCAGTTAACAGCTCACCTAATCTGAATTTTACCTATTTTTACTCCATAATTATTTTATTGGTTGACTCCATAATTTTATATTTTGGACTGCGCGGGATTCATATTATACAGATACGTAGCGATTCAGTTACTTTATTAAAGATAAACTGCACTTTTCATTTTGGGTCAAGCCCTACTTTACATCGGTGCAACCAGGACTTAGTGAGCAGCATCAAGCTTTATCTTGTTCGGAGCACATGACCAGTAAATGCAGAGTTGGGTCAAGGAATTGGAGGCATTAGTGGCTATTTGTACCCCTCCTTTAAAATTCTACCATATCAGCAGCAGAGTGGGGGTCAGCCCACCAGGGCTTCCTCCTCAGGGGCCCGCAAACCCCCCCCCCCAGCCATAGCCCCCACCCCTGGGCTTACCTTATTCTTTTTGTGGCCGCAATTGGGGCCAAGGAGTAGGCTGGGGGCAGCACCATTACTTTGAGCCAGGAAGAGGGTCTTGGTCTGCATTTTTTTTCGGTATTCCTCTGGCCCAGTAGGACCCTGCCTGTGCTGCTTAGTTAGGCAAGTTAGGATGCAGAACAAATTATAATAACAAGTAGGGATGCACCAAATCCACTATTTTGGATTTGGCCGAACCCCGAATCCTTTGTGAAAGATTCGGCTGAATACTGGACCGAATCCGAACCCTAATTTGCATATGCAAATTAGGGGTTGGAAAGGGAAAAAAATTGACTTCCATGTTTTGTGATGAAAAGTCACACAATTTCCCTCCCCACCCCTAATTTGCATATGCAAATTAGGATTCTGATTCGGTTCGGCAGGCAGAAGGATTCGGCCGAATCCTGCTGAAAAAGACAGAATCCTGGCAGAATCCCGAATCTAATCCTGGATTCGGTGCATCCCTAATAAAAAGAAATAACAGAATATCAATAAAGACATACCTCCCAACATTTTGGAAATAAAAAGAGGGACAAAAAAGTAGCGACAATTTTTTGACCATGCCCATTTTTGTGGCCACACCCTCTAATTACCATGTTCATTTTACAAAATTTGGCAGGTTATGAAAGTTTGAACACATGTCTGTGTTTTTTTTTCATTTATTACAATTTTGATAATGAAGGTGAATTGCCCTTTAGGGCTCTTACAGATGAGGGTTTGAAGCTGAGCTCCCCTGCGTTCCGTTTTTATGCGATCAGCCACAGGGGATCGCATGAGTAGAAGCATTCATTTTCTTTCAATGGGGCTGTACTCACACAGACGCATGTTGGCGCCGAACGCAGGAAAAATGCAGCATGTTGCATCTCAACCTGCGTTCGGCGACTACATGCGCCTAGGCGAGTACAGCCCCATTGAAAAAAACTGTATGCGTCTACTTCTGCGCTTCCCTGCGGCTGATTGCATAAAAACGGAACGCAGGGGAGCGCAGGAGTAGACATATTCAGTTTTTCTCAATGGGGCTGTGCTCATCTAGGCGCATGTAGGCGCCGAAGGCAGGTTGAGATGCAACATGCTGCATTTTTCCTGCGTTCGGCGCCAACATGCGTCTGTCTGAGTACAGCCCCATTGAAAAAAACTGAATGCGTCTACTCATGCAATCCCCTGCGGCTGAACACATAAAACGGAACGCAGGGGAGCGCAGCTTCAAACGCTCGTCTGTAAGAGCCCTTAAGCTGTAAGTCTAACTTTTCCCATGTGACCTGTTATCTTATATTGTCACAATTACTTATTTGCTTATCTCAAAATTGTTACAAAAGTATCTTATCTACTGCTGTGGCTGTTCTGGGCTCTCTGCCAAAAGCCAATTAAGTTACAAACATTTTATTTTTCTGCCTGTTCAATGCAGAAAAAAAACAGGACTTTTCATTACAAACGAGGGACTGCGGGTTGAGCTGTCAAAAGAGCGGTTGTCCCTCTAAAAACGGGACAGTTGGGATGTATGATAAACACACAAATACAACAACTAGCTGTGACCTAAAATGGATAAGGCACTGGTGACATTTTTTATATGTGATCCTGCTTACACCACAAGATACTACAAAACCAGACCTTATTACTATGTGAGCCGTAGATGTTTCCAATAATGCTAGGTAAACTGAAATGGTAATTTGTGCATATATTGAGACATTCATTTTCTGGGCATAAATCTGATATTACTATTATTAGCCCGGAGAACATGTCATTGGACCTCAATTTCACATAAATTAATTACTCTCCTGCCTAATGAGGTCAGATAGCAGAATGTATAAATACTGGTGGAAGACACACTTTGTCATTGCCACAGACAAAAATAATATAGTAATTCACTCTTATTCATCCTACCCAGAGATTCTCCACATATTTACATTTATACAAGTGACTTGGATTAGCCATATTACTGTCTTTGGCTGAGATATTCTTGAAAGACATCGCTAACTGTGTAATTGTATTTCTGGCTGCTAGATTTGTGGCTCCATTGAGGCCTATAGTTAATACAAAAGCCGAGGAAAGCAATGTGGCAGCTATATGTTTAAATGCATTTAAGCATATCATTAATTTCCTGTGCATAAAATAAGATCTGCTCTTATATAGTACCTCAATGTCAATTTAAGGAACAATAAACAGAATATAAACACTAATAAATAGAGTATAATTTGACTATAAAATGAAAGGCAAATGTAACAGCTGACAACTTACACTAACAAGATGACTTGTTCTATGATGAACCGTCTGTAAGTAAAATAAAATAATAAAATCATCTGTATAGTCATAAAACCCAGATCATCAATGTACCTGCACCAGCAGCGCAATCAAAATCATTTCACTAGCAGGGGAGGCTGAAATTCAGGGGCAGATTTTCTGATGAGATTTATTTGGAATGCTATCAACCTAAATGACTGATTCAGATTAAATTCCATTCCAACACAATCCATTTTAAAATCCTGTCACCCTGCGTTAGCAAAACAGATCAGATAGCGAATATGAAATGTGACATGTTAATAATCCTGGACAAGGAGGCAATTTTTACTCCAAAATTGGTTTAATATCTAAATCCGTTGTTTTGTTGTTGAAAATTAATTGTGGTTATTGTTAAGGTGTTTGTGGCAGGGTTGAAAGTTATTTTTAGAGGACGGAAGGATTTGTTATCTAAATATGTTTACAGTTCAGGTAAGGGACCTGTAATCCAGAATGCTAGGGACCTGGGTTTTTCCAGATAATGCATCTGTCCATAGTTTGGATCTTCATATTCTACTTGAAAATCTTACGAACATAAATAAACCCAATAGTCTGGTTTTGCTTACAAAAAAAATTGTATCTAAGTTTGGATCAAGGGCAAGCTACTGTTTTATTATTACAGAGAAAAAGAAAATAGTTTTTAAAAATTGGTATTATTTGGATAAAATGGAGACAGCCTTCCTGTATTTTGGAGCTTTCTGGATAATGGGTTTTCAGATAATGGATCGCCTACCTGTAGTGTGTAAGGATGAGCAGATGTATTTGCCTGGTACAGTTTTGTTTGCATTTATGCCAGAGCCAAATATTTTCACAAGTCTATGCTAGAATTTTGCCATGTGTTTTTTTGTTTTGCTGGGGGGGAAATTGTGAAATTTTTGGTTGAAAAAACGGGGGATAAAATTTCCCATTATTAGAATTTCTCCATGTATTTTCATTCAGACCACTGCCTGGTTACTAAAACCATTTAGGCGGATAGCATTTGGCCAAATTTTCATGAAATTGAAAACCTGGTGGGCCCCCCTGGCCCTTGTGGGTCCAAACATTGTCGCAAAAATAAAAAGGTACCCATGCTCCTTAGGTGGTCTGCATCCCCCAGTCCTACACTGAATTGAGTTGTGCCCCACAGATTACCAGGGGTGAAGAAAAGCCACTCCTGGTAACTTTAAGAGCTACAATTCCAGGTTTGCAAGTGAAATTTTAATTTTCAGCAGAAAGTACGAGGTGAGGGGGCAGCATTGAGCAAGGCTCAACATTGGAATCATCCCTGTAGCCACTCTTCACTTGTTTTCCCTGTTGGTACCCATTGATGTTGATGCGCCTGCCTTTTCCAAGATTATCTTCTCCTGGTGCGTTTTCTTTCCAGCCTGGCATTTAATGCTTCTTGCTGGTACAAATCAAGGTATTTGAACCTAGGAAGTGATATTTTGAGACAATTTGCAGTTGGTCTTCAGGTTTTTGAATGATATAGTTTTTCGATCAGGAGGCTTCACTGGTTTAGAATTTCAGGTGCTATGTAGTTGCTAGTCTCCAATTTATTCTAGTAACCTGGCAGCGGTTTGAATGAGTGACTGAAATATGAATAGGAGAGGGCCTTAATAAAGATATAGGGTATTGTAATTGTTACATATAACAAACAGTTATAAAAATGTGCAGCCTTACAGAACATTATTTTTTAGTCTGTTGGGGTCAGTGAACTCCATTTGAAAACTGTAAAGAAGAACAAGGCAGATAATTAAAAACAATAAAAAATGAAACCCAACTAAAAAGTTGCTAAGAAGAGAATAGTATATAACATAATAAAACTTAAAGGTAACTACACTGACCTCGTGTCTCTGAGGCATTTGAGGCCCCTCCAGGATAAGGGGCACCATCAGATTCTTCATGTGCTTTAACTGTTGCATTGAGCATCTCCCGAATATTTTAATTTCTTTTCTTTTTTTTTATATAAAAAAAGTGTTATCTGTAGTGAAGGCATTTGTAATGTTCCATGGAGTAAGTGTCAATAACATGAGTGAGCCAGCACCTGAAAGGGACCCAGTCTTTTCTTACTACTGGCTGGTATCTTAGGTAGATACTTTATGGTGTCCAATGTAGAGGTGGGTTGTGACTTTCTGTGTGTTTGTTTTGCAGCACTTGGTTGCTCTCTTTATTGTACCTCTTAGATTATTATTGGTAAATCATTACCTCCTCAAGGGTAGTACTTGAATTGGCTCACCGATTAGATCTTTCCCTTGGCCGGCCATCACCTTAAGGGCAGAGACACATGGCAATTCGGGGAGTTAAGTTGCCCAGTGACAAATCTCCTCTTCTTCAGGGCGATTAATCTCCCCAAACTGCCTTCCCGCCGGCTAGAATGAAAATCACAGGCAGGATTGCACTCGGAGTGCTTTGTTTTCCAAAGTTGCCTGAAGTCGCCTCACAAGTAAACTTTGGGTGACTTCGGAAAATGAAGCACTCTGAGTGCCATCCCGCAGGCAATTTTCATTCTATGCCTGCAGGGAGGCGGTTCGGGGAGATTAGTCGCCCCGAAGAAGAGGAGATTTGTTGCCGGGCGAATAATCTCACTGAATTGCCACGTGTGACGCTTGATAATAGTTACATAGTATATATGATTGCTAAAAGACTTTCCGTCAAGTTCATTAAAAAGTTTGATGGCAAAGCATGCAGACAGGCTGAAGCACAGGTAGAAAGAAAAGGTGCAGTGTTTGGTAGGAACAAGAGAACATCAAAGAGGAAGACTCTACTATAAAATGGCACGATGATAAGGGGAAAAAAAGACCAATTAGAATTATGCTTTTACCATTGTTAGTTTATATAGCTTTTTTTCTGAAGGCTAACTTCCCCTTTAAAAATGACAGCAGCAAGCCAACACTGTTTAATTGGTTAACACACGCAACACTTAATGAAATGCAGCTACAAAGGAACAAGTGTTCCTGTAATGTTGGGAAGCAATAATATTGAATAAAATATGATAAACCGGGGATGCTTATCTGCATGTCTGCACATTGCAGCTTCCTCTCAGCTGATAAAAGGCAAGATTTCTCTTCTTCAATTTTGAAAGGGATTCTATATGTTTGCTTAGTAATCTCCCCACGGAGAGAGACGTCTTAAAGATTCACGCTAACTGGGAAAGCAAGTAATATATTTCTTCTGCCGTTTGTGATTTCCTCTGCCTCCTTTCTCATTATGCAAGGGGATATGTTGTTCTCTGCGAGTCTAAAACCACAGCCCTTGAAAGTCATAATCTCAATGAATGGGATTTGGGCAAGATTGTTTTGGTCTGTGAAAGAAAAGACCGGTCTACAGTATATGTAATCTCATAAACAATCTCCAGAATTCAGCAAAATCTTAGGTCAAAGGGTCAAACTTTGGGGGGGGGCACATTAATACTGAGATTTTATTTATGCTACAAACACACAGAAAGCATAGGCATAGAAATGAAGGGTAGAACAAGATGATCAGTTTTTGTATATTAATCTAATATCAGTTGCTATGGTCACAAGTAATAACTATGAACTATTAGGGATGAACCGAGGATTTGGTTCGGGATTCGGCCTTTCATCAGGATTCGGATTTGGTCGAATCCTTCTGTCCGGCCCAACCGAATCCTAATTTGCATATGCAAATAAGGGGCAGGGAGGGAAATCACGTGATTTTTTGTCACAAAACAAGGAAGTAAAAAATGTTTTCCCCTTCCCACCCCTAGTTTGCATATGCAAATTAGTATTTGGTTCGGTATTCGGCCGAATCCTTCGTGAAGGATTTGGGGGTTAGACCAAATCCAAAATAGTGGATTCGGTGCATCCCGTGTGTGTGTGTGTGTGTATATATGTATATATATATATATATATATATATATATATATATATATATATATATATATATATATATATATATATATATATATCTATCGTAGTAAAAGGACCCGCACTCCTTATATATAGTGAATAAAATTGATGTGCTTTATTCACAAATGCATTTCAATAAAGCACATCAATTTTCTTCACTATAAATAAGGGTCCATTTACTACGATGTATTACAAGATTTGACCAACGCACCAATCTCTATATTTTAAATCCGGAAAGAGTGCGCTCACTATATGGACATTATATATATATATATATAGTATCCAACCAGATCTCCATTGTTGCGTCCAATGCTTCTCTGTGTGGATAGGAAGTATACGCCTACTTCCTATCCACACAGAGAAGCATTGGACGCAACAATGGAGTCCTAGACGCCACTGCACGCTTTAAACGCTTGAGAAAGGGAAGGAGAATTTCCCGAAACGTCGCGTAGGTGCTTGAATATGTGGCGATATCGCTGGACCAAAAAATGCTGGACTGTACACAGATAAGTCTATATTTGCTGAAAATGGAAGGGCACGATTGAATGTTTTAATAGCAACAATAAATGTTACGTTTTATTAAGGTGTTGTGATCTGGTTGGATACTTTATATTTGTTGAAAGCGGAATTACTCACCGCTATATGGATCAGCACCCAACATACAATTTCATTGAATCTAATTGATTGGTGCATCATAATTGCTGGACTTAATATATATATAGATATATAGATATACAGTATATAGATATCTATATATATCTATATATATATATATATATATATATATATATACAGTGGTGTGCAAAACTATTTGCCCCCTTCCTGATTTCTTATTCTTTTGTATGTTTGTCACACTTAAATGTTTCTGCTCATCAAAAACCGTTAACTATTAGTCAAAGATAACATAATTGAACACAAAATGCAGTTTTTAAATGAAGGTTTACGTTATTAAGGGAGAAAAAAAACTCCAAATCTACATGGGCCTGTGTGAAAAAGTGATTGCCCCCTTGTTAAAAAATAACTTAACTGTGGTTTATCACATCTGAGTTCAATTTCAAAGGTTATAAAGCCATTTCTAAAGCTTTGGGACTCCAGCGAACCACAGTGAGAGCCATTATCCACAAATGGCAAAAACATGGAACAGTGGTGAACCTTCCCAGGAGTGGCCGGCCGACCAAAATTACCCCAAGAGCGCAGAGACAACTCATCCGAGAGGCCACAAAAGAGCTTTTTGGAAGGTGCGCGTCCCGTTACATCTGGCGTAAAAGTAACACAGCATTTCAGAAAAAGAACATCGTACCAACAGTAAAATATGGTAGTGGTAGTGTGATGGTCTGGGGTTGTTTTGCTGCTTCAGGACCTGGAAGACTTGCTGTGATAGATGGAACCATGAATTCTACTGTCTACCAAAAAATCCTGAAGGAGAATGTCCTGCCATCTGTTAATCAACTCAAGCTGAAGCGATCTTGGGTGCTGCAGCAGGACAATGACCCAAAACACACCAGCAAATCCACCCCTGAATGGCTGAAGAAAAACAAAATGAAGACTTTGGAGTGGCCTAGTCAAAGTCCTGACCTGAATCCTATTGAGATGTTGTGGCATGACCTTAAAAAGGCGGTTCATGCTAGAAAACCCGCAAATAAAGCTGAATTACAACAATTCTGCAAAGATGAGTGGGCCAAAATTCCTCCAGAGCGCTGTAAAAGACTCGTTGCAAGTTATCGCAAATGCTTGATTGCAGTTATTGCTGCTAAGGGTGGCCCAACCAGTTATTAGGTTCAGGGGGCAATTACTTTTTCACACATGAAAATGTAGATTTGGATTTCTTTTCTCCCTAAATAATAAAAACCCTCATTTAAAAACTGCATTTTGTGTTTACTTGTGTTATCTTTGACTAATAGTTAAATGTGTTTGATAATCAGAAACATTTTGTGTGACAAACATGCAAAAGAATAAGAAATCAGGAAGGGGGCAAATAGTTTTGCACACCACTGTATATCTACTGCAGAACTGGGGTAGCCCAAGAGATTCACTCCCAGGAGCTGAAAACAGAGAGCAATTGTTATCATTTTCTAAATGCTGCTGTGTTGTAACTCTAGAGTTGTAATTTTAAAAGAAAGGGCAGAACTATATACTCTGTAGCCAGTGAAAAGTCAGTAGGGTCTTGAAGCTTTAGAGGGCCTTCTAAGACTGAACGTAAGAGTGACTCTGATTTGCTGAAGGACTAAGCACGGAGGAATCAAAATTAATTTCTTGCACTAGTACCCTTTAAGGCCCTTTTCTGCCTTGCTTGTTAACAATAATGAAGCAATTGTAAAACCATTAGATCATTATAGGTATGAGGTATAACATCAAAGAAGAAATGCTTACTACTTTAACAGCAGGGCGGGATTTGTTTTTATTACATTTTTTGTCCCCCTATGCTTGAATGCTCCCCACTAAAACTAACCTTATTCCTATCACATTATCTATTCTAAATACTATCAATAAACAAAAAAAGTTAACCAGAAATGCTTTGGACTTCTCTCTCTCCAACAGCCAACCAAAGGGAAAAAGAATAAAACACCTCATTGTTATAAATTGGGCTGGCTGCACTTTCATTGGCTTCATTGACTGATATGGGACAGAACTCTGTGATTGTACCAAGGTGCACATTGCCACTGTTGCCCACCCACACATTTGGTTCATACCTCCCAGCAGTGCCGTTTTTTAACAGGACAGTCCAGATTTTGACAGCTCAACCTGTAGTGGTTTCTTACTAAAATGTCCAGTGTTTCTCTCTAATCTCCTGCACTGAACAGACAGAAAAATATGCAATGTTTCTGAAATGTAATTAAATAAGAAGCATGTGGCAGAGAACCCCGAATACACGGCACCAGCATTCAGACACTATTGTAACTATTTGAGATAACAAATATACAATTGTAACTATTTAAGATAAGTAGGTCTCTTGGGGAAACTCATCCCCCCAACTAATAAAAACCCCTACCCCCTCCCCTTCATAGTCCCCACTCCCCCCCCTCGCACAGGTGTTTACATCTGTAAATGCCCCTAAGCCCGTAATTACCCCTCGTTGCAGAGTCAGTGCACCTGAGCTCAAGGGCGCTATCTTCGATGCTTCGGCAATCTTCTGTAAGTAATCGCTGTATTGGCACATGCACAGTTGGAGCAGTCTTCCGCTTCGTGATAACCGCGCATGCGCCGAAAGTGACGAAAATTACCAAAGTGCCAGAAGAAATGTCAGGGGGCCTGTCCAGAGTAGTCTGGACCAAGGAGGAAGTCCAGGGGTCAGAGTCCAAGTTTGCAGTACAAATAGGGATCCAACGTAATCGTAGTCAATATCCAGGCAGACGCTCAATAGGCAGGCAGATTAATAGCAAAGTCAAGATTCAGGCAGGTTCAAAGTCTAGAAATCAGTTCAGAAAGAATTATAAAGCACCCAGGAATGTTTAAAAAAAAAAATCTATAATCGGCATTGAACCCGTGACCTGAAATAGCTTTTATCTTAAATTTTCGCTCCAGGCGTGTGACGTCATTGCGCCGGTGTCAGGATAATTACAGGCTTAGGGGACTATGGAGGGTAGGGGTTTTAATTAGTTGGGGGGGTTGAATTCTTCTTAACAGGCAATTCACCTCCATTAGCAAAACTGTAATAACACATAAAACATGACCCTAAAAATGCCATGTGTTAAAACTTTCCATAACCTGCCAAGTTTTGCAAAATGGATATGGTATTTAGGGAGTCTGGCCATAAAATGAGCATTGTTAAAAAAAAATTTCACTGCACTATGTGTGGCAGAACATCTTGCCCTATTTTTCAAATGTTGGAGGTATGTTGGTCCACAGCTGAATCAACCAACAACCAAGTCTCCCCCCCACACTTGGTTCCCCAATGCCTGCTGTTATGTCCCCAATATCGCCCCCTCACCAATGTGCTCCAATGCCTCTTCTGCTGATTCAATATTTTGCTTAGAGGGATACTGTCATGGAAAAACATGTTTTTTTTCAAAACGCATCAGTTAATAGTGTTGCTCCAGCAGAATTCTGCACTGAAATCAATTTTTCAAAAGAGCAAAAAGATTTTTTTATATTCGATTTTGAAATCTGACATGAGGCTAGACATTTTGTCAGTTTCCCAGCTACCTCCAGTCATGTGACTTGTGCTCTGATAAACTTCAATCACTCTTTACTGCTGTACTGCAAGTTGGAGTGATATCTCCCCCTCCCTTCCCCCCCCCCAGTCAGCCTAACAAAAGAACAATGGGAAGGAAACGAGATAGCAGCTCCCTAACACAAGATAACAGCTGCCTGGAAGATGAGCACTCAATAGTAAAAGCCAAGTCCCACCGAGACTGATTCAGTTACATTAAAGGGATCCTGTCATCCTAAAACATTTTTTTTTCAAATGCATCGGTTAATAGTGCTACTTCAGCAGAATTCTGCACTGAAATCCATTTCTCAAAAGAGCAAACGGATTTTTTAATATTCAGTTTTGAAATCTGACATGGGGCTAG
Organism: Xenopus petersii; assembly: GCA_038501925.1. Classification (NCBI taxonomy): domain Eukaryota; kingdom Metazoa; phylum Chordata; class Amphibia; order Anura; family Pipidae; genus Xenopus; species Xenopus petersii. Next base: position 27,837,975 of record CM076678.1, read on the forward strand.
ACATTTTGTCAATTTCCCAGCTGCCCCTGGTCATGTGACTTGTGCCTGCACTTTAGGAGAGAAATGCTTTCTGGCAGGCTGCTGTTTTTCCTTCTCAATGTAACTGCATGTGTCTCAGTGGGACATGGGTTTTTACTATTGAGTGTTGTTCTTAGAACTACCAGGCAGCTGTTATCTTGTGTTAGGGAGCTGCTATCTGGTTACCTTCCCATTGTTCTTTTGTTAGGCTCCTGGGGGGAAAAAGGGAGGGGGGGTGATATCACTCCAACTTGTAGTACAGCAGTAAAGAGTGATTGAAGTTTATCAGAGCACAAGTCACATGACTTGGGGCAGCTGGGAAATTGACAATATGTCTAGCCCCATGTCAGATTTCAAAACTGAATATAAAAAAAATCTGTTTGCTCTTTTGAGAAATAAATTTCAGTGCAGAATTCTGCTGGAGCAGCACTATTAACTGATGCGTTTTGGAAAAAACATGTTTTTCCATGACAGTATCCCTTAAAAGAAAAAAAAAATCAAACCAGTACATGCATTTGGTACTTGTTACTTTAATTGGTATAAACTCTTTAACCTTTGTTGTCCCCCTTGTGTACATGAGCTGTGTCATAAGCATACTAGTCCTCTTAAATAACCCGGAGCATAAAGCAGACTGTGTGGAACATAGACTCAACGCACATAGGACGTATTCTCAGTGGAGAAGCACCAAAATCCTGTTGAGGATCCAGTCATTATTTTTAACGAAATGAGTTTTCCTGAGTAATGCTTGTGGAGAATACAACCTGTGTGCCATGAGCCTTGTCGTATAATACCAAAGACAGAAAGGAAACCATGTGGACAGTCAAAGGGAAAAGTATCCATGCTGATAATGTTAGAACGGCTGGGGGAGATAATCCTGACCACAAAGAAATGTCAATAGCTAAAGTGTATGCTGCAGACAGAAAATAATTCTGAATAATCTTAGAACAGCTAAGCAAAGAAAACAGAGAAGAAAGACAGTGCCCCAGGCAGCAGGACATCTCCCAGCATACACTTTGTTTTTATTATATGGTTATGATACAGAAGAGTTCAGAAGTTAACTGGAGAGATGAATTAGAGCAAAAAAAAAGGGAGAATACAAGGGACTGAGGAAGCCCACGCACGGGAAGACATTATGTTAAAGGGCTGATAGACAAACCCATTAGATGGGCTTTTGAGACGAGGAAGTGCTTATTCTTACCTCCACCATATAAAAGAACAGAGAAAAGTAAAAGGGAGCATTCCTGAGAAAACAGCCATGGGCACAATCAGAGCCTGACCATTTGGAAACAAAAATTCGAAGTTCGATGAGAAAATGACAACGAAGCTAAGTCATTCATCATACTGTAGATATAGTGACTGAGCACTGGGGAGGATATCAGCACTTATGTTGCTTGAGGTTAACTGAAATGAGACCTTTTCCTATTTGTAACCAACATAACCCAAGGGCCCTACAGGATTTGCTGTGAGTGTTAATGAAACATAGAATTTTATTTTAATTATAAAAAAATAAGATGAGCGTGAATCAGAAATACATACAATTACCAGTTTTATAATACAATCCAAAATCCTGTATTGTATCTAGAATCTGCAGGTCCTACAGTCTCAGTCAAGGTGTGTGACTTGCCTTATTACATGATCACCTCCGAAACATATAACGCACAAGAAATCAGGAAATAGATTTGACAAAATGGATATAGTACAGGTATGGGATCTGTTATGCAGAATGCTCAGACCTGGGGTTTTCCGGATAATGGATCTTTCTTAATTTGGATGTTCATACCATAAGGATTAATTATATCTTCGTTTGGATCAAGTACAAGGTACTGTTTTATTATTACAGAGAAAAGGGAAATCATTTTTAAACATTTCAATTATTTGGATAAAATGGAGCCTATGGGAGACGCCCTTTCCTTAATTCAGGGCTTTCTGGATAATGGATCCCGTACCTCTAGTCCAATTCAAAAATAGAATATCCATGTGTGATGGGAAGAGAAAAGAATCTGTGTTTTTTGGAAAGATAAAGAACAATTAGTGCCCAAAGTTTGCCAGGGTTCATGCACTGGACATCAACATGAGATATAAAAAGATGCGATAAAAGGGCAAGTACAACCTCATTTTAGCATTTTATCTTCTGTTGCGTCCTGTGCACATGCCAATAGACTTTATAACCATGATCCCACCAACCTACAGTACTTGGTGCCCGTTCTAAGCCTCTTGGTAATATCTGTAAACTGGAGCAAATTGCTTAGAATAATCTCATCAGATATTTTCTATTACAGGTATGGGACCTGTTATCCAAAATGCCCTGTTATCCAGAATGCTCAGGACCTGGGATTTTCCAGATAATGGATCTTTCCATAATTTGAATATTCATACTTTGTTTAAATCATTAGACAGTAAATAAACTCAATAGGTTTTACTTCCAATAAGGATTAAGTATATCTTAGTTGGGATCAAGTACAAGCTACTGTTTTATTATTACAGAGAAAAAGGAAATCATTTTTAAAAATTTGGATTATTTGGATAAAATGAAAACTATGGGAGATGGCCTTTTACGTAATTCAGAGCTTTCTGGATAACGGGTTCCCAGATAATGGATTCCATACCTGTATCATTTTTGTTTTTTTAAGGTGATTCTTTGGTGTAAAAGCTGCAGCAAAATGTCAGGTGAGAGAAATAGTTAACGCACAGGGAGAAGCTTTAGAAAATGATCTCATGCTGTGTTTTCCCAGTGATAAATCACATGTTGTTTCCTATTGGTAAATAAGCACCATGCTTCCCTAACGAGCTGTTAAGTTCCTGTGAGACAATGTACACAGTGTGTGTTGTATTTATTCTTCTCAGTGTCTTGTTCACCTCTGCATGATTGTTTGCCAACTCTGGCTGAGATGTGGATATTAGGCAGAATTAGGGATTCATACTGAGAAATATTCAGATACTTCCCCAGGCCTGAGAACAAAGGGATTGTTCAGCCGGTTCCACGTGCTGCATTTTGTGAAATGGCTGTATACTGTTGACATTAGTATGTTTTTTTTTCAAGACTTTTTGTATTATGTATTATTATTATTTTTGAGACTCTAAAGGAGGAATCTGAGTCTCCCAGTCATCTAGCTGTTGTGGACTACAATTTCTAGCAGCCCAAAGATGGTGTTAAACAACATTTAACACTTTTGATCATTGTTTGGTATCTTGAAGGCATGTAAAGCTCCAAATAAATATGGGCCTATGTTTGTTCCGTGGCGTAGGTCTGTCGTGCCAATTTTCACTTGAAGGTGCTCTCTACCCAAGGTGTTTTTTTGCATAAAGGAAGAAAAGATCATTTCCAGGATACATTAATTACATTTTGGCAACGCTTATAAAGTTATTTGGAAATGCGCTTGCTGTTGTAAACTGTCTCTGTAGCTGTTCCTCACCCTCTCACACCTGAAATAATGTAGAAAAGGCTTGTGATTTGGAGGCCTGCTAGAACTAGGAGAGAACCCATGAGCACATGCTCATATTGGCACATGTTATCGTGCCACTGCCGTTAACATAATATTTTAATGTGTACAACTCCGATAGTTTGTGAGTTTCTAGGTGCACTTTGATCATATTATGTTGATATTCTTGTATACTGACTACTGACCACTCTGATCTGTGCCTGTACTTCAGATGTAAACCTTGTTTTAACCTCCAAATTGCCCATGTTTTTGTATGTTTGCCTGTTCTGCCATCTCAACTGCCAGTTTCCAACTCAATCCCAGCATAGTGGCCTTGACACAAAAATTCACTAACAGGTGAAAATTCGACAGTGATGGCTTTGCGCACATTGCAACACTTCGCCAGGCGTAAATTTGCCTGGACAACGCTAGTTCACGAAGATCCGAAGTTGCGCACAGGATACCGAACGCTGGCAAAATTACGCCAGGCTAATTAGCATACGGCGTGCAGTTAAAGTACAATGGCCATATATGCTGCAGCAAATACATTACACTACACAAGGCCAGGGAACCTTAATAAAATTATATAAAAGTTGTTATAATGCCCTACACATGTGCCCACAGTATAGTTTAGGTGCCATCTGTTAGCAAATGTAGGGGGGAAGGAGGATACCCGAAAAAAAAATTTACAATCTTTTTCAGTCTATCACCCTTTGAATAGGAAAAAACGCCAGCGTTTTTTGAGACTTACAAAAATGTTAAACTTTTTTTTTTATCTACTCTATTGCACTTCGCCTGGTCTGAGGTGGCAGAAGGCAAGTCTGGCGATAGAGGTAAGGGTCAGTAAAATCAAAAACGTAGTGAATTTGCGTAGTAATGCTCTTTCGCCAGACCGTAAATTCGCGTGGCATTAGAGTTGTGCCAGAATCTATCTCCTTGGCGAAATTACGCCAGCTACTGTTAGTAAATTGGCGAAGTGCCGAAATGAAGTCACGCTGGCGAATTTTCGCCAGCGTTAGTCACTTTGCCCTTTAGTGAATCTGCCCCCATATGTTTAAATATGATATTATGTTTCAACCATAAACAATTTAAATGACCGTTAAAGAGTGAGAAGAGCAAAGATCGTCCTGGAAATGGGTGTATTGAATATAGTGAATGCCTGGGCTACATCCACATGTAAATGTCTTGTCCAAGGATCATTATTCCTAGGTCTACAGGAGAGGGCGATCCTTATCGTTCCTGTATCGAAGGGGGTCCAGGAGGGGGCTGCAACACTAGTGCAGAGAGCACAATAGAGCTGTCTGCACTTGAAGAGCTGAATGTATAAAACAGAAATTCGGTTTAACTTTCCTCTTTGGCGCAGCTTCCTTGACCATTTGCACTAACTTCTCTTGATCACAAAGCTTGCAATGTGCATGATATGTAATATTATTTTTTCCTATATATTTACCATTGTTATGTTGAGTCTTGGACAAAAATATTGGCATCTTTGCTCTTTTTTTCAGAACAAAATAGCAACGCCATGGTATTCACATATGAATTTATATTTTGTTCCTTTGATTCTCCTTTACTTTGTAAGTAAACTTACTTGTGATGTATTGAAGGTACTTGCAATATAGGAAGGAAACTAAAAGCTTGTTCAAATTGTTTGTATTAACTGAACTTGGAAAAAAGAAAGAAAAGCATAGGCCGGCCTGAGGAGGTAAGACAAAAATTACAAGAAAACATGGATAATTTCAAGGCTACTATTCCATCTCCAGAGACCTTATGTACGTGTCCACCATACACAAAGTCCATGGCACAACATTCATTCTCCCTCGATATGGACACAAAGAAATCCATCAAAGATTGTAGAGAAGGATGAGAGAAATAGTTACTTTTGTAACTGTAGGAAGAGAATTTCGATAATGTCCCAAACATGTTGAAGCTGGCCTACAGACACAATATACTACAATTTCAACTTGCAGTCACCATCTTTGGTAGGAGGTCCAGGAAGATCCCAGAGAAACAAAAGAAAGCTGACTAAAAAACACGTGAACAAGCCAAAATCCTTCTAGTATCTAATTGTGTACAAATGAGACAAAAGTAGACCTCTTTCTTTACCGGAAAAATAATTACGTCTTCAAAAAAATAACATCATATCTACAAACAAACATTGAGCAGGTTGTTCATGCTTTAGTTTGCTGGAACTGCTTTTACTGGCATCATTTTGGAACCAGTGTCAGAAAGCTGATTCTACGTAAATAATGATTGGTCGTCCAGCAGGACAATGACCCAAAGCACACTTCAAAAAGTGCCCAGGAAACTGGGGCAGAATCCAGATCTAAATCCCATGGAACACGAAATACAAATTGTCCACACTGTCAGTAGAGAGATGTAGACAACATAATTGTGGCTATAGGAAGTGCTGGATTTCTGTCATTCTTTCCTCATCGTGTGCTGCCAAAGATTGAGTCAAGGATGTCAATCATTTAAATCATAGAATTGTAGAAACCAGTTTTCATCTTCAAACTTATTTTGCAGTAGATCAATGTCTTTTGCCAATATTTTTGCCAAGACCATAGCTCACTGCACATGACCATAGTTTGTGTTCCCTCATACAGCGCACTCTGTGCTGATGTGGGTGAAGTTTTGAAACAAAGAGAAGTGATGTGCGGGCCAGCCCGAAACCTGTGGGAATCTGGCTGCAGCATCAACTCTTTGGGTTGTGGGCAGGTTAGAGTTTAGCGGTTCCTTCCTTTCTCCCCGCCCGCGACCTAACACTTCCCATTTATAGATCTGCGCCTGCCCCTCCCCTTTCGTGACATCACTGCAGGGCGGTTCAGGTGCAGGTCTTTAATTGGAGTAGCCGGTTGTGGTTTGGGTGAGGGCAGGTTAGGGTCGGAGCAAATCCAGAAAATCTGGACCCGCACATCACTAATGCGGAGCAATATAGACATTGCTTTTCTCTGCTATGATGTAATGATGTCTGTTGGACAGAAATATAAAAATGGCTCTCAAGAACAACAGGACATAGGCAACCATCATAAAAGTGACCTCCAAATGATTATTCTGAATGTACAAAGTTAAAAGCCAAGTGATTCAATTACAAGAAGTAGAGACAGGAGGAGCTTGGAAATGCAGTTGTCTGGCAGGTGTAATGCTGCATTTTCAGTTTTTATATAAGTACTGAGATTTGTCTGCCAGATTTAAATAAAAGCCACATGCTTTTAAATCAAATTTATGCCAGAGTTTGCCCCAGGGAACAAAATACATTGAGTATTAGTTTATTTTCTTTGAGATAAGTGCTAGGAAATGAGCTTTGTTCCCTTTTGAAAGCAGCATTTCTTGTTCTGGGCTGGCGGTGCATGTTTATACGGTGTAATTTGTACTTAAACTGATAATGAATACACAGTGCTGCATATAATGATGCTGATTCTGGTGTATCCATACATTGATAATAGGGTTTCTGCAACAGTGTGAATTGATGCATTGCATAATGCGAACACTTTTTTTTCTCCTTTAGAATATTTCAGTATTCCACAGTTATCAGCCTTAAAGGGAGCTGACACTGTGTAATAAAATTCTCTGCTTCATTCCCAAGGCCCAGTTGCCTGGAAGTGACACTTTGTTGTTCTGGTTATTAACAATTGAGCAGCAACCCAAATTTGTAGACCTCTTTGAAGTGAATGGGGCATTGAAGTTTAGGTTGCTGTAGCCAGTGATGTACCTTCAACTTGCTGGCTTCCCCCTGCAACAAAAATCTTTGGTGGGCCCCGGAGCAAAACATCAGGCCCCAATCCCCTTTGCCTACCACCACAAGTCTGAAGTGGCTGGAAATGGGGAACTGTATGGCAATCCTTGCCCCCTTTTCCCATAAATCCACGACTGGGGGGTCTGCAATATGGTAGTTGCGCCAGTTGCTGTTGCACAAAAAATCTACTGTGTAAAGCAGATGTGGTAAAAAATATATAAGAATATAAGGAACCCGCAGTCTTTGTCATAGCTTGCACTCTGGTATAAAAGACATAATATCACCTCTTTATAAAGGCATGGAAAATGCTTTGCATTTGGTTATGGCAGGGTATTGGGAAAAATGCAGAGGCAAACATTAACCAAACAACAAAAAAAATGTAGATCTTTAGTTAGTTTATTCTATTAGGCAATTGGCGGGGGGGGGGTAGATTTATCAGAGCTACCGTATATACTCGTGTATAAGCCGACCCGTGTATAAGCCGAGGTACCTAATTTACCTAAGAAAACTGGAAAAATGTATTGACTCGTGTATAAGCCTAGGGGCCCCATGTCAGATTTCAAAATGTGAATGTGACCCAGCCGCAACAATTGGGGGACACTGGGCAGGTACCTGTTACTGTCTGTGACTGACTGTGCCGCCCAGATTTCATGTTTGCTTCCCTCTGCCACTTCCCCCCCCATCTGTCGCTCTCCCCACCCCGGCCCTCACGTCTGCTGCTCTTCCCTCTGTCCTTCCCTCTGTCCTTCCCTCTGTCCTTCCCTCTGTCCCAGTAAAACGTGACCCGGCAGCAGGACTGCCTGTGACTGCCTGTGTCGCCGCCCGGAGCAGGTCCAGGAGCTCCGGGCGGCGCGTCCTTCCCTGCCGGCGTTCGCTTTCAAAATGGCGGCGCCCATGGCCGCCACGTGGGTAGCGGCGCCGGCCGCTACCCACGTGGCGGCCATGGGCGCCGCCATTTTGAAAGCGAACGCCGGCAGGGAAGGACGCGCCGCCCGGAGCTCCTGGACCTGCTCCGGGCGGCGACACAGGCAGTCACAGGCAGTCCTGCTGGGGCCGCGGAAGGAGGTATGACCCGCGTATAAGCCGAGTTTGAGTTTTTCAGCACATTTTGGGTGCTGAAAAACTCGGCTTATACGCGAGTATATACGGTATTCCCTGAATTCCCAGCAGTTTGTATTTCCATTTATAAAAACTTTTCAGGAAAATGTGGTGCAAAGCTATTGCTTTGGTGGACAGTGCAGCTCAGTAGAGCATTGAACACTAAAGGTGGCCAAACATAAGGAGATCTGCTCGTTTGGTTATTTCGCCAGACGAGCAGATATCTCCCGGATATGCCCATATTGAACTGGACCAATTCGGCTGATCTGAATGTGGGTCCTAGGGCCCAACGATCAGATCATAATGGAAGCCAAAGGAGCGGTCGGATCGCGGGACCACATCAACGAAAAGATGTGGCCGCAATCCAACGGGATTTTTTAACCTGCCCGATCGGCATCTGTCTGACTTTTGGGGACGCCTGTCGGATGGCCCAACACACGTACCAATAAGCTGCCGATTTCGCTTTTATTAGCGCGTGTATGGGGGCCTTAACACCCTGACAATTTGGGATTAACATTTTGGACAATTATTGTTCCATGCTTATCATCATTACTGCTTGTAGGGAAAAAAACACAATGTGATAAATTGGCCCCTTAGTTTCTCAGGCAGGATTTTTGGAGAAATGGATGTGTGAAAGGATTTGTCTAATTCATTTGGAAGGACAATAATAGTGGGATATAACATTGTGATTGGTCACCAAGCAACATTATAATTAAGGCTGAAGTAGGTGCAAGACTGTATTTATATATAGGCACCAGAGGGCCTGTGCCTAAGACAGCAGCTTTTGGGGGGGGGGGGGGGGGGGGCGGTATAATTTTTTAAAAGAATTCAAACAAAATAAAATAGAGGTACAAAGCCAATTTTAGCAAAATCCGAAAGTGACATGTTGCTGAAGTGCTGTCACACGCATGTTGTCATTCTGTACGTTGGGGTCAATGTAAGGGTGGCACCGCACCTAAATACAGCCCTGGGGGGACGGTGGGCAGAGTAAGACCTGTCCAAGACTTCTAAGAATATTTTTGATGTTACCTACAGCTTGGGCAGGTCAGGCTGGCCCTCGCAAATACTACTGAAAGTATCCACTTATCTATAATTGAACTATTAAGTACATATTTTTATAACTGCAGTAGATTTGTTTCCTCTGCTTTGCTAACCTTGCATATGTCTAGCACTAATTCCTGTGTAAATGAAAGGCTCATAATCCTGCACTGATATAAACAGCTGGAGTTCTGACTAATATCCCTATTCTACAAGCATAACAAATTGGTGTTTTTTAAGAGATTTGGTGGGTGGAAGATATTTTAAAAAATCATTTATACATACGTACAGAAGTTGTTTTTTTTATTAGTCCCTCTCCCAGTGAGCTTACAGTCTGAGGTCCCTATCACATTAATGAACACAATATGGTGAATTTCATCTGGGCCAGTATGTTTTTGGAGAGTGGGAGGAAACCAGATTGCTCAGAAGAACAATAAATGCACACTCCTGCTGAGGCACAAGATTAGATTGTACAGTTAAAATGTGAATATAAAATAAACCATTATATGGGCAAGGAGTTGATTTAAGCACGACTCTTTTGATGATCAATTTTATTAAAGGACATGCAAATGGTTTAAGCTTTCTGTACTGCATGAGCCAATGAAGCAAGTTGAAAAATAGGCCTCAGGCAGCAGCGCCATCTGAGTTGCCAGGGGCGGCAAAATTAATTCTATTAATTAAATTAAATTAGGATGGCCTAGTAGACAGGGGCAAGGTGCTGCATAACATTAGCTCTGTATAGAAAAGAATCATGGTTGGTGTATATTGGCTATTATGCAAATATATCTCCACTTGTTTTGCATTATTTATATAAAGAGATTTTAGGATCACTTTAAAGGAAAACTAACCCCCCCCACAGACATAAGCACTTAACCACTATTCTCCATTAGCCCCCATCCCACAGAGTCGATTACAATGAAAAGAGTCCCTGTTTGTAAAGCTGACCAATATATTCAGAGTAGCACAATGGAGTTTACAGGCACCTTCTTCTGTATTTTTGTTTTCTTTGGATGATTTTGCTGACACGGACCTTGCCGGTGCAGTTGAAAATACTTAAGGATTAGCTGAACTGCACTCGCTCTATGTCAGCGAACTGACTTAAAGAAAACGCGAAGACATAGAAAAATGGTGCTTGTGAACTCTACTGCACTACACTGTATCTATAGGTCAGCTTTAAAAACAGGGACACTTTTCCTTGTAATAGACTTTGCGGGACAGGAGCAGGGAAAGAGCCAATGGCGGGCAGTGGATGGGGGCTTTTGTCTGTGGGGGGTTAGTTCTACTTTAAAGTAGCTTTCTGTGCTTTCTATTACATATGGCGAAGAGTCTGTAGTCTCCGTATATTTATCTTAAATTTGCCATACACATACTGATGCATATATACAAAATCATAGACCGATGCCTGTGTACTAAGGATATAAGTTGGTTCGTTGATTGGGATAACACATTTGGCTGCTATCGAAGTCAACCTGAGTATGGCCTTTAGAACACTAAAGTGTTCTCAGTAAATATGTTTTGTTCTTTTAGGGGTTGGTCAGGACATGTATATACTTCACACTACATTCATCAGGGGGATGATTTATTATAGCATGGTGTCCGTACCACTCGATAAACCATTACTTGATCCTTTCAGATTCAGTGTGAAAAATAAGTGCCAAAATCCTCTTCTCCCTGCATGCAATTTGCATTGAGTAATGCACGATAGCAGCAATGCTGAGCACTAAGATCGCTCTGTATCAAATGGCGTTCTATTACTCACAGCGGTGGAACACATTCTGATGAACTGACACAGGGATCAGCTTTGATAAATGTGTCAACTCGTTGAAGACTTTCCTTGGCTGTTGGGAAAGTTTTGATAAATGGGTAAAATATCGAGCTGCTAGGATTGCTTCATTATTCCCAGTGGTTTTACATGCGATAAATCTGACTCCAAATCATCCCTAACCATAAACACAGTTGGGCCGTGATTCTTCTATTCTTGATTTTCTTAATAAAATAAACGGGTTATATTTTGTGTGAATGTGCAAAGCGTATGCTGTGAATGTATTATGTGACTGCGTTGCTTCAGTTAAAAGAAACCAAAGGGAACTATGAATGAATAATATTTCCATTATTGTTTGTTAACATTCCTTATTTATATTTTTATACTCTTTGATGTGAATGAGTAATATTCCCTTAATTTTTGTTAGCATTCCTTGTTTATATCTTTACCTATAAATGGGCATTCAGGTCAGGGGGCAGATACAGTGTTGATAGGGGGCAGGGACTGGGATGATTGAGGGGGTGTCCAGGGGAAGTGGCTGGGGTGGGATCGGACGTTGGGGAGGATCCAGGACTGAATCGGTTGCTCGGGGCTAAAAATGGGCAGTGAGACAGGAAAAGATTGGGGAATTGCCATGAGCACATTATGTCCAATGGGTCGGTGGGAGAGCTAGATTAGATTCATGTCTGATGGTGGGACTTGTTCTCAGTTTTGGACTGGGGGGCCCCTCCGCTAACTGCATGGGCCCCCCCACTCCAGATGCAACCCTCCTACGCCCACCTCCCACCAGCCCTCCAGCGAATAAATACTTTTCTTCTGTATTTCTTCCATCAATCGGGGTAGGGGGAAGTCAGGGGGTGATATTTTCAGGCTGGCAAGGGAGCAGGTTGGGCCAGCAGTTGGTGTCGTTTTTTCCCGGTGTCCCGCCAGCCCAGTACGACCCACAGGCCCGAATTTGTGGAAAGGCCACCAAGGCCCGGGCCTAAGACGGCAGGATTTTAGGGGGGCGGCATGCTGCTCAACCACACTTTTTCAGAAACACTGGGGATGCACAGGAGATATGATCGTTTTTTAAATTTCCCATGCGCCACCCATTGCTCCGATCCCAATGGCAAAAATAAAGGGGAGGGGGGCGACAAACGCCAATGGGCCTAGGGGTAAATCCGGCCCTGACGACCCTGCTTGTTCTGGAATTGTTACCACAACTGTAAAGCATGTTATCTAAGCCCAGTGTACATTGTTACTATAAATTGTCATTTTTTGTGGTGCTGTTCATATTAAACTTGTGCATATTTAAGATTTATATGGCATCTTTATGGCTCAAATATCAAGCAGAGGGCAAGGTGCAAAAAAACTTGTGCAAAATGGGTGGTTGGTGGCAGGTGGGCATTCTTTCAAATGCCCCCTTGCTTGCACATTACTTAAACATGCATGAAGGGCCAAGAAGGTGCAAAAAAATCCTGTACTTACCGCCACCTGCTTTTATTTAGTATAGGGCTCCCCAGAACATGACAGCACAGCACTCTTGAGCTTGTACCAAATAAGGAATCCTGCAGAAGGTGCACAGCCTGTACAACCCATTACCACAGGCACAATTACAAAGTGCAAGTTGTGCCCCTCGGAGATTGAGCTCTTGCCCGTTGGTCAGTGGTAAATAAAGTCCTTTGACCTGCTGTTTATTTATAGCTAATGGTACTGACTGTCCAGCTATATGTGGGCAACTACTCAATCCAGAACTCAAACTACTACTAAGGATGTACAGGCCTTTTCATCTTTTTATTTAGATGGTAATGATTTAAGGGTCTCAAGAATGTCCTAAGATTTGCTTGCTTGGCTTTTGGATAACTATATGGTTTCACTTAAGAATCAGGTTTGTGCAAATGTCTGGCACATACGTCCCTGACAAATGATGTGGCTGATTTAGACTAAAGATGCCCATGTGAATGGGATTGTTAAAGTGGCTCATTGGGCACCTGGAAAGGTATCGCAGTCATTTGCCCCCAACCTTTCTCAGTCTGAGGCTGGAAGCTTGACAACACACAACTATAAATGTAAAGAAATACTTAAAGGCAATACACAAAAAATCATATTTACTTCAAGAAAGGAGAAAGTTGTCACGTATGTATTTTTCTCTTTTTGTACTTGTGTGAAAGGAAATAATTAAGTCAGAAACAGAGAGAACAGAAACACATTCAGTGAAAAGATCAAGGCACCTTCTACAGTCCAAAGTGCTAATTAGCAATGCACTTTGGTTCTGTTACATTTTTATGGAAACCCTTCTGTGTTTATAGGAAACATAATTAATGCTGCAGTAAAGATATATATATATATATATATATATATAAATATATATTTCATACCTCTGATCCATGATCCCATCAGTAAGAACAGTTAATTGATACTAGACTGCCTTTAAGAATAAAGAAAGTATAGTTGACATTTAATGTCAGAAATGCTAAAAAGACTGGTGTGGCCTATAGGTTTCTGTAATAATGGAGCCTAGTCCTGTCCAAGCTTCCTTGTGCCATGTTTAATCTAAAACAAGTAGGCTCCATTTATCCCAGCTGCCAGACCTCAGCTGGGATATGTAATAGGCCCTGGCATCCCAAGTACACAGAGACCCAAAGAGCCCCCCCACTAAATAGTTACTTTGTATCACTGCCAGACTGGGCTGCTCCGGAGTTAATAATGCACTTAAAGAAAAAGACCCAATGTAAAAACCTAAAAAGGTTATTGTCTCACCAGTAATATGTGGGGCCTGGGTGCTTGTGCTTTAGACCTACAGCTCGAGGTGGAGTTATCCAACCAAAGGAGAAAATGGCAAGCACTCATAGATCCCATACCTCCCAACATTTCGGAAATAAAAAGAGGTTGAGCTGTCAAAAGAGGGACTGTCCCTCTAAAAACAGGACATTGGGAGTATGAGATTCCACAAACAGGCTTGTAAAAGAATCGAGAACTTTATTGAGGGCACAAAGTAGATCAACACACAGCCTTTTGCATTTTGTGCCAATAGGCACTTAATCATAGGCAAGTTCTTTTACACGCCTGTTTGTGAGATCTGTGAGTGCCTGCCGTTTTCGCCCTTGGGGTGCTCCGGAGGCCCACCGGGGCTGCTGCCTGGGACCCCCCACCCCAGTCACCAGCTGCAGCTCCTCCATACAGCACCAGCCAGCCACCAACCCCCTGCAGCCGCATAGCGCAGACTGCACTTCTTCCTTGTGGCCACAATTGGGGTAGTGTCCATGTCTCAGCAGTGGGAGCAGGCCTGGGTCAGAAGGGACCGTGGTGCCCATCGGGTTTTTTTCCCCAGTGTCTCGTCGGCCCAGTCCAACCCTTCTTTCTGTGTCACAATACAGCAGCCATTTGCCTGAACCCACAGATTACCTGTCCATGCCTGCCAGCTTTTGGTTTTGGGAACACTGAAAGCCCACATAAATTATGATATCCCAAATAATATCCCAACGAGATATATGTACTCATTGAATGAAGTATATTAGTATGTACACCGATTGATTGCTCAAAGAACTACATAGACTGACAAATTTGCAAACTGCCATTTATATAGAGAGTAGCTGCAGTTGCGTTTACACTCTGGTGTAATAGCAGTGCACATTGTACATTCTTTTTTTTTTTTTTTTTTTTTTAAAAGACCCTGTCTCTCAGCTGCCATACTGTGGTGTAAAATGCTGCATTAATTGTTTCCAGCCAGAGCTCATATACAATTAGTTTGATTTATCAAATATTATTTTTTTTTGCAAATAATTGCCTCTTCTAGTAGACTTTATTAACTAGACCCAGGAAGTTTTCATAACATAATTGATCGTTTCTAAATGAGCATCTTTCCACTGAGCTTATGCGGAAAAACACTTCTTTGTGCGTGTGTGTACTGTATATGTTCTTTATAAGTGTGTGGGTGTTCACTTTGAAGTTCTTTTCAAAGTCAGATAGTCATCCCTGTCAGACAAGTGTTTTGTTTTGCGATGCTAAAGGGAAAATGAATTGGAATCGAGAGAAATCTAGCAGGGCCCAAGAACATGATACAAGAAGCTTGACCGATACGATCAGAGGGGCTTGGTGATCTGTGTGACTTAAAGTGGGAGGGAAACACTGCATGAATTAAGACAAAAATGATCGTTAAAGCTGAACTGGCCTCTGCTGGCAATGGTAAGCTAAACGTAGTCTCCGGCAGTTTATTCTTTTAGCAACTACAACTTTCACCATTGGGAAAGGACAGATACATGCCCTTCTCTGCATTAGGATTGTTCACCTTTTAATTAACTTTTAGTATATTATAGATTGCTCAGTCTCAAGCAACTTTACAATTGGTATTCATTTTTTATTAGGGATGCACCGAATCCAGGATTCGGTTCGGGATTCGGCCAGGATTCGGCCTTTTTCAGCAGGATTCGGATTCGGCCGAATCCTTCTGCCCAGCCAAACCGAATCCTAATTTGCATATGCAAATTAGGTGCGGGAGGGAAATTGCATGACTTTTTGTCAGAAAACAAGGAAGTAAAAAATGTTTTCCCCTTCCCACCCCTAATTTGCATATGCAAATTAGGGTTCGGATTCGGTTCGGTATTCGGCCGAATCTTTCACGAAGGATTCGGGGGTTCGGCCGAATCCAAAAAAGTGGATTCGGTGCATCCCTATTTTTTATATAGTTTTGTGATTATTTGACTTTTTCTTCTGATTCTTTCCAGCTTTCAAATGGGGTCACTGACCCCATCTAAAAGACAAATGCTCTGTAAGGCTACACAATGCTTGCTATTGGCACTTCATATTACTCATCTTTCTATTCAGGCCCTCGCCTATTCATATTCCAGTCTCTTATTTAAATCAATACATGGTTGCTAGGGTAATTTGGACCCTAGCAACCAGATGATTGAACTTGCAAATTGGAGAGCTGCTGAATAAAAAAAATAAATAACTGAAAAACCACAAACAATAAGAAATTAAAACTATCTCAGAATGATTCTTTACATCATACTAAACATTAAGTTGAACTTTAACATCAGAGGTAGTACTTTTAGTACATAATCTACTGCTCTTGCAAACCTCCTAACATTTGAAAAATGAGAAGCGGGATAAAAACGTGTTCTGCGCGAAAATGTGTTGACCACACCCATTTTATGGCCACACCCCCTAATTAACATGTCCAAAATTTGGCAGGTTATGAAAGTTTGAACACATTTCTGAGAGTTTTAGTGCAATGTCTTATGTGTTATTACAGTTTTGTTAATGAAACTGAATTGCCCTGTGAGCTGCTAGTCTCAGTTCTCCCGAGAGACTTGTTTGTCGTATATTGTTACAGAAGTATCCAAGTACAGCTGCTGAGTATTCTGGGCTCTCTGCCAAAAAGCCTCTTATTTTATTTAAGTTTCAGAATTTTTCTTTTTCTCTCTTCAGTCAGTGCAGGAGATCAAAGAGAAAGTCTGGACATTTCAGTAAGAAACCCGGGTCTGCGGGCTGACCTGTCAAAATCTGGACTGTTCCGCAGAGAACATGCCGTTTGGGAGGTACAGAAATGCTCATGAACTCCATAAAGATGGATGTGCATTATTTAGTATTCCTGTTTTAATGTTTTGGTTTGGTATTTGTGAAAATTTGAGTAAAACACAAGTCCTAGCGACTTTGCTGCAGGAAAATTTTATATTTCTAATTGAGAATATCTCTAAATGAGAATGGATATGGGGATATACAGTATTTACCCTGTTGTCAGGTCACATGAAGTTGTGCCATGATAGCACTCCATTCAACTGTTCTCCGTTCCAGCTTCTATCAGAAGTAGCTTTATATGCTTGAGTGTGTTCTCATTTGTCTGACTGGTTGGGGAAAGGTAACATTAACATAAAACGTACTTATTTTTGTATAAATCCTGCTAGGGCAACTTTATACCTCATTCTTGATGGTTACATCAATTCATAGTCAAACAAATAATGTTATAGCAGTTTTAATTACACCATTGCAATGATATTAAAGACCAGGATGTCATATGTATTGAATCTTTCGTATTAAACATTTATTTCTGTATCATAGCACCAAGGCTGCTGGTATTGTTGGATTTATATTACTTCCTGGCCTATATGTTTGCCAGTCATATATGTTACCATATCCTTGTTCTTGGGGGGGGGGGTCTGCAGTGGTTATTATTTTCCATGATGGTTACCAAACCATAATTGCATTTTAAAAATATTGCTAAGTTGCCTTCTAAAAATTAGGGATGCACCGAATCCAGGATTCAGTTTGGGATTTGGCCTTTTTCAACAGGATTCGGATTCGGCCGAATCCTTGTATGTGGCCAAACCGAATCCGAATCCGAATTTGCATATGAGAATTAGGTGTGGGAAGGGAAATCACGTGACTTTTTGTCTCAAAACAAGGAAGTAAAAATTTTTTTTCCACTTTTTCCTTTCCCGTCTCTAATTTGTATATGCAAATTAAGATTCGGTTCAGTTTCACAAAGGATTTAGGAATTCAGCCGAATCCCAAATAGTGGATTAGGTGCATCCCTACTAAAAATAAAATAATTTGGAAAGAAAACACTAAATTTAATTGTCTTTGTAAAAGCCCATACTATGAACCCCAAAAACTCTAATGGGATAACAAGTAGCATTTACCATAAATACCATACCTGTATGTTTCCCATAAGAAAGATTTTAACATTCCATTGCTTCTCATTGTTTTTCCTCCATTGGTTCATATAAACATTCTGGCACTTGACACAATCAGTGAAGCTCCTTTAGATCTGCTCCTTCAATGATGAGAAATGTTAAACGAAAAAACTGGCAGGGAGACCAGCACATGGGACATTATCACTGTAGGAAATTTCTGAAGACTTGACATTGAAGCAAATATCTGTTGTTGTAGGGTAGGGACACCCAAAAAGTAGATAGATCATAGCAGTTCTGCATTGTACACAAGTAGCTCCATTAAATCCCCAAAATGGCTACTTCCCGTTATTCATAACCAGCTGTATTGCAATAAGGTTCCATGGCAGATGGTTGTCCATGACGACAAAATACATTACTATAAGTACATCATACATTTCTAGGCACAGTCCAGGAGACTTGCACTGCCATTTACAGAAAGTACCTATTCTTTATTAGGGAAGATTTGCCCTGGGGTTCATCTCTAACTCTGTTCCACACTAAAT
Organism: Xenopus petersii; assembly: GCA_038501925.1. NCBI lineage: Eukaryota > Metazoa > Chordata > Amphibia > Anura > Pipidae > Xenopus > Xenopus petersii. The sequence continues at coordinate 27,856,202 of CM076678.1, forward strand.
GTCATTACTTCAGTAAAGCTAATATCATGCTAGTTAATTTTAGTTTCACCAACAGTGAGCTGGTGGTTTATGGTCACCCATCCTCATTTGATAGTGATGAAAAAGACTGTCCGAGCCCTATTAATTTCCCAAAAACATGCCCTGGTGCTCTATTATGCGATAATTGCTAATGTTGAATGCTGTGGTTCTGACAATGGCATTACTAAGTAGCCTGCAGTGACTCTCACAAGTTTTTATTGACACTACAAGTAGCAGTGATGAAGTAGCAATGTTTTATTGTACAGCTTTAGTGTTTTCTTATACTTACCTCTACATATGTACCTCTAGAAGTGTGATGGGAGGTTATTGTAATAAGTCACGAGATTTCCCTCCCCACCCTTAATTTGCATATGCAAAAAGCATTGATAAGGGCCAAACGAGGATGGACATGAAATCTGAAGCTGTCTTGTTCAAAATACATCATTATAGAGATGCAGAATGTATTGGCAACAGTCAGAACTGTAGGTCCCTTATGCAGTTTAGCAGCAGCGGCAAAATCCTGCTGGACACAGTGTCAGGTAGGAAATATCATAAGCAACTGTGCTGAGCGGGTTTAGGCAGGCAATAAGGCAGTGCAGCAAAGTACAGGGGGAAGCTAGAAGAATTTTGCATAAGGGTCATTAGTAACAGAGGGAGGCAGAGTCGGCATTGTATGCATCATTGGTAAGAAGAAAGATAAGTAAGCAGTGTTTTTGAGCATGCTGTGAAATAAGCTGTCATAATATATATCCATCTGTTGTGGAGGCCAAATTCTTTGCAGAATAAAACAAAGAATGGCTGTAATAGTTTCCTATAAGTATAACCTGTTTTACTTACATAAACAGTCCAGCTAATTTTAATAAAGTGTTTGCCTTAAAGTGGCAGGTTCCGAAGTGGTCTTCATTTTTTAATTTCTTTGTTGTGTTAAAGGAGAAGGAAAGGCTAAAAGTAAGTAAGCTTTTTCTGTAAAGTCTATATAAATACACCAATAAACCCTCAAAGAAATGCTGAGTCCTCTGTCAAAAGAAACACAGCATTTTTTTCCTTCTGTTGTGTACACATAGGCTTCTGTATTAGACTTTAGACTGTTTTCCGCTTAAACCTCCAGGGCTAGGGCTTGAGCATGCTCAGTTTGCTCCTCTCTCCCCCTCCCTTCTCTGCTGTAATCTGAGCCCAGAGCTATGCGTGAGCAGGGAGAGACTCAGGCAGGAAGTGATGTCACACCAATCTAATATGGCAGCTGCTATACTAAACAAACAGAGAGATCTGCTAGAGCTGTTTACTCAGATATGGTTAAGCATTCTGCAGAATAAATATAGTGTTATATCTTGCACTATTGTGGCTAATCTATTGGCAATTAGCTGCTTCGGTAGCTCTCTTTCTCCTTTAAATATGTTTGGCTTTTCGTTCAGCAGTCTTCCAGCTATTTTGGTTGCTAGGGTTCATTTCACCCAGTGTTACAGGCTGAAGTGCAGGAGCACTAATGCCTGTATTCCTGCCAGATTAGGAATTCAGGGTGTACACATTAAATGCAGTGCTGTTCCATGCCCCTTCCGTATTTTTGATAAATAGGGCCCTGTTTGTTTTGATTAGTCCCTTAGAATGCAAAGTTAGAGCCAGGGGCACTTTAACACAAATGAGAAACAAGTCACTCTTATTGTGATTTGTTTTCCATGTGTGAAATGCTATTGTGCACATTATTAAATATTAATGTAGAACATTTTAATGCCTTTGTAGAACGGAAGATATTTCAAATCCATGTGGAGATTTAATCAGTACACTGGGAGAAACCTTCTTTTGCACTAATTGCTTTATAAATTCTTTCTATGTATTCAGATAGGCTGAAGTGTATAAAGCAAATGTGCTTCCCTAAGGCTAATAGCACCCATAGCAATTTAGAGCATGTTCTTCTGCACAAAGAATTCCCTAAATGTGTCCCATTGGCTTTTGTGTATTTTTAGCATGGCAAAAATTTAGGGGGCAAGATTCCCCATATATCAAAACCTTATTTCTTTGTTTTTATTTTGTTTTGTAATAATATACAGGATCAGCAAGCATGTTTTATATTTGTCATGTAGGTATGGGATCAAATATACTGAAACTTATCGAGAAAGCTCCGAATTACAGGAAGGTCATCGTTGTAGACTTTAAATAATTAAACTATTTCCATGTTCTCTATCATGATAACTTGTACTGGATCCCAACTAAGATATAATATTATTGAAGCCAAAACAATCCTATTTGGTTTAATTAATGTTCAGATGTTTGTTTTAGAAGACTTAAGGTATGAATTTCCAAGTTACTGAAAGATCCCTTATCTGGAATACCCCAGGTCCCATACCTACTTGTACCTTGCCTAACAGACACTTATCATGAATGATACCATAGAGCACAGTGGGTTTAGTTCAGGTTACACAGCAAGAATAGTTGCTGGTCAAGTTGTCCTGTTATAGTGGTGGTTTAGTATGTTATAGATTGGTTAATTCCAACTCTTCAATTGGTCTTCTTTTTTTCTTTTTAATAGTTTTTGGATTATTTGCCTTTCTTTCCAGCTTTCAAATGGGGTTCACTGACCCCATCTAAAAAAACAAATGCTCCATAAGGCTACAAATGTATTGTTGTTGCTACTTTTTATTATTGATCCTACTATTTGGCCCTCTCCTATTCATATTCATGTCTTTTATTCAAATCAAGCATGGTTGCTAGGGTCATTTCGACCCTAGCAACCAGTTTGCTGAGATTGCAAACTGGAAAGCTGCTGATTAAAAAGCTAAATAACTAGTGGCAAAATTAGATGTTATTGGGCCCCACAGCAAATTCATTTTAGTGCTCCAAAAATATTCAGAGGTTGTCCTGTTTTACCAATATATATTGAAATTGCTCATAAGTTAGGGTCTCGTAAGGGCCCCCTATACCTCCTGGGCCCCCTGCAGTTGCAGGATTTGCATCCTCAGTAGTTACATCCCTGTAAATAACTCCAACTGACAAAATAAAACATTAAACCAACTGCAAATTGTCTCAGAATATCACTCTCTACATCATACCAAGTTAGGTTTAAAGGAGAAAGAAATGTTAAAACTAAGTAAGCATTATCAGGAAGGTCCACCTAAATATACCAGTAAACCCTCAAAGTAATGCTGCTCTGAGTCCTCTGCCAAAAGAAACACTGCATTTCTTTCCTTCTATTGTGTACACATGGGCTTCTGTATCAGACTTTCTGCCTTCAGCTTAAACCTTCTTGCCCCGGGCATGAGCATGCTCAGTTTGCTCCTCTGCGTCCTCCCTTCTCTGCTGTAATCTGAGCCCAGAGCTAGAAGTGAGCGAGGAGAGACTCAGGCAGGAAGTGATGTCACACCAAGCTAATACTGTAGCTGCTATCCTAAACAAACAGAGAGCTTCTAGCGCTTTTTACTCAGGTATGGTAACACATTTTACCTAATAAATATAGCATTCTAGCTTGCACTATTGCAGCTAATCTATTGCCAATAAAATGCCTCCATAGCTTTCGCCCATGAACAACTCCTTAAATGTGCTTATTCATGCAGCAATGCAGGGGATGGAGAGCAGTTATGAAAGCTTTTATTACTGGAAACTATATGGAAATAAAATGGCTAGTGTTATATGCCATGGCTGCAGCATGCATCTGGCAGACAAGCAGGTAATGCAGAGCAAAGGAAAACCATTTCCAGTGATATATGGAGCGGATTTCTAACCCAGTAGTTAGAGGCTTATGAAGATTAACTTATTTTTGCAATAAAAGGTTAAACTCATCTTAAAAGGTGCAAATGTTCATGCAGGGCAAGATATTTTACAGCGAGCAGGAAAAGTTGATGTCAATTGGTTTTTAACTGAGAACAAGCACACCGCTGACACCTCTCTGTGACGCAGCCTTTTCTATGATGCTTCATCTGCACTGTTCATTATTAAATAGGTAAGGAAGATCTATCTGTAATCCCAGCAGACTCTATAGCTGCACTGTGCAAATAGAAGTTATCCTATTTAGCCTCCAGATGCTGGATGTCTTGGAGGTCAGAGACTAACAGTTTTAGTGCAGACACAAGCAGGGCTAGATGACAGTGAGCCTGACAGCTGGGATTCCCATGTCGCATTACAAAGCACAACTCATAACACTCCCACTGAGTGGCCTTTCTCTCCAGGGGACAGATAACTAATTCTCACTCTGTGTGCAGCCTTGTAAAATGAGGGGGTAGATTCCTTCACACCTATTCAACAGTATTTAGATTGGAACATATCTAGGTTTTTCCTTTTCTCTTGATCTGATCACTTTTCACGAGAATTTACGCCCAGGTAAATGGTACATGCCTGCTTGCATATCTGTTTAGAAATGTGCAATGTATAGATATAAAACAGTTTCTTAGGGCAGAGACACACTCTGAAATTCGGGGAAATTAGTCGCCCCGAAGAAGAGGAGATTTGTTGCCGGGCAACTAATCTCCCCGAATTTCAGCGTGTGTCTCTGCCTCCCCTGCCTTCCCCCCAGCTAGTTTGAAAATTGCAGACGGGATGGCACTCTGAACAAGGAAACTTTGGGCGACTTCAGAAAATGAAGCGCTCTGATTGCCATCCCTCCGACTATTTTCATTCTAGCTGTTGGGAAGGCAGAGCAGGCAGTTCGGGGGGGGGGGGGTTTGTAGCTATGTGGATGAAACACATATGGCTTCTCTGATTTTAATGGGGTTAAGAAAGATCTGATTTTATCTTCTTCTGGTTCCTCCCATTTGTCCTTTCTCCTGTCAACATTGATCCTAAGTGATGGTTCAGGAACACAGAGGCACAGGCTCTCCTAGGCTATAGCCTAGGGGAACAGTGTGATCAGGGGCCCATCTGCCTTTTTGATTACATTAAAGATATCAATTGGTGGCTTTTAAATGCTGGGACTGGGGCAATTATGCCTGGTGCAACAAAAAATGAGTGGTGCTCCAGAATAAAAAGGTAAATCGCTCACCAAGTTTATCATGTGGTCCAGGTGCACCATCCCCAGACCCCCAGCTTCAGGGAGCGGCAAACCGATACAAAGAGCAAAAGGACTAGCATCTTAACTAATCATAATTAAAAGTATAAATGCATCTCCATAGGCCCTATTCATTTCGTACCTACTTGGTACTTAGTCATGGGCTCAAGACTAAGTACCATGTAGGTACGAAACGCATAGGGCCTATGGAGATGCATTTATATTTTTAAGGGTAGGATTACATGAACGTTTTCGGCCCGATGCACTGCGACAAGTCACATGTGACAGAAATAAGGGAAGAGATAGAAATGTCGGATGAAGTCGCAGCTTTCATCCGATGCGACACGACTATCGGATGCAGACACATCATGTCGCAGGCATTTTGTTGCAGCGTGTCGGATAGTGCCGAAAACGTCCATGTACCGTAATTATGCTTATCCTCTTGGCCATGTGGAACCTTCTGAGTACCGGATAGCCCTATCTTTTTGCTCTGTATAGCAATTACGCCTGGACCATTGATATTTTAAGATGAGCACCATTTTTAGTTTTGTGGATTATTTGAAATTGATTACTGTCTACCTTGTGCTCCAGGTCTGAGGTGTTTGCACCCAGACCTTTCATCCACTTGTGAGTGAGTGTTTTGTGCTATAGCACTGTGGCAAGTCTGTCATTTTTGTATTTTGATAGGTCTCTTGGTGGGGGCTAAAATAATCCAACATATTATTTAAAGTGGTCTGAAAGTTCCTGTTGTGTTGAGTAATGATTTGAATGCACTTTGCTTATAACGCCAAGTAAATATCTTGGAAACCAAGACTTATCAGATTGTCACTCTGAGCAGCGGGAATCACTCCTAAATATGGTGCCCAGGTGCATTTATCACATTTGGAGCAATAATCTGGGCCATGTGCCATACACACTGGTGCTTTCCAACTGGTTGATATGGGAAGCTGTCTTTCACAATTCACATTAATCCCCACGATTTTTCCAGAGAAGTCAGAGACAAATCACCGCATTAATGCAGGGCACCTAGGAACAGGCCTTCCTGCAGAGAATCTGCAAAACCCACAGTAATCACATTTAAATGATAATTAGAAGGCTTATTGTTATAAATCTTTATGTTTGACATTGTGCGCGTGAGCACATTCATTTGTCGCTGTTCTGTGACCCATGCTGGGATGTAAATTTTAAATGGGGAGTCTTGTGGGCATGCAAATTATCACGAGTAACCATAAACCTTCACACTAAATCCTGGCTACAGGCAATCATGGAAAATATACAGGGGCGGAACTCATTTTTCATGTGACCATAAAGCTGCTATTTTAGTAGAAAAAGCAACACTCCTTTTCTACTCCCTCAGGATGGAAATGAGGGGATTTTTGGAGCTTTCCATCGCCTGCACTGTATCGGCTTGTGTAATTTGCAGGTAATGACATTACAGAGTTTGTTTTAACACAGCCTTCATGCCACCCTTAGGGACCTTTGATTATCCCACTACCTGAGTAACTGGATTACTGTCACATGTCATCATGTTAAATGGAATAACTAATGTGTTCCTAAATAGAGAATAACTGCCTAATTCCTTCTGGGAAGGAGAGCTAATATGCTTATAGGGAAAGAATTCCTGGAAGCCCATCCTCAGGGAGCAGCAAAGTCCCATTCAGACCCAGCAAGGCAATTTCAAGCTGCATTTTCACAGAATATTTTTTACTATGAAAGCAGGTGTTCACAGGGATCTTATTCGTCTCACTTGCAGGATTTTATTTCCCTTTTTATAAATACAGGTATGTGATCTGTTATTTGAAAACCTGTTATCATAATTAATGGGAAAGCTATCTCCCATTGTCTCAATTTTAATCAAATAATAAGGGATGCACCAAATCCAGGATTCAGTTCGGGATTCGGCGAGGATTCTGCCCTTTTCAGCAGGATTCGGGCGAATCCTAATTTGCATATGCAAATTAGGGGGCGGGGAGGGAAATTGCACAACTTTTTGTCACAAAACAAGGAAGTACATTTTTTCCGCTTTCTACCAATAATTTCTACAAATTATTTTTTTTTAAATTATTTACTTTTTTTCTGTAATAAAAACAGAAAACAGTACAGTACCAGATCACCTTTTAGTATGATGTAGAGAGTAATATTCAGAGACAATTAACAATTGGTCTTCATTTTTTATTATTTGTGTTTTTTGAGTTATTTAGCTTTTTATTCAGCAGCTCTCCAGTTTGCAGTTTCAGCAATCTGGTTGCTAGGGCCCATATTACCCTAGCAACTATGCATTGATTTGAAAAAGAGACTGGACTATAGATAGGAGACGCCTGAATAGAAAGATGAGTAATAAAAAGTCGCAATAACAATACTTTTTTTTAGATGGGGTCAGTGACCCCTATTTGAAAGCAGGAAAGAGTCAAAAGAAGATGGCAAATAATTAAAAAAAAAAAAAAAAACTATGAAAAATAAATTATAAAGACCAATTAAAAAGTGCTTAGAATTGACCATTCTTAAACACTCAAAGTTAACTTAAAGGTGAACCACCCTTAAAGATATAACTAATCCATTAAAACCACACAGGCTGATGTTTTTCTTAAAAAAAAAAAAAGTTGTGTGTGCTTCAACCACCTCGTATACTTTTGTAAAGTGGATGCAAAGCAGTTCAGAAAACCCTTGCCAGGGGTTATAGAGACATACAAGAAAAATAATACAGCTGCAGCCAGGGTTGCCACCAGCCGGTATTTTACCGGCCTAGCTGGTAAAACACCAGCCAAGGCCGGGGCCGGTATTACAAATTTACCGGCAATGTAGCTGCCGGTAAATTTGTAATACCCTTAAAAAGACGCTCTCAGCCAGCCCCCAATCCCCTGTAAAACGTAGCTTTCTGTCCTCACAGGTCCTCACCGCAGCTCGCACCTTTTCTATGTCACACATCTCCGCACCGTGGCCACGCCTCTTTTTACGCCATAGTCCCGCCCCTCCTGACGTCACGCCCGCCCCTTTTTCTTCCCGTCCCCCCACCGGCCGGTAACTAAATTACAAAAAGGTGGCAACCATAGCTGCAGCACCTCTTTGTTGCAAAGGTGCCATTTTTAATTTATTAGGTCAGACAACCAGGCAACTTTTCGTGCTTACTCTTTTTAATGTTTTCTTGAAACTGAGGGATATGGAATCTCCCGGGCTGACATGAAGAATATAGGTGCTGCGTTTATAGCTATTTATTTTTCAAATATTATGAGCACGGGTATTTTCTTATGTGCAAATAAGTTGACCAGGTCCCTATACTTTTTTTGTTCACACCCCAAGCCGCATCACTGAATAAAGTCAAGTTTTGTTGCAAGCTTATTGCTGAATGACTGTTCTAAAATCATCATTACTACTAATTTACTCCAAAAAAGCAATCGGTAGAGGGAGTAATATACCCACACAATGGGGTCCACAGCTCCGCTCCTTCTCCTTGCCTTAGACAGCGGCAAGCAGCTAATTAGCAGGGGTGCCAACAAGTTGCCTCTGGAACCTCTAAAATCCAGAGTTGCCCCTCATTTATCTGCTTCGTTTCTAAAGTTTTAAAGGAGAAGGAAAGCTACAGAGGCATTTTATTGCCAATAGATTAGCTGCAATAGTGCAAGCTAGAATGCTATGTTTATTTAGTAGAACTTTTACCATACCTGAGTAAAAAGCTCTAGAAGCTCTCTGTTTGTTTAGAACAGCAGCTGCAGTATTAGCTTGGTGTGACTTCATTTCCTGCCTGATTCTCTCCCTGCTCACTCATAGCTCTGAGCTCAGATTACAGCAGAGTAGGGTGGGGAGAGAGGAGCAAACTGAGCATGCTCACGCCCGGGGCAAGGAGGTTTAAGATGACTATGAAGATTTTCATTCATCCAGGTCATAGTATATCTAGTATAGGTCAATCTAAAAACAACTGGACTTGCTGAGTAATCAATGAAGACGTTTCACTACTCATCCGAGCAGCTTCTTCAGTTCAACTGAGGTTTAAGATGAAACCAGGAAGTCTGATAAAGAAGCCCATGTGTACACAATAGAAGTAAAGAAATGCAGTGTTTCTTTTGACAGAGGATTACTTTGAGGGTTTACTGGTATATTTAGGTGGACCTTTATAATAAGGCTTTCTTAAGGTCCCCATACATGGAGAGATCCGCTCGTTTGGCGATGTTGCCAAACGAGTGGATCTCCCTCCGATATGCCCACCTTTAGGTGGGCAATATCAGGCTGATCCGATCGTGGGCCCTAGGGCCCAACGATCGGATCCTAGCGTTCGCAAATGGGCGGTCGGATCGCGGGACCACATCAACGAACAGATGCGACCGCGATCCGACGGGATTTTTAATCCCATCCGATCGGCCAGATCTCGATCGGGGAAGCCCGTCGGGGGCACCCATACACTGGCCAATAAGCTGCCGACTCGGTCTATCGGCAGCTTTTATCGGCTTTAAGTGTGGATCGGAAGAGGTGGGGGCAACAGCTCCAGAAACTGCACTGGGTGTCCAATTTATTTTGTAGACTTTGGTGCATTACAGGCACAATTTTTAGAAAAAAAGTGGTGCCTATAGCAACCAAAACCATTCTGTTAAAATAATTGGCTGTGCTTCACCATGTTTCCTATGGAAGCTCTGTATTCCTGTGCACAATTTAATTTCTGACTAATCAAATCTAATTATGAAATATTATGAATATGAAATGAAATTCCAGGCATATATTGCGTCAGTTATAGTTCTTATGCAAGCGAAATTTTCACAACTTTTATGATTATTTTGTAGCTAATTTTACAGCACATTGTTCCTTTTACACATTTTAAGTGCCACATACAATTATGTTTATGAGATGCACAACCATTTTGTAGCTCATCAAGTCATGGATAAAAATGATTTGTGTAACTAGCAGGGAGCAGAGTGACTGTGAGGGGAACCTTCAGTTATAGAGGGGTTAAGGTAAGGACCTGAGACCCCAAACCTTGCATACCATGATCCTGCTCCCATACAGTTGGAGGGCTATTGATTAAAGGTCAAGTTTGTAAGGTTTTTTCTACTTTAAATAAACTCATAACTCAAATACTTGCTTATTTTTAAAAAATCCGAATGCAATATGGGGCAGCTTGTTGGCATAGAAATGTGGTGATAGGGACCTAGCAGTCTCAAATTATGGCACAGACGCAATTCTGTTTTTGGCTACTCAGTTGAGCATGAACGTAGAGCCACAATGTACTTCTAAAAAACAATTGTGTTTGGGATAAAGATGACAATAATATTGACCAGGACACACAGTATCTCAAGATTCCTGAGATGACACTCCACCAATGATTAATGTTTACTTTCGTATGGTCAAAATACTAGCAGTCAGTGTTCAGGATATAAAGATAGAAAAAAGATGAAAAACAAATGTCTACAGTATCAAAAGAGCAAAAAAATGAAAAGGTGTGCATAAAGAAAGGTGGTCAGGTGGGATTCAATCCAGGTTAAAAGGGAACATGGTTCACAAAATTGTGAGCTATAAGGGTAGGACTCCACGTGCGTTTTTGTTGCGATCTGACGTGCTGCGACAAAACGCATGCGACAAAAATAAGGCAAGAGATAGAATTGTCGCATGGTGTGGCATGCGACAATTCGGTCTCTTGCCTTATTTTTGTCCCATGCGACAATTCACATGCGTTTTGTCGCAGCGCGTCAGATCGCAACAAAATTGCTCGTGGAGTCCTACCCTTTGGGTCAGAGATTGACAATTAAGATTAATTCAAAAGAATGCGTGTAAGAAATAATAGAAAACAAGCTTGTTTTATCTCTCTCTTGTGCCGTCTGGTCAACTGCTGCAAGCTCTGAATTACAGGAAGTAACGATGTACCGAATCCAGGATTTGGCCTTTTTCTGCAGGATTCGGCCGAATCCTTCTGCTGAATCCGAATCCTAATTTGCATATGCAAATTATGGGCGGGGAGGGAAATTACATGGATTTTTTTCACAAAAAAAGAAGTACATGTTTTCCCCTTCTAATTCCCCACTAATTTGCATATGCGGATTCGGTTCGGCATTCGGCCGAATCTTTTGCGAAGGATTCGGGGGTTCGGCCGAATCCAATATAGTGGATTCGGTGCATCCCTAACAGGAAGGCCATCTCCTATAGGCTCCATTGTATCCAAATAATCCATATTTTTTAAAAATTCTGTGATCCCAACTAAGATATAATTAATCCTTCTTGGAAGCAAAAACAGCCTTTTGGGTTTATTTAATGTTTACATGATTTTCTAGTAGACTTATGGTATGAAGTTCCAAATTATGTAAAGGTCTGTTATCCGAAAACTCTGGATAACCGGTCCCATGCCTGTACAGGTATAGGATCTGTTATACAGAATGCTCAGGACCTGGGGCTTTCCGGATAAGGGGTCTTTACGCAATTTGGATCTTCATGTCTTAAGTCTACTAAAAAATAATGGAAACATTTAATAAACCCAATAGGCTGGTTTTGCTTCAAATAAGGATTAATTATATCTTAGTTGAAATCAAGTACAAGGTACTGTTTTATTTATTACAGAGAAAAAGGAATTCTTAATTATTTGGATAAAATGGAGTCTATGGGAGACGGGCTTTCTGTAATTCGGAGGTTTCTGGATAATGGGTTTCCAGATAACTGATCCCATACCTGTAGTGTTATTGAAAAACAATTCTCTTTCCTGGCTGACACTAAGCCAGACTTGCCTGGTTTATTGGTTTGGAGCCACACAAACCATCTGAAGCAGCTTGTGACCCAAACACACACAAGACTGCTGCGATGTAACTGCAATGAGACGAAACAAGGGCTTTACTGGCTGTTTATGTTCTAAGTAAATGTAAAAAGTAGTTGTATTGCTAAAGCAAAATGCCAAGGGATCAAATATCTGTAATACCTTGGAAATTATCTGCTGCCAAACATTAAGTGAATATATATCCGTTAGGTGGTTCTGATTATCTGCTGCCCAATTGTGGTTAAGTTATTTTGTGTGCTTGTCTACCTCCACATACATGAACTAATGAGTAAAGGGACCCTAATATTATTCTTCATGACAATAGCTTCTTATTCCTCTCCATGTGAATACTGTAAGAACATTGGCATCTTCCACTCCCTTGTCTGCTATATTTGGAAAGAAATTTACATCACCCCCAACTTCCCCCCCCCACACAAATAATTTCTTTTCTTTCATCTTTTGTCAGCTGTTCTCTACTTTCACATCTCAGCTCCTCTCCACATATTACAGAGAAAATTTCTCTAGCAGAGAGCTGCAAATTGCTTGTTAATATAAACCCGCCAGCAGACAGAAAGAAATCAGTGAGAAAAGGAGCGAGAATTAATGTCAGTCTGAGAGCAGAACCCTCCCTCCCTCTATATATTTCACAGGGAATTGTATAATGAATTAAAGGGTAAAATCCATGTAAGACTGGATTGACCCAGTGACACTGACATATTATTTGTATAATGTGGCTACCCTATTTTTGTTTAAGTAGAATGATGTGTAATTTCTAAAATACTTTAAGTATTATGAATTGACAGCTCTCTCTCTATATATATATAGAGCCATACATATCACACACACAGGCCATGAATATAATGTATATTATAGGGATGCACCAAATCCACTATTTTGGATTCGGCCGAACCCCTGAATTGCATAGGATGGGAAGTTGAAAAATGTTTTACTTCCTTGTTCTGTGACAAAAAGTCACGCAATTTCCCTCCCCCACCCCCTAATTTGCATATGTAAATTAGGATCCGGATTCGGTTTGACCGGGCAAAAGGATTTGGCTGAATCCCAAACCAAATCTTGGATTCGGTGCATCCCTAGTACATGATATCCTTATAAACAGTGCTCAGTGAGGTCATAATTTATAATCGAAGCTGAGTGATGTCATTTCTGTCACACGACTCACTGAAACTTGTGTATTATAATAAATAAAGTACCCCCGTTCCCGTTAAAAATATGAGGATATTAGAAGTCCCCTTGGAGTTCCATGACCTGTATTAAAACACTTGGCCTTCAGCCTCGTGTTTTTATATGGTCATGGAACTCCTTCATAACTTATAATATCCTTATATTTTACAAATCTTGGGTATTTTATCCACTATATAAACAGTGCTTAGTGATGTCATCTGTTGGAGTAAGTGATGTAATTTTTGTCACATAACTTACTGGAACGTGTGTATTATAGTAAATAATATACCACTGTGGATATTAGAAGTCACCTTGGCATTCCATGGTTCCCGTGCTTTTATATGATCAAGAAACTCCTCTGTGACTTATAATATCCTTATATATTACAGTAGGGGGTACATTATCATATAACTGTTGCTAAGTGGTGCCAACATTATAATCTGTGCCTTTGGCATTGTGCTTTTAAATGGTCATGGAACGCCTCTGTGAATTCTTATAAGCTTATATTTTATATTAGGGGTACATTATTTCCTATACAAACACACATATAAATAGATCTGTCTGTCTTAATGGTCAGCACTATAAAGACATTTTAAAATGATGGTATATGAGTATCATATAGGATAATTTAGAGTTGCCACCTGTCCGGTTTTCACCTGGACACCCTGGTTTTCGGGAGGGTTGTCTGGGTGAAAACTACATGTGCGGATTTCCAAATTAGGGAACCCGGACAGGTCTTTATAATGAATGGCCGGTGATCAGCCAATTGGCAATCGCCACATCTTAACATCATGGGTACACCTGGCCCTGACATCATCCATCCGCCCCCGACATCACAAGGCCCAACCTGTTGACAGAAGATGGCAACCCTGAGGGTTATATTGTATTGATTTCGTCATCATCATCAGCACCATAATACACCAAGTTATTAGGTTTGTCACTATGAACATGTTAATATTCCTATGACAAGCAATTTAAATCCGCAGATACAGGTATGTAGTTGGTTCAGGTGCATGCCTTCTAACAGCATATCTTCTCTTTTTCTCCTTGATAATAAATGCCAAGAACCACCATATAACAGGATGAACTCTCACTGATATTGCCATTATCATTTGGAATTCTTTTCAATGAGGCATGTGCTCAAATCATAAATTGATATTAGCTTTTAGAAACTGCAAAGAAAAAAAAAAAAGATCTGTCTTCTTTTACCATACAGCTGATGTTGCTATATTAAAGCCATCCCCGTACAGTAAATCTACACTGTCTTTATTGCTGAGAATTTAGAAGGTCAAAGGTGCTGCCTCTTTTCCAAGACTAAGTGATTATTTTTTTCCCATGTGAGACATAACAGAACAGGAACTTCTGGGGTTTTTATTTTTGGTATTTTTAATTCCTTGTCAAAGCTGATTTTAGAAAATTGTGTTTCTCTAACAAAAAAAAGCCATCGATTGAGTTGTGGATTTTCATGGAAATGTTATGTTTTTCCTTATTGGTCACAAAGAGTGATCGGAAAGGTATGTGAAGTAGGGTTGCCACCTGTCCGGATTTCACCAGGTTTTTCAAAGGGCTGTCCGGGTTTAAAGTGCCTGTACGGATTTCCAAATTAGGAAATCTGGACAGGACATTAAAGTTAATGACATGGCGATCAGCCAATTGCTGATTGCCACTTCATCAGTCCTTCCCCTGATGTCATCAGCCCCACACTCAACATCACTGGCCCACCCCCGATGTCATCTACCCCGCCCCCTGCCCGGTTTCCCCAAAAATGAGGCATGTTCACTGTAATTACAGCAGTCAGTTTTTTCCTATTGTAAATTTTTAAAGGTACCTTGTGATTTTCTTCGTAAATGCTCTCATATTTTCACCACTCCGATATTACATGGAACTCATCAATAATTTTGCCAGTTTTAATAGAAAATGTTGCTTTGAATTAAAATTAATATTTGAAATATATTATTATTGCCCTTTATTAACAATGCACCAATATATTTCAATTTTCTGCACATGGGTGAACCAGAGAATCCTGCAATGCATATTCGCCTGGCCTATCTTTCCCTACCTAATTAGACAATGTATTTTCCCCACTGTCAGGGAAGCTGAAGGGAGCTATACATTTGGACACTGCAAATCTGCCTTTCTATTACATTTCATTCTGATATCTGCTAAGGAAGTTGATGAAGGGTTCCCAGAGGCTGACATTTAAAATAAACTATGTCTGCATTGTATAAATTCTAATATCACTTCGTGTTTCTTTTTTTTTGTTGTTTTTAATAGTCACAGTTCATATATTATTAAGTGGAATCCGATAGTAACGATATTAATTCAAGTTCAGAGTAAATCTGTGAAGACAGTTTCAAATGAAAAGCAAAATCTGTCATTTTTTTTTTTACATCTCCTATCTTCTACGCATTTTTTTTTGTATCTTAAATTTATTTCCATACGCAATGAAACCATAAAAAAAAAACTATAAAAAATAGAGGGAAAAAAAACCTTACAGAAAAAAATATATAAGTTCTATTGGTGGTAAACTTTAAGTTGCGTTCTCCGCACCAAGCTTGCATTTGTGTCCTGAATTTAACAAAATGAAAGTAAGAGAAAGGACACTCAGGAAGTAATGCAAATTGTACCCAAGTGTTTACAGTGCACACAATCTATATCCTTGTTTTGAGTTCTCCCACAACCATTTCAACTAGCTGTATATCTACTGCATTTTTTTGTCTTTTTTCTTCTTTATTCTTAATGAATATTGATATCTTTTCCTAAAAAATATCCCATAGAGTCTTGTTTTGTTTTGTTTTTTTCTCTTGTTTTCCTTACAGCTTAAAGTTTATTTTGTTGACTTTTTTTGCACTGTTATGACTCTTTGTTGGACACCAGTAAAAACAAATCACTGTGGGCATTGGAGTTGATCAGTCCAAAATAGGATACATCATGTGTAGGAATAGTCTGTGTCTGGTATACCACCATCTCTGTATCCTCTGTGAGTGCCATAGCCTATTGTGTGGGTACTTTTGTAAAGGCTGGTTCCATTTGATGGGAATATTGTATGGATCACATACTCTTCTTTTGATCGGTTAGAGTTTATAGGCAGCATCTGAAGCCCTGGTCCCCTAATCTCTAAGATGGAGTTATCTTTCTTGGTCCCGGACTCCACATAATCATCCTTCTTCCGGCTGCCGCGGCTGTATGCTCTCTCATGAGTCAACAGTTGCCCAGCCCGATGAACATACCAGCAAATGGATGCCAAAATCAAAAATAGGAAGACAAGTGTAACTGCTCCCCCTATAATACCAGCTAAAGGTAACCCAGCTAAAGGGTCTGCATTCTGCTCCCTGTTCAGTGTAGTTGTGGGTCCATAAACATCAGCTGTCTCTGCCTTGGCACAGACAGGTGATTCATCTGCAAGATAGGTGTTTCCTGTATCCATGGTAACCATGCATATTATGTATGTGGAGCGCGGTTCCAAAGCAGTTAACAAGTACTCTGTTTTGTCTCCCTGCACTAAGGTTTCTGTGATAGAGCCAACAGCTGGACTATGACCAAGTCTCAGCCAACTAAGTCGAAAGGAACTTGCTGGGTGAAAGGACTTCCAAGTGATGCGAATGCTGTCAGCTGTTAGAGGCTTGACATTTAACACCAAAGCTTTAGTTGCAGCTCCAGTTTCCATGGGGTAATCTACATTTGAGTCTGGTAGATGAATTCTTGGCCTCTTGGATTTGAGGGTAAAAAGAGAGCCCTGAGCTGGAGTGGTGATTATAGGACTACCTGGTGTAGCACGGGCAGAGGCTGAATTACTCTGTGGCCCACCCTCAAAGCACTCATCCAACTCATGAGTAATGTCCTTAATAGCCATTCCTCGAACTTTCTCAGGGCCCTGGCACATTAAGCCACGAACATTCACCACAGCTGCTCTGGCTTTCACCCAGTCTCGCAGCCAGATAAGGTTGCATCCACAGAACCAGGGATTATTTCTAAGCAGCAGCTGACTCAGATTTTCTAGGTCATCAAAGAGACCACGGGGAAGGGCTGTAAGGTTGTTACTGGATAGATCCAATCTTTGCAACTGCCTCATTTTGGACAATGAGTTGTATGGTATATGGGTGATGGCATTATCCTGTAAGTAGAGTTTTTGTAAGTGAGTGCTGGGCAGATTGACTGGAGGGGCAGCCAGTGAATTTCGGACCAAGGAAAGCTCAGTTAGGTTTTGGAGACGGCTAAATGTATCATCTGCTATCCGTTGGTTGGCCAATAGATTACCATCTAGAACCAACCGGCGAAGATTGTTTAGGCCTTTGAATGCATGAAGTGGGATAGTAGATATACGATTATCATCCAATCTTAGCTCTTCTAATGTATGTGGCAAGCCATTTGGGATGCTACTGAGGTGATTACGTGACAAGAAGAGTAGACGTAGTTGATGACTGTCTAAAAAGGCATCATCTTCAATGCTAACAGTTGATACAGAGTTGTCATCTAGGTGTAGCTTCTCTATTAGTGGAATACGAGAAAGAGAGTCCCGTGTCACACTGCGGATGTTGTTGTCCTGAAGGTGGAGCTCACGAAGTGAATGGGGAAAGTTAACGGGAAATTCATCTAGGTCATTCTCATACAGGTAGATGACTTTGACATTGGTCTTTGTCTTCAACTCTGATGGGACTCCGGCATTATTTATCTGGTTGTTTTGGAGGTAAAGGGTAGTTGCATCATCTGGGATGTCGGGGGGAATTGAAGTTAGTCCTCGGTCATTACAGTAAATAAAACCATTGTCACATCGGCACACATAGGGGCAAGTAGTGCTGTCTATTACCTCTGTCAGAAATGCAATAAGTCCATAACACAGGAACAGCCAGTCACGCAAGTCCAGAGTGGCTGTGGTCATAGCAACTGTTGTAGCAGTTGTTGTTGTACCTGCTGCTGAGGCAGCTATTGTTGTTGAGGTGGTAGTGGTGGTGGTAGTGGTTATTGCCATTCTGTTGGCCAGTAATTACAAAAAAATTGAGTTTTGAGGAATGCTGATGAATTTGGCTCAGTTCTTCAAATTTTCTTTCAACCTGAGGCAAGAAAAGAGAAACTCAAAGTTAGCTGAAATCAGACAACCTACAACATGCTTATTTTATTCATGGTGATGTTGGACACTTTTTTTTTTTTTATTATTAAAGGGGAACTCCACACAAACATAACTTAGGATTTTTGAAAAGTAAACAATTTCAAGCAACTTTGCAATATACTGTACATCAATTAAAAAATATGCAGACATGATTTTTAATGGTTTGGAACAGTTCCCTAAGCCTAGCATCCTGCTCTTCTGCTGATCTGTCTGACTACTTTGCTGTACGGAACACATTTTAGGACATTATAAGAAGAACACATGCTCCTGCGTGTGCTCTCCTAATGAAGAAGTATGCAAACTCGCCTCTTATCATATCCACTTATCCCAAGAGGCTGCAGTCACACCTCCATTCTGCCCATATGTGCTGTTGCAATCTACCCCCTCGTGGCTCATTAATCAGCCCTCCCTCCTCAGTCCTTATTCCTCCTTTCTCAGCCATCCGTACAAAAGCTCTCCCTCCTCAGACCTCAGCTCCTAAGCCAGGCTGATGGCTGAGGATAGAGAGCTTTTGTACTGAGGACCGAGGAGGGAGGGCTGAGGAGGAATAGCTGAAGGCTGAGGAGGGAGGACCGAGAACCCAGGACGGAGGTGCGAATGCAGCCTTTCAGGATGGGTGCGAGAAAAAGCAGGCAATGCTGCATTCTTCTGCCTTAGAAGATCGCATGCAGGAGAGCGATTTCCCCTGAGGATGTCCTAAAATTCTTTCCTTATTGCTGAGCTGGCTGACTACTGTTACTTGGTATCAACAGCCAGCTGTCCTTAGCCTGTATCCTTCAAACCCCACAATTCCCTGGAAAGAACCATCACAGTGCAATGCATTGTGGGTTATGTAGTTCCTGCATGCTGTCTGTAAGCTGTGGAGAAGTTGTAAAAATTTGTAACATCAGTGTTTAGTCCCTCCTTCCCGGCCAGGATTTCAAATGATAGAGAAAGAGAAGAACTGTTAAACAGCTGGATTTCAGCATAGAAAATGGCATTTATTCGTACTTTTTGAAGAAACAGGTAACTGTGATGGGTATAAGGGGTTTCTGTGTTATGTGGGCTTCTTTATCAAATTTTGGTTTGGGAGCCAGAGTTCCACCTTTAAGTTACAGTAATATGTTATGCAGATAACAAGCTGCCAAGGCAATGTATAAACAAGGTAGTTTGGGGTCCCATGCCTTTTATACAACTAAATTTGTGAGTATGGACCCGCTTCAAGTACCTGGGCATTCATATTACTGGGAAAGTTGCAGACTTTGCTGAGAATAATCTTGACCCCATACTTAACCGGTTCAAGCAATCCCTCACCACGTGGGCCAAACTGCCTGTAACCATGTGGGGATGGATTAATGTGTATAAAATGATATACCTACCTACATTTTTATATGCCCTACTGAACTCTCCGGTGTATGTCCCACTGTCTTTCTTTAAAAGTGTTATGTTGGCATTGCTTCCGTTCTTATGGGCTAACAAGACACCCAGAATCTCATGGGAAGCTCTGACAGCCCCCACTACTAGGGGTGGTCTTGGTCTTCCCCGCTTACAATTGTACTACTTAGCAGGGCAGCTATATCATATCCATGCATGGTTCCACCCCTCTGAAGACAACACTACTGGGAACCCTAGTTGGCTCGCTGGAGGCACTTCGCAGTGCCCCCTATAGGAGGGTGAGTGACTACGACTCACTCCCTACTACCATCTCTACCCCCTGCAAAGTGTGGGGGATGGCGTGCAAACTTTTCAAAATGCAGACCCCCCTACGATCTCCTCGCTTACCACTATGGAGGAACTCAAATTTGCCACACTTGCGAGGTCTCCAGGACTTCTCTTTTTGGCCCCAGAACCATATTCGATCCCTGGGTGACCTACTGATAGACCTCACATTCCCCACCATGGACCAACTTAGACTGTTGACTGCTCAGCCAGTGTTACACTGGTTTCGATACTTGCAGTTTAGGGAGGCCTTCAGAGCTCAATTCCTTACACTCCAAATTTCTTATGATGGCCCGAAATTTGAAGAGATATTATGGGACCCCCAAGCTGGGAAACTGATGTCTAGGCTCTATCAGTCCCTGCTTGCTTGCCTACCGCCCCCTTTCCTTAAAGCTCAGCAGAAATGGCAAACTATGATTCCTTCTCTTGACCCAGACATGTGGGATGAGGCCACAGACAATCTGTATGGGTTTTTAATATCTGTTAAAGATCGCCTTATTCAATTTAAACTCATACATCAGCTCTATCTCACCCCTGTTAAGCTTCAGAAGTTTGGGAGGGCCAATGAAGCACGCTGCCCCAAATGCAAATCCCCCAACGCCACCTTTGCCCACCTTATATGGGAATGCCCGCACATCTCTAAGTATTGGGCTGAGGTAACGAACCACCTGACTGGGTATTTAGACTTTCCTGGTACCTGTACGCCTGAAATTTGCCTACTAGGGGTTGTTGAAGACCTTCTCCCCCTCATCAGGACCAGAATGCTTATCAAAACTGCGCTATTTTATGCTAAAAAGGCCCTAGTACTGAAATGGATGGCCCCCCAATCTCCCACTGTACAACAATGGCTCTCGCTGGTAGGAAAGTCATTGGTAAACATCAAATTGACGTATGAGGCGAGAGGATGTCCTTCCAAATTTGATAAAATATGGTCCCCCTGGTTAGACTCACACCCAGAACAAGATCCCTGAAAACGAAAAGGCAGGATGCCCCTTCAAGGCTATTGTTTGTTACCTGCAGTATATTTACGGTATGATACATGATGCTGATTTGTGCAACAGACTGTAATGTATATGTTTTCTGTGTTGTAATTTTTTGATCGTCCCTCCCCTTCCCTTTCTTCTGTCCTCCCTCCCCCCTCCCTTTTTTCTTTTGGAAATCAATAAAATATATGCTTTCAAAAAAAAAAAAAATTTGTGAGTATGGGCCACAGAGGCTTTTGTTTCCCTGTAAGGGGACAGATTTCAGTTGGACTTAAGACAGCTATGAACTGTATAATTAGAAAATATTACAAATCTGCCAGTAAATGTGAAGAAATTAAGACCCATACAATTATAAATGGAAAAACAACAGACTGACTGAAATAATGGCCTAGATAAAACAGAAAATCTCCAACACTTATGTGGGTGAGCATTAAGGAAATTGTGATCACAGCATGGTTTCCTTTGAGAATATCTTGCAGAGACACTATATACTGCATATAATACAAACAAACACAAACCAAACCTTTATGGTCTCACACTAATGTTAACACTGAGAAATGTATCTGAAAAAAATATAAACTGAAGAGGGCATATAGGAGAAAACGAATCACAAATAAATTTATAAATTAGAAAAAAAAAATCCAGGAATATGGGGTTCCCTTGGAATTGGAGTCAGGTGTATTGGTTGATGGAAACAGAGAAAAGGCTGTGGTTATGAACTTATTTATTTTTTACACCAATGAGGAACCCGTTAATGAAGGCTTCGTTTTTATCAGAATAATGGAGTAAATTTAACTAACAGTCCCATATCTTTAAAATAAGGAATATTGACCTTAAACATATTTTTTATTTCTCAGAGCCAGGCCAAGTATTATTGGGGCCTATAGCAATACAGGTATGGGACCTGTTATCCAGAATGCTCGGGACCTAGGTTATTCCGGATAATGGATCTATCCGTAATTTGGATCTTTATACCTTAAGTCCACTAGAAAATCTTGTAAACACTAAATAAACCATAGGCTGGTTTTGCTTCCAATAAGGATTAATTATATCTTATTTTGGATCAAGTACAAGGTACTGTTTTATTAGTACAGAGAAAAAGGAAATAGTTTGTAAAAATTTGGATTATTTGGATTATATGGGAGATGGCCTTTCCGTAATTTGGAGCTTTCTGGATAACGGGTTTACGGATAATGGATCCCATACCTGTACTAGTTCTTGGCCAGACACCCACCTGAGCAATCCATCCCCCATCTTATACCTGCTCACTCATGCACCTGAACGCACTCACTTGCCTGCTACCACACTGTACCACTGCAATTGGAATTGTACACACACCCCAGTAGCACCCACTGACTTTGCTGCCTACCACTAATTTGGGCCTTGCTCTTGTTAGTTAAACCAGTGTTACACGTGGAATGCTTGCTTGTTTCACTCATTTTTAATTTATTCACAATTGACCTCACAGTTGTTATTCTAAGTAAAGTCTCTGTGTCTGCTGATGATAATAAGTTGTCAAAACTATTGGTTCCTCGAGAGACCTTTTTAGACTGAATTGAATAAACCGGGGGACTGGGCAGCAAACTGGCTAATGTGGTTGACTGTTGTTAAAATCAAGGTTATGCATCCTTAATTGAAAAGGATTTGGGGATTATTATATAGTATGCAGCTCTAGCCAACAGAGTGATTATCAGTAATCATGGGGCCCCTGTTCTACTAGGTCCCCGGGTGATTTGCCCTGCCAACAAGTAGAATGTTGCCCCAATTAAATAAATATACCTGTGCCCCTGATCCACTTTGGCCACTGCTAATTAGACCCAAACCCTGCCCATTCTCTATAAACCACACCTGTCCATCTCTTGAGACCCCCCATTGCCAAAGGCCCCCTGGCTTTAGTACCCCTGTACCCCCAGATGGTGCCCCTGCTAGTCAGTGTATTTCTGTATCTGCTAAAACTATTTGTATATATAAATATATATATATTTATATATACAATGTGTCAAGTGATGGCACTCGCAGGATTTCAAAAGTAATAGACAAAAAGTGTAAAAAAAAAGAAAAATGTATTTATCCAATGTTTTGGTCCCACACATGGGCAGATTTTAGGAAAATGGTTCCTGCGTGGGACTGAAACATTGGATAAATAAGCCTTTTTTTTTTGACACTTTTTGTCCCATTTTGGACCTTTATGTCTTGAGAAAGGACCAAAAGGTTGACAATACATTTCCTTTATTCTTTCCGCATTATGAAGCCCTGGAGTATGTCTGTTGCTGAGCAACTTTATATATTTTTTTAGTTTTTACCAGCACATGGGACAGCTGAACTATAAAATAAAGGGTAATGCTCCTCCATATATGTGTTTTGTTGTTTGTAAATATTTGTGAGTTACGAAAGAAAATCTATTTATATATTTTAGTTTGTATTTACAGACAGGCAGGGGTGTTTATTTCTTTTCTCCTAATGTAGGTCAGTGATGCCGAGAAATAAACTGAAGAGTTGAACTTGAAGGAGAGTTACATTTTTTTCACTCCAAATTAACTATGTAACTGTCTTTGACAAGATTATGCTTCTATCACAAAGCAATCTTGACTACTACAGATGATAATTATGCTTCTATCACAAAGCAATCTTGACTACTACATATGATATTTACCAAGACACATTCCCAATGTGATGTTTAAGAAAAGCTTTAGTTGTTTACCTACCTAGAAATGTCAAACTTATAGATCTGTCGTTTCTGGGCTGAAACATTTCGAGTTGCTCTCTCTGCCATATATCATTTTATTCCTGAACCAACAAGTATATTAATTTTAGCTGATGGAGCCACAGTGGGACTTGGATTTTTACTACTGAGTGCTATTCTAGTGCTATTCTTGTATCTACCAGGGAGCTGTTATTTTCTTACCTTCCCATTGTTCTGTTGATAGGCTGCTGGAGGAAAGGGAGGAGGGTGATATCACTCCAACTTACAGTACAGCAGAAAGAGTGACTGAAGTTTATCAGAACACAAGTTACGTGACTGAGTGCACCTGGCAAACTAACACCATGTCTTGCCCCATGTCAGATTTCAGAATCGAATACCAAAAAAGCTGTATGCTCTTTTGAAAACTGGATTTCAGGGCAGAATTCTTCGGAGCAGCACTATTAACTGATTTTTTTTAAAAAGATGTATGTGACATCCCTTTGCATCCCAGTGCATGTTTGTAGTACTGGGCAGCAATACTTTTTAGTCCAGCTTTTGTTCAGGGATTCATTCAAAACAACTGTTATCTGATGAGATCAGGGGGGTGACCTTTTGAAGTTTCTGCATGGTGGCAAATTCTGCAACATTGGTTTGGCTGTATGGCTAAAAGTAGGCAAAATGGACAAGCTTATTATCATATAAACAATAGTTTTATTATTTTAAAGTTAAAGGAAAGGTATAATCACTGGGGAATTTTTTATAGGTTAAAAATGTACATACATCTCCTAGGGCCCTACTGGTTTAGTCCCTTTAGGGCAGGCATGTCCAAAGCCGGGCCGGGGGCCAATTGCGGCAGTTTTCACGTAGTGATGCGTAGATCTCGCATACTTCTTTTAGGCTGAAGGTGTCAATAGAAGTACTGATGTGCCAGTACAGTAAACTAAAGAAGTATGCAGGAATGGTGCGTCACTACGCGTCAGTACTTGTCTGTTACTAACACCTTCAGCACACAGGCAGCAGTATAGACCAAGTGGCAGATCATTTCATTAATGTGCCCAAATATTGCTGCTACGGCTACGCGATTCCTTGTTTAAATGAGTTAAATGATGTTAATGGTTCAAAGAATTTCAGGCTGAATGGTCGGCCCCCACATATTTTCACCTCACCAAATCTGGCCCTCATTGCAAAAAGTTTGGACACCCCTGCTTTAGGGTTCTTAATCATGGGCTATAATATCCTAGAGGTACGGAACACATAGGGCCCTAGGAGATGTATGAACATTTTTAACTTTGACCAATAAAAATTTATTTTTTAACTTATTTTTGGCCCTGTGGATTCCTCTAAATGCCGGATAGCCCTGCTTTTTCTATTATACAATTCTTTTTTTTCTGCTCTCCGTGGCTGAGGGCACCTGGACCATATGATCAACTTGGTGAGCTTTTCACATTTGTGATTTATACTGTAATTCTGAAGCACCTTTTTCCCTTTGCAATAATCACTGGGGATGCCAAAATAGTAGACACAACCCTGGCTGGTTTTCCTATTTGCTAAAATCTGCCCCAGGGGTGGTACTGTGCTAGGAACAACAAGGCCAGGGGCGCTCCACCAATGAGGCGGGTTGAGACATGGACCGCCCTGACTCCCTTCGGTGTGACGGCAAATGGAAGGCCACCTCAGGCAGCAAAATGCCCAGGATCGCCCCTGAACAAGCCACCACCTTCTTGGGATCTTCTTGGAATCAAGTACAAGCTACTGTTTTATTATTACAAAGAAAAAGGAAATCATTTTTAAAAATTACAATTGTTAAATAAAATCTATGGGACTTGGCCTTCCCGTAACTTGGACCTTTCTGGATAACAGGTTTCCTGATAACGGACCCCATACCTGTACTACATCTGTAGGCCTTTTCATGCTGGGTATTGTCCGGCCAGATGATTCTCGGCACTCATTGAATAAAAGCAAATGAATATGTGAGGAGACACAGACGGTAGAGTGATTATAATGTGTGAGGAAGTTCTGAGAGTGATTTTTAAGCGTGTGATTGTAAAAACGAGTCCATCTTTGACTTACATAATAGCTTTTCCAAGCTATCTCAGCTGGGAGATTAAAGCCTGCGTCACTGGCATTATAATGGAAATCACTTTCTGATAATGATTGAGCCCTTCTTGGGCCATCAGAAATCTGCATAATATATCTACTCTGCACATTATCTTGGCGTGCTGCCCAATTCAGATGAAATTGCCCTCCGTGTCCCAACTGCTTCGAAGGGTTAAATTTCTCGCTGAGCAACATCCTCACCTTTATAGACAAACTACCTTTAATATTTGCAATGCTAAACAGCTTCAATGAAATGTCATTTTATATTTCTTGATTCACTTGAAACTAGAAGAAAGTCTTTAAAAAAAAGAAAGCTGCAGACCCACCCATTCCAAAATAAAAACAACTAAATACTAGTCAAGAAAATGCTTTATCAATTAAAAGGCAAGGTCATTGCATTTGCTCATTTGCCCTTCAGTACCTTAGTAACAGCCTATATACCCAGAACTACATTGCAGTACAGGTATGGGACCTGTTATCCAGAGTGCTTGAGACCTGGGGTTTTCTGGATATGTGATATTTCTGCAATTTGGATCTCCATACCGTAAAGGGGTTTTTCTCCTTTAAATTAACTTTTAGGGGCAGATTTATCAAGGGTCGAATTTCGAATAAAAAAAAAAACTTTTTTAAATACATTTCGGTTGGTCTTTTTTTTCGAAATAAAAAAGACCAACCAAAATGTATTAAAAAAAAATCGAAGTTTTTTTTTTTTCCGGGTGAATAGGCCGTTTTCGTTTAAATTAGAATCATACGAATCAAAGTAACATTGTATTCGATCGAATTAGATTTTAAGTATTTTCTAAAATAACTTTGGTTTTTCAAAGTCCACCAATTGACGCCAAATAGGTTCTAGGAGGTCCCCCATAGGCTAAAACAGCAATTCAGCAGGTTTTAGATGGCGAATGGTCGAAGTTTCAAATATAGATTTTAAAGATAGATTTCGATTTTCGCATTTTTTTCAAATTAAATTTGGACTATTCCCTAGTCGAAGTACACAAAAAATAGCTCGAAATTTGATTTTTTTTTTTTTTTTTTTTAATTAAGATTTTCACTTCGACCCTTGATAAATCTGCCCCTTAGTGTGATGTAGTAAGTGATATTCTGAGACAATTTGTAATTGATTTTCATTTTTTGCAGTTTCAACAATCTGGTTGGTAGAGTCCAAATTACCCTAGCAATCATGCATTGATTTGAGTGAGATTGGAATATAAATAGGAAAGTTCTTGATAAAAAAAGAAGCAATAATAATACATTTGTAGCCTTACAGAGCATTTATATTTTTTTAGATGGGGACAATAGCCCCCGTTTGAAAGCCTGAAAGAGTCAAAAGATAAAGGCAAATAATATATATATATATATATATATATATATATATATATATATATATATATATATATATAATAATGAAGACCAATTGAAAAGTTGCTTAAAATTCTATAACATACTAAAAGTTAACTTAAAGGTGAACCACCCCTTTAAGTCTGCTAAAAAAAAAAAAAAATATTATATATAATATATAATTATATTTTATTCTGGATCAAGTACAAGACACTGTTTTATTATTGTTACAGAGGAAAGGAAGCCATTTGTAAAAATTATCATTATTTAATTAAAATGGAGTCTGTGGGAGATGGCCTTCCCATTGGATAATATATGCCATACCTTTTTTTTTTTTTAACCAATTTCTTCCTCAAGTTGTCCTTTGTATCTGTGCCACAGTCAGTTCTTATACATGCTAATTTCCAAAAGGCATTTACAGGTTACCAGAAGAGAATGATATCTACACTAATAGAAGATGTACTAAATTATAGACCTAGGACTAGAGTAAAGCAAAATGCAGCCTCTCTTATTGATTCCTTGTCCGTCACTGAGGATATGATGGCACAGGGATCTTTTTGTCGTCCAGTTTTCAGCAAACTCTGTGTTGCCTGTGCAGGTTATAAGTTAACAAAACCTTCTAGCACTTGGCCGTCTGTAGATAGGCAGAGGACAATCTAGCAAACAAATTACTAGTGCAGGTACTGGATCCATTATCTGGAAACCCACTGTCCAGAAAGCTTCAAATTACGGGACAGTTGTTTCCCATAGACTCCATTTTAAACAAATATTTCACATTTTAAAAGATTATTCCTGTAATAATAAAACAGTACCTTGTATTTGATTCCAACTAAATTATAATTAATCCTTATTGGAAGCAGAACAGTCCTAGTGGATTTATTTAATGTTTAAATGATTTTTAGTTGATAAGATATGGCACTCCAAATTACAGAAATGCCCCTTATCCGGAAAACCCAGGTTCGGAGCATTCTGCATAACAGGTCCAATACCTGCACTGGTATGTGATCCCTTATTCCAAAGTACTTCATTCAGAAAACTCAGCATGAATTATGGAAGGGCCAACCCCCTTAGAGTCCATATTAAGCAAATAAATCTAATTTTAAAAAATGAATTCCTTTTTTTCTCTATAATAATAATAATAATAATAATAATAATAAAATTGTACCTTGTACTTGATCCTAATTAAGCAGTCTGGTGGTATCAAACATGCATATTGGGTTAATTTAATGTTAAATAAACGATTTTAGCTAAGTGTGGTGGTCCAAACCATGCCTAGATCTCTTATCCAGAATGCTTGGAACCTGGGGTCCTTTACCTGTACATCATACCTTATGTCCTAAGTAAGTTAAAAGAGATACCCTGCTCCAATAACTGCAGAATCTAGCTAGTTCATGGCTATGCCCCATTGATAGCTATTGATATTATAGTCTAAAGTACTACCCAACCAACTGGCCTTGTATCTCTTCTCACAGCCACCCATCCAGCCTCTTTCTATTTCTCCTAAACAATCTCCACTCTCTCTATGTCCAGAATTGTCCTTAGTTTATCATCACCATTGCTCGGGCTGATGAAAATAGCACCAAATTACACACCATAAAATATTAGGGCTTATTCACTCAATCAATAGCTAT
This sequence comes from Xenopus petersii, assembly GCA_038501925.1. Taxonomy (NCBI): domain Eukaryota; kingdom Metazoa; phylum Chordata; class Amphibia; order Anura; family Pipidae; genus Xenopus; species Xenopus petersii. Next base: position 27,884,635 of record CM076678.1, read on the forward strand.
TTTAATAGATGATATAAATCTGTTTTTATCTCTAATAATAAGCTATTCCAGGAAATCAATCTCAACTATAATGGAGCTGCAACAATGGTGATGAATACAAATAAACAGCTTGAGAAAAGACCTCGATGGTCCAAAATGTTACAGTTTTATCTGGATGGGAGTGCTGCTATCTTTTGACTTTGATACTCAAACATGTCCTACTTCTGGCTTTAACCCTCGAGCAGGACCACATCTTGCTAGGCATTGACTTTTGCCCCCCACAAAAAGTATCTATTCTGTAAAGGGAAGGGTGGTTGATTTGTGTCAGATCAATGGCCGGACCCCATATTCAGTTTTTGGGGTACTTAGAAAAATGCAGTAAGCTTGAGATACCAGCCAGATCCAACTGAAAGGGAATATGCCAAGTTATGTCTCATTTAGAATGATGAATTTCAATTAACTCTGTCTTTGTACAAATCTGCCAATACTGTTAAAAAAATTAAAACATTTTTGTAAATTGTAAATGCTCTGAAGAGCAATTAGGACACTTCATTTTGGGGTGGCTTAAGGCCCTCTTTAGTGCTACAACAATCCTAGAATTTATTCCAGAACAGGTAAGGGATGCATTATCCAGAAAGCTCTGAATTACAGGAAGGCTGTCTCCCATAGACTCTATTTTATCCAAATAATTAAAATTTTTGAAAATGATTTCCTTTTTCTCTGTAATAATAAAACCGTACCTTGTACTTGACCCCAACTAAGATATAATTCATCCTTATTGGAAGCAAAACCAGCCTATTGGGTTTATTTAATGTTTACATGATTAGTATTAAGGTATGACTATCCAAATTACAGAAAGATCCATTATCCGGAAAAACCCAGGTCCCGAGCATTCTGGATAACAGGTCCCATACCTGTATTATTATGATCTCAGTGGCATTTCCCTGGACTTACAGGTGCACTTGCAGGGTCAGGTGGTTTGTAAATGTGGCGTTTTGGGGAGTTCTGTTTCTAGTCTACAGGCAAAGCACCCAGATCATGCCATGTACTTCTACTCTTAGAGCAATGAAACACAGGGAGATGGGCACCCGCGGGAAGTCTGCACTACAGCGGGTGACAGATCATTAGTGATGGGCGAATTTATGCGGCAGGCTCAAATTTGCGCCAAATTCATGCGTTTCGCCGCCGGTGAATAAAAAATAAATTAATTTGCCGGCGTCCAAAAAAACGGACGCCAGTATCCAAAACGAGATGCCGGCGGCGTTTCGCAAATTTTTCACCAAAGCGAAACAGTTCAAATTCGCCCATCACTACAGATCATACTTGCAGTGATCACAGGAAAAGGCAAAAAAAGACAATTTCCCTTGATTCAGCTGGATCACCACATCGGAATCGTATTTCGCGACGATCCAGATGTTCGGCTCTACGAAAATGCCTTCCTATTGCCTATTTACCATGCCCGACAAATATTTCAGCCAGGGCCCCTTAAAGAGCAGAAAGCAGGAAACATTTTTGCTTATGAAAAACTCAGTAAAATCTTTTACACATATAGAGATGTAATTGTCTTCTAACAGTAAAGGGAAATTATAATTAAAAACATGAGAGAGTGCTCAGTACCCCCCTGAAAGCAATGATACAGAATCATCAGATTTAGATATACGCATGAGCAAATCTAAGCAGCGCCAGTGAGGTTTTTTTTCCAGTTGACAGACGCACAATGCACGTTAAATATTCCGAAAAGACAATGTTGCTCGGATCACAATAGCTGGATAGAAGCGTTGCCAAAACAAATGATTTCCTAAATAATTCGGTACGAGCTAAGAAATGATTTCCCAAACCGGAGTTATAAAAGAGAGGCAGCATTACAATAGCCCAAAAATCTAAACGAAGCTTTGAAAATATAAAACAGCAAGCAAAAATCCTATATAGTTTGACCAGTAAGATAAATAAAGATGCGTAGCATCTTATGGATATACGAGGACCACCATATACACATCCCCATACTTTCCCTTTTTCAATATTAGTTAAATGAATGGGTCTTGTGCTAGACAAACGTTTTCCCTATTGTTTTAATTATTTGTTTTTTCTTGCACTAAGCAGGGCTGCTCCTTATCTCAAAGCCCAAGTAGCCTTAATTTAAAGGACCGCTTTTTTCTTCTTTGGGCACGATTCCCTAAGACTGCCCGCCAACTTCACCTCTTCATCCTACAACTCAGCGCTCTGCCCCCTGCCTGGAGGGAAAGGTGGCAACCCTTATACAGCCATGTTTATCAAGGATGCAAGACCATGCACTCTGGTTCAGCAATTCTCAATTCCGTTTTTTTAGATGACCATAAAGAGTAGGCAGTATTGGGGTGTATGATAAGGACAAGAAGGTTGAAGTCAGCCAGTCAAAACAGGCAATGGTAAATACAATTACAAACTGAGCCAGTAACATCTTTATAGAGGATAATGGAATGTGGAAAGCAAAAAGGAAAATTCGTATACAGGTATGGAATCCGTTATCCGGAAACCCATTGTCCAGAAAGCTCCAAGTTACTATTTTTAACATGATTTTCTTTTTCTCTGTAATAATAAAACAGTAGCTTGTACTTGATCCCAACTAAGATAGAATTAATCCTTATTGGAAGCAAAACCAACTTATTGGGTTCATTTATGTTGACATGATTTTCCAGTGGACTTAAGGTACAAAGATCCAAATTACAGAAAGATCTGTTATATGTAAAAAATGAAGGTCTGTCCGTAGACCTTCTCTGGTATCTTTTTTAGCTGAAGGCAGTTGCAGTCCTGTACCTGAAATCGGGAAAATCTGAAAGGCTTAAAAACTGTGTTTTTCCAGTACAAAAGGCATTTATAGTGTTGCTGCCATAAGGAGAGCATTTATTCGCAGCATGTCTATATGGGTATTATACATCTTTCTAAGCACCGTGTCTGCCACTCGCATCTTTGGTTAAGTTTCTTAGTATTTTAGCATCCCTCTGGAAGAACACTCAAACTTTGAATAATTTCTTAGCATAGTGGTGAGCTGCAAGTCAACGGGCCTTGTTGGTGGTAACTGCAAAGGAAGAACTGCTCCAAATTCTGTTAAAGCGAAAAGGCCATCCAACAGGCAGATATTTAAATATTTGATTCTGAAGGTTCTTATTTATGATATTGCAACTAAAATAAATGTACTGCTGCATGACACATTATTCATCCCCTGGGGTTATATTTGGCAAACATCCTCACATATCTGTCTGTATTCTGGGATTATAGGTAAGACTCAAAATCTATCTTTTAGTGTCAATATGCTTCCTTGCAGAGTTCATTCTAATCTTTTACCTTGCTAAAGAAGCCATCAGAATATTGTCTCCTGACGGGCTCAGACCTGGAGACTTCCTTATCCGCTCTCCCTTTGACAGGAGTCTGCTTTATGCTCATTTGAGAAGCATTAACCTTTCACCATCTGACAGCAAGCCTGTACCATTCCTCAGTCAGGAACTCCTATGTAATACTGCCTTTACCGTGCAACTGAAAATTGATATTGATTCACTCAAACAATAAATAAATAAAGAGAGAGAAATGAAAACCTTGGTTGTAGGTTTTTTTTAAATGAAATTTCTATGGTATTTCAATAAGGAAGCCGTGTAATATAGAGTACAAATAAAGACATTCTAAGAATAATATAATAGAGCGCATCTGAAATAGTACTGCTATGAACCTCCAGGCTAGCAGCAATTGCACACTGGGCAACTCACAGCGATGAAGATTTAGTGGCTCCAAAATACCATATGTAGGTATCCAAGAGCACAGATGCCCTGGAGTTTTAATTTCAGGCAAGAAGAAGACTTGAAAAGACTTCTATAACCCATTGCAAGTGTATCAAAGCACAAACCCAGAATGTACAGGTCTAAGGGCAAGGGCAGACTAGTGTAAATGAGGCGGAGAGAAGCGGATGTGCTGAAATCAGCGGCTTCCTGTGTCTGTATTTAAAAGTACAATTTCCACCTGTGTGCGGCTACACAGAGGCAAGCAGAGTGGAGATCGGCCTGATAAACTCAAAAAGAAGACAATTTCCAGGCTGATCTCTGCTTGCATTGTGCAGCAGCACACACGCGGAAACTGTACTTTTGGGGTAGGACTACACGGACGTCTTCGTGTGTGCAGCGTCTGCATCAGACAGTCGTGTCAAGTCAGATCAACATTGCGACTTCATCCGACAATGCATTCACTTACCTTAGGGTGTACTCCTACCCTTGAATGCAAGTCACTGAATTCAGCGCATCCACTTCTCTCCACCTCATTAATATTAAACGAGTGGAGAGAAGTTTTTATAAAGACTAGGGAAGCGCGAATTTGACCCTTTTCGTTTCGCCAAAAATTTGCGGCCAGTGAAATGTCGCCGACGCCCATTTAAGTCAATTTTTTTAACCTGCGTTTTTGTTTTGCCACACAACGCCATTCAAGACTATGGGCGTCATTTCTGCAGCGAAACAAGGTGAAAAAATGTGCCCATACTTAATAATGACCCTGATATTCTAGTCTGTCCAGGGTTGGATTTCGTGAAGCCTGCACCCCTAGGTTCCCCCTCCACTCGTACCTGACCCTGATCTCTTCCTTCACCGGATTTCCATCTTTGCAGCCCTAAGTGGCTGGACCTCTACCCATCTTGCACAGGTCAACCTTCATTTACATACCTGATTGGCTGCTCTACCCATACTGATCTGCAATGGTTTTACTCTCAACCTGATCTACCGCCCTTACTAAAGTAATGTCATCATACAGCCATGATCCTCATAAAAACGTTGGGATGACTTAAAGTGGACCTGTCACCTACACATAAAAAGATGCATAATGAAAGTCCTTTGCAAATGAAACATGGAACACAAATTCTTTTTTTTTTTGTTAAAACATCCATACCAGTTATAAAGGTGTTTAAATATCTGAGCTGTCAATCAAATATTTTTTTCCCCGTCTCTATACAAATATTTTTTTTTCCGTCTCTGTGCCTGAGGCATAGTGGTGGGGCAGTCAATTACTTTCACTTTCCATTCAGCAATTCGTACATATCACTGCACTCCTCAAATTTGCCCTTCACTCCTCAGGCTCTATAATTGTGCAGGGCACTGCCCATGGTCTTTGGGTCCCCCATTCTGATGCATGCACATGATTTTGGAGGTGAGACACAATTTGTCTTCATAACAGTGTCCACAAAACTGTACCTTACCATCTTGCCGTGATGGTGTAATTCCAAGACTAAAGGAAACACAATTTAAATAATAAATATAGTGTAAGTAAAGTTCATTTTGCTCAACTTACATGATAGCAAAGAATTTGGAATTATTTCTTAGGGTGACTGGCATTGGTCCTAAGATAAATTCAGGATTCCAACTCTCTCAAAACCTGTACAGCACCAATTCACTTTATATGAAATGCAATATGTGAAAAAACAACTCTAAACCCGCTGCCCCCGAGTACTAAAAGAGTTGCAAGAGTGGAGAAATACATTCCTTTCAATCAGACAGTTACTTCCATATAGTCTAAATGCACTTGACTGTCAAAAGCTAAATGATGATTGGCTTTAATGCTACAATTTTGCACCTCTGTTCTTAAATGAGGGACACAAAGTCCATACTGTCTCTTTACACCTGTAAAATTATTTATATAATGACATTCAAACCATTATTTATAGAACTGTAATATTTCTCCCTGGTATACTGTAGCAATACTTACAGAACTAAAGGTATTGTCTTTAAACCTTTGTTTCAATTTGTATATATTTTCTTTACTAGTGCATTATAGCACTCATGAACAAAATGTGTACTTTGCCCACGTACTTGAGTAAGCAGCTATTAGGTTTAATGACGAGATTTTTTACTGGCCGTAGTAAGATGTAATGAGAACGTATTAAGTCATCTTGACATCTACATATAGGTCTGTTTCCAAACACTTATCCCCAATTATACACATTGTAATAGTGTTTAACACACAATTTAAATGGTGGGTGGTTCTCATTAAATGAGTTCATCTGTCTTATATTTTCTTCTTAATTAGCACTGCTTTAACCCTTTCTTTTGCGACTGATATTTACCTAGCAGTCCACTGGATATATTTTTGTACTGAATTCCACATAGACCAGAAATGGTTTTATTTGCACATGTTTTTAAGGCAATTAGAATTGTTTGATGACCATCATTTGAATGGTTTATTTACTAAACTGAGCAGTTTTAAACACCAGAAAAGAAGTATAAAGACAGCAGCTGCATCTTCATGACTGCTGATGAGTAAAAACCAGACAGTATTGGCACCCATATCTTTACACAGATATCACAGCATCTATTCTGACCTTTAGAGGCCATTCATAACTACTTCAGTACTATCATAAACAATAGCAAATCCAATACAAGAGGCGTGTTTTCTGTATATTCAGTATCCTTTACATCCCTTAAACAGAATCACTCCAATTCATAACCTTTCCTCAGGACCTTGCTGACTTCTTCAAAGCAAAGTAGAGCCCACCCATAAGAAGATCCCCACCTCCACTAAAACAAACTTTCTTTTTCTTCTTTTTCTAAAGCAAAAATACATGGGGTGAAAATAGTTCCCGACAAACCGAGTCGTCAGCTTATTGGCCTGTGTGTGGGGCCCTCTGTCAGGTTTCCCTGATCGATATCTGTTTGAAAGTCTGCCAGATGTTGATCGGACGGGGTTAAAAATCCCGTTGGATCTCGCCATTCCCTCCCTCGATTCCACCGTCCGTAATGGCTGCATGAGCCCGATATCACCCACCTCAATGTGGGCATATCGGGGAGAGATCTGCATGTTTGGCAAAATCACCAAACAAGTGGCCACCATAAGGGCCCCTACACATGGTCGTTAGACTAGTCAATTATCTTGAAGCAGTAGACGCAGTCAATTATTTTGAAGGGGGCTGTATTCACACAGATGCATGTAAAAGCCAAACACAGGTTGGGATGCAGGATGTTGCATTACACCTGCATTCGGCGCATACATGCTTCTGTGTGAGTACAGCCCCCTTCAAAATAATTGACTGCGTCTACTCCTGCGCTTCCCTGGGGCTGAACAGAAGAAAGCTCAACGCAGGGGATCGCAGGTAAAAACGACCATGTGTAAGGGCTCCCTTCCTTCCTTATATTTTTTGGATCATTTTACTGCCTCTAAAGTCTCCTGACCTCTCTTCTTATCATCACTTACCTAAATTTTAGGTGACCAAGGATGAGGATCCTCTACTTGTACCCTATTGCCTATTTTAAAAAAATGAATGTTGAGTTCTACCTCTAACATGCAAAGCATACTTATGATATTTGATTTGCTTGAGACCAACCAGATCCTTTGAATGGCTTTTTGGAGGTGTGGTCTTCATGCTTGGAATGCTTGGGGATCTGGGATTTTCTGGACGAGGAACACCATAATTTAAAGACACTAAAAACATTAATAATGTGCAGTTTTACATCAGCATGGATTTATGATAGTTTAGCTGTCATCGAGTAAAGGTACTGTTTTATTATTACAAGAGATAGGTAAATCAGTCAAAATGGGGCATCCCCATGGTTTGAAGCTTTCTGAATAAGTTATGTTATGGATTTCATATATATAAAAATGTCTTGCACAATCTAACCTTGCATCCTACTGCCCAGTTGCTCCACATATAAGCCATATATATAACTTTAGTGACAATGCAGCACTTCAGGGACTTTTAAATTATTTATTACACATTGATTTATTAGGCTGTGATATTGTGTGATAAATGATTCAAATGTCCCTGGAGTGCTTTTGAGTTCACTAAAGTATACATATGTGTGCTGCTTGCTGAGAAAATATGGATTCTTCCATGAAGGCCTGACAGCTCTGTTTACTTGGCTACTGGGGGATGTTGTTTCACTAAAGCAGTGATCCCCAACCAGTGGCTTATAAGTAACATGTTGCTTACCAACCCCTTGGATGTTGCTTTCAACACCAGGCCCCCCTGAGAAAAAACCTTCAGAGGGGCCTGGCGTGCACTGGAAGGACCCCTTTCCTGCTTGGTGACACGCATGTGTGTGCCGTCCCGCTGTGAAATGTTTGCAACAGGCTAGAGTTGTGCAGTGTACCCACGGGTTACCCGCAAAAAAAAGCGGGTACCCTGCGGAATGAGAGTAGGCTTTTCAGGTGTGGGTATAGATGCGGGTCTGCGGGATGCAGGTCTCTTCCTCCTGCAGCTCTCTCCCTGCAGATTTCCCTCCACTCATCTCCCCCCATTTGACTTCAGGCTCGCACGGCACTTCTGTCCCTCTCCCTCTCAATTATAGGCCACGTTTGATGATGGCACTTCCGGTTTGCATCAACATCACTTCTGGTGGTCGGCGGGTTGCAGATAAGGCAATTGCGGTTCTGGGTCGGGTAGCGGTTCAAAGTGGGTAAATATGCGGGTCGAGGTTCGGGTTGTGGGAGTCGAGTCTGGGTCTTTGAAATCGGTTCCGCGCAGGACTCTACAACAGGCAATCAATTTCACTGGAGCAGAGTGGCTTTAGAGGAAGCAGACCCAGTGTTCCAAGCCCCTCTGAATACTGGGCCTTCGATACCGCCGGGTCTGCTTCCTCTATAGTCACTCCACTGGCCTCAATGAAGATGCTTGGAGGCAAGTTTTGGTTGCATAGACAGGTGTACTGACAAACAGAGCCTCCTGTATTCTGCAAAGCCACATAGTGGCCACCAATCACAGCCCTTATTTTGTACTCCCTGGAACTTTTTTCATACTTATGTTGCTCCCCAACTCTTTTTACATTTGAATGTTGCCCACGGATAAAAAAGGATAAGATTTACTCCTTGAAATAACTCGTGTTTTTATATTTTATGCAAGATTTTGAATTTACTCTTCCATTTACACAAAATCTTTGTCTTTGTCAGTGCATCGTATATATTTCCATTAAGTCCTGCCTTAGTCAGATATTTGGCATAAATGAGCCTTGACATAAAAGTAATTAAGAAACAGACAGAGTTAATGAAAAAAGCACAAATAAGCAGCAGCTATTTTGTGCACATGTTCTTATTTATTATTCATGTAACTAACATTCAGCGTTTATTTAATACAGTAGTACCTTGAGTCATGGGCATGTGATCAAAACAAAAACCGAAACAATACCTTAACACATGTGGGCTCAGTGATTATTCCTGCTGCCTTGCAGCATTGGGGTCCCAGTTTCACTCCTGTATCTTCTCTTCGTGTCTATGTGGGTTTCCTTCAACTGCCCAAAAACCCCAAGCATAGGTTAACTAGCTCCTGATGAAACCGGCTGTAGGCAGTGTAAATGTAATAGGGAACCTAGATTAAAAGCTCCACTGGGAAAGGGACTGATGTGAATGATGAACAAGTCTGAGACAGGTGTCAATGCTATATAAATAACAGGTCAAGACTGGCCTGCAAGTACTCAGGAGTATTTTAGAGTTGTCCCACGTCTGGGAAAATTCCCATTCTAGTACAAGTATTCGACCTGTTATCCAGAATCATAGGGACCTGGGGTTTTCCAGATCAGTGATCTTTCCATAATTTGGATCTTCATCCCTTAAATCTACTTGAAAAATTATTTAGACATGAATTAAACCAAGTCATTTTCTACCTCCTATAAGGATTAATTATCTCTTAGGCCTTGTTCTTATGCAGGACCGCCATCAGAAACCGCAGGGCCCCATACGACAAAATTTCCTGGGCCCCCTGGTCCGCCCTCCCCACCACACAGTAAAAAAAATATTGGTGGCTAGGGTTCCCACATGTTAATAAAAAATAAAAAGATAATGGTGGTCAGGGCCCCCCATAAAAAAACATTTGTGGCCAGGGCCCCCCCATTAAAATATATTGGTGGTTAGGACCCCACATGAGAAAAAAAAATTGGTGGCCAGCCCCCCCCACATTATAAGGAAATTGGTGGCCAGGGCCCCTTAAACGTCCATGCCTTCCCGAAGTCAGCAGCTCTCAGAAAGATGGGGGGCCCGGATAATCAAGTAAGTGTGGCGTGGCAGGGCCCCCCTTACCCTCGGGGCCCCCTACAACTCTCCCCCCTGTCCCCCCCTGATGGCTGCCCTGTTCTTATGTACCAATAAATTACGGAATTTCTGACGTCTGTCTGGAAGACTGTCCTTTGAGTGCTTCACTACAATACAGTTTTAATTACATCTTCGTTTGGATCAAGTACAAGGTGCTGTTTTATTATTACAGAGGAAATCAATGTAAAAAAATCTAAATTATTTGATTAAAACATAGTCTATGGGAGATGGCCTTCCCGGAATTTGAATCTTTCTATATAATTCCAAATAACGGATCCCATACCGGTAATACAAGTAATAGGCAGTCTCATACATGAAACATTTATTTGGTGAACAAAGCAATCCTAGATGTATAAAAAATGTAATACCAAAAGAACAGAGGTACTTACATAATTCACGTTAGAAGGGAGGAGCTCAGGGACCATAGAGCACTGAGGTCATTCTGTCTTTTGTAATGGTAATTCATTTTTTTTTTACATTTTGGAAAAATCTGATTATAAAGATATAATGAAGATTTGAATTATATTACAGATTAATATGATTGTTTTGTGTGCCAAATAAATATCTCATGTGTGAGACTGCCTGCTACTTTTATTACAATATTGTTTATTCAGGGTCTAGGGCAGCATTCAGACATGGTCGGACTGGCCCGGTGGGACACCAGGAAAAAACCCACCGGGCCAGACCCCCTCTCCCGATCACCTGGCCTTAAAAAAAAAAAAAAGTGCAGCTCCACACATCGCCGTTTGTGCAGCGTCGGGCCCCCCAGTCCGGCTGTTCACACAGGTGGCTTACTCCTAATTACTAGCTATAACTTATTGTTAAAAATTCCCATTAGCAGAGATACCAAGACTAGGTACTGGATCCAGGTGTATCTTGGCCCCACCTGCCCCAGCCACCCCCACATTTCAACCTGGTCCCAGTCAGGTCGACTCCCCAAAATGTGCATAAGCCGACATGTCTCCTTTCTTATTTCCCCCATAATTATATATAACCCTCGGTAAACACACAACTAAAGATCAGTGGCGTAACTAGATTTTACTGGGCCCCACAACAAATAAATTTTAGGGCCCACAACATATCCAGCGCTTATCCTGTTTTACTGATATTTGTTGAAATTGCACATTATATGGGCCTTATGGGGCCAGGCCCGGATTTGTGGCGGCAGAATAATAGGGCCACCACTAAATGGTATTAGTGACATTCAGGAAGACCGAGTAGTACATGAAAGCTGGTTCTTTCCTTGGCAGTTGGCACAGTGTGTATAAACCCTGGCAGGACTGGATAATTACAGGCTGTATTTACTGTCAATTTCAGGCAGATTTTTACTCAGAATTTACAGATGGAGCTTGGGGCATTACAGACTGCCCTCTGCTACCTCTAATCCCTCTGAGCTCAATGATCAAGCCGCATTCCAGGAAAAGCCAGAGCTCACATCTGACAGCTGCAGCTCCACCTCATATTAAATTATGCCCTTTTGTTTTACGTCCCAAATTCTCAGAAATGATCTGTTGCGGAATTTATTTAAAATCTTTTTTGCCTGCTGACCTCAAATGTTTTCTCTTCATGTCTCCAAAGTATTAATCCAACATCTACAAACTATTTCTTGGCAACAAATGTACTAATGTATATGAGAATAAGGCTTTCATTTTATAGTATAGAGAGACATAAATGGCACCTGACTCACTTTTATCTTCCTGTGTAAGAACTTAACCCATTGTATTCTTTATCCCTATGTGTTATCTGCTGTGGACCCTACAGCCAACTTTCAACTTGAATAGCTGCCTCATGGCTACACAGCAGCTTATTCAGTAGTAATCCTGAAGCAAACACACAGTTTCTGCCAGTGCAGGGTAATGGTTTATTTTATTTATGCATTTATGGTGGGGTTACTGGCTTATGAGTGCTTCTTGTGGTACAGAGCCGAGGGAACAGGGTCGGACTTGGCCGGTGGGACACCAGGATAAAACCTGATTGGCCCTGCCGGCCCAGACCAGAACCTTGCCGGCGGTCCCCCAGGCCGCTGATTTTCTTCCCCCAACACGAGGGAGGTCGGGTGGTGGTAGCCCCTTTAGGGGGGGCTGTGGGGCCAGGCATAGACCCCTGTGGTGGCAGCTCTTGGGGGGGCCCTGCACCCACCAGTCTGACCCTGAGAGGGAATTAACTATTGCTCACAAGCCTCTGGTTGAGAGACCCGCTCTTAAAGGAGAAGGAAAGGCATCCTGCACTTGGGGGTGCCAAATGTTAGGCATCCCCAAGTGGTTGTATTAACTTACCTGAAACCATCAGCAGGGGTTATACCAGTGAGCACCACGGATCGTTTCTTTTCTGTCTTCCGCTTTATTTGCACGGCTGCACATGCGCAATAGAACGAAAAGCTGATCTTTAACTAAAAGTTAGCTATTTCGTTCAACTGCGCATGTGTTTGCCCCGGAAAAAAGAAGAAACCGAAAGAGGATCGCTCCATGGTGCTCACTGGTATAACCCCGGCCGGTGCAGTTTTCTGCTGATAGGAGCACAAGACTGGGGTTTCAGGTAAGTATACAGAATCACTTGTGGGTGCCTACCATTTGGCACCCCCCAAGTACAGGATGCCTTTCCTTCTCCTTAAATCTGGATGTACAAAGATTTTAGATTTTGTCCTTCGTGAAGGAGTATGGGCCACCGTGAGCTAATTTATGAAGGGTTTTGAATCATTCTGTAATAGTATCGATTTTAAATACAACTCTGAATGTGTTTTATATGCTATGTTCTATTTCTCCATGTATTTCTGTTTATTATATAGCTTAATAAACCAAAGGGAGCACAACACTTTACTCGGCCAATCCACTATCCACAGGTCAGAAACACTAATGTAGGCAACTATTTACAGACTTGCAACAAATTAGAGTACAATATATGCTAAATACACTTCCTCAATCTGCCACCAGTTTACCAGTTCAGATAGTGATTGCAACAGTTGCAAAACTTAACTTTTACTTAGGGGCCCATTTACTTAGCTCAAGTGAAGGAATAGAATAAAAAAAAACTTGGAATTTCAAATGATTTTTTGGCTACTTCGACCATCGAATGGGCTACTTCGACCTTCGACTACGACTTTGAATCGAATGATTCGACCGAAAAATCGTTTGACTATTCAACCATTCAAAGTACTCTCAAAGTAGTCTCTTTAAAAAAAAAAAACTTCGACCCCCTAGTTCGCCACCTAAAACCTACCGAAGTCAATGTTAGCCTATGGGGAAGGTCCCCATAGGCTTTTGAACAATTTTAAGGTTGAAGAAAAAGCGTTCGATCGATGGTTTAAAATCCTTCGAATCGAACGAATTGCGGTGAATCCTTCGATATTCGAAGTTGAAGGATTTCAATTCAGCAGTCGAATACCCTCGATATTCGACCATAAGTAAATTTGCACCTCAGTGTTTAAATAAAACTATTTGTCCATTTACATACAAACATGCTTCCTTACACACTTAAAGCAGTGCAGGACCATGTCCTTAAGTGGAACGTTGGATTAATTGTAGTAAATCTTTTACATTTGGTAGATTGCCAGTATTAAATTTCTCAATGGCGAGAAATTATCGGAGCCCAATATCCATACCCTCCCTTCCAATATTCCCCCACGTGCCAGCCTGCCTATCTATGTGGGGAGCGAGTGGGAGCTAGACTCTCCACCATCCACCTAAAATTACATAGCTTGCCTAAGAACATTCATACCATATCCATGGATAACATCCATACCTTTAAGGCATTCTGCAAGCATGTATAAGTATATTGTTAAATTGTAAGCTCTACAGAGCAGGGTACTCCTTCTTTCCATTTATTTCTCGCATTTTTTCCACCATGTTTAAAAAAAAAATTAAAAAAAAAATAAAATCGCATTATGAAAATTTTGCACTGATTCTCAAAAATGTAAAAACCTGTAACAGCCAAAAAAAAGTGCTCATCTCTTTGTTACTGTATACAAATGTGTGTATATATTGCTATGCAACCAAAATTGTTGGGCATTTGCTTATGATAAGCTGATATGTTTAAGGATGCAACCACAATTGCAAAGTGTTTCAATGGAAGCAAGATTGAGCTTGCATTGATGCCACCTGTAAAGCACTGCAGAATATGTCAGCAATAAAAAATAATACTATAAAGTGTCTTGACTCCAAATTTCCCTTTTAACCAATTGCCAACAAAGTGGAGGATAATCTGTGTTACACTGAGGAAAAATCATCTTCCCTCCTGAAATTCTGGTCAAGAAAAAGCTATTAAAAAAAGCAATGCCAGATTTATGGAATAGCTCCAGTTGTGCTCAACCTTTTTTTCTGACAACGGCTCAAATTTGTGATGGCTTTATATTTAGTTTCAATTACTGCAGCTGCAAAAAAATGAAGTCTGCTTGTCAGAGTCGGGGGAAACTGGTGTGCAATCAGAAGAAATAATCTGCAAGGAGTGAATTAAATTCCACGGGAAACAGAGGATTTGTGTCATTTGATTCCTCCCCCTGGATGATGTCTCTACAGACTAAGCTGCGTACAAAACACATATTGGAGAAGTATATTCTCCATCACTGGAGAATGTCAAGCCTTTGAGAGTGTTGCCCCCTACCATCATCCTCTTCTTCACTGTCCATATAGCTACAGATATGTTCTTGTAGATGGTTCCACACCAAAACATTATGTTCAGTGTAACAGAATTAAACAGATGTTGCAACCCTTTTCCAGCCCTACAAAATAACCCAAAACATGTTCTTCCTGCTCTAAAAGAATGGCTTTAATACCTCCTTCTAATGTTCAATGAAGTTGTTCTTGGCCAAACTACACAATAAAGCCTCGTTTTACAAAGATGGCTCCTCTTTCCTTTAATGAAAATGTGCACATCCCAGCTGCTCAATTTATAGCAATGGATACTAATTCCTGAACCTGCTGCAAGAGGAAGAGCAGCTGCACTGTTGTAGGAAAAGAAAATTCAATATAAACATTTGGCTGTCTTCCATTCTCATACCCTGCGTGCTTGATAATTGCAGTAGGTTGCACTTCACTATCATGTGTTGTTCCGCAGTGTTGGTGCATCTCCCATGGTTCTGCTGGATCATACCAGGGTGCCTCTAGTATGGGTTATATTGATGCCTGTCAACCATCACAAGGGCACCTATGTGTGCAACGGGAAACTGATCTGGCCTTGTGCCATTAGAATAAGGCCAAGGTCTTCCCAAATATTAAGGGATTTAGTTACTAACATTCAGATTTCTATTTTTTCACAAATTGGAGTTTTTTTTCTCTAAAGCTCTAAAAATACTTGGATCTATTGATTTAAAAAAAAAACAAAAAACAAAAACTATAATACAAAACTGTGCCAAGTAAAACTCCAAAAGAGGTCAATGGAAGCTTTGCTGATCCCATTGGTCTTTTTTTTACCATTAGAAATTTCAGAAAAACTAAAATTTTGAGTGGTTTTAGAGATTTTCATATCTCATAGCGATTCGTACAATTCAACTTTTTTTTTCGTTCTTACTTGGATTTGGATCTTTTAATAACTTTCATAGCATTCAAGGTTTTAGTGAAATAGAGTTTTAGCGTGGTTTCAAAAAGCTCTAATAAAGTCTGCAACTTAAAGTGACGTCAAGCCAAAAAATGTATGTTTGCCTAAAAAAAGAAAACTCAATTCTAAGCAACTTTGTTGATACGAATGTATTCAAAATTGTTGCTTTAAAAAATGGTGCTTTAAAAGTTATTTGTAAATGTAATTGCTATTGAAAGCACCCTTTGCTTAACTGGCTGTTACTTTTTAAGCAATGTTGTTAAAGGGGCTGTTCACCTTTGTGTTAACTTTTAGTATGATGTAGAGAGTGATATTCTGAGACAATTTGCAATTGGTTTTCATTTTTTATTATTTGAGGTTTTTGAGTTATTTAGCTTTTTAAGCAGCTCTTCCGTTTGCAATTTTTGGTTCCTGTGTCCACCCAGCAGAACACCCAGTTGCTGCATATATCATTTCCTGTATTATCAATAAATGTCTGGTTACCTAAAGAAATATTTCTGAACATAGTATTATTAACCAGTATGGAAGGCTGATAAATATAGATTCTCTGATGGTAAGAATGCTAGGTTATTTACTGAGTTAGAGGGTAGTGAATGCTATATCTTGCACTGGGAGCCAATTAGCAAAGACCATGCTTGCCTATGAGTGCAAGAATACATCAACCAAGGTAACTGACCCCATCTTTGTTCAGCTAGGGATGTCATTAAAATGTGTCTGTTGGAGGCTCAGGTGGCTTCAGATGTCAATCAAAAAAGAAGTTTAAAAAAAATGGCTTGCTTAATACAAATCTACTAGATTCCTGTCAACATTCTGGTTAATACTGAAAAATAAAATTAATTATGAGAGAAATAACACTGAAAAAGATACAGTGAATAAATACATATTTCATTCTTTACATTATACTGCTTCATTGCATTTTATTTGAGGAAATGAACATGAGCAAATCACAAATCAACATGCTAAGGGAACATGGGGGATGTTCAATGATGGGAAGTTATGTCATTCCAACGGGTGAAACTGCTGAACAATTAGTTCATGTTGTTGTTGTTAGAGGTCAAATCTCTGCTCCTGGCTTATTGGTTACAGGAGATATATCTTTCCATATGCTCTTATAGGTCTAGCACACCGTGGCAATAAAAAAAACAATTAACCTTAAGTGTGTTACCCTTTGAGATAACGTTAAGTATGATGTAGAGAGTGAAATTCAGAGACAATTTGCAATTGGTTTTCATTTTCGTTTGAGGTTTTTGAGTTATTTAGCTTTTTATTCAGCAGCTCTCCAGTTTGCAATTTCAGTAATCTGGTTACTAGGGTCCAAATTACCCTAGCAACCGTGCATTGATATGAATACGAGATTGGAATAGGAGAGGGCCTGGACAGAAAGATCAGCACTAAAAAGTATCAATAACTGAACTGTTAGAGGAAGGCAAAGAACCCCAATTGTAGCCTTAGGAAAAATAAAGTCAGAACAAAAAGGCAAATAATTCAACTACAAAAAATAAAAAATGAAGACCAATTGAAAAGTTGCTTAGCATTGGCCATTCTATAACATGGTATGAATGAGAGTATTACTATGAACATTTTTATTTAAAATACTCAGGATTTCGCCATGATCTCTAACGTATAACCCATGATCGTCTCCTGTTCCCCATAATGATGTGACATGGGATATTGTGGATATAATGTAATATGGGTTATGACTAGCCATAAATCAAATTCCTATTTTCTTAAATATCCATTCCCTCATTATCTGATACTAGTTATCGTGTCTACAGCAAATGTGACAAATAATAGGACAAGTCTGTAATGCTTATCTCCCTTAAATACTGACAAAGTAAGCAGATACTTTATATTGTATCAGCATAGTAGCCTTGAGTTGGTGGATACTAGTTGATACTTTGTATCGCAGCAGCACAGTAGCTTCGAGTAGGCGGTATATCAGGAACACAGAATGAGCAGCACTTGCTCCTCCCCATGGCCTCGGTAAGCATACGCATTGGCTGATGTACCCTAGACCAATGCGCATTGGCTAATTTGAATTGTAACGGCTCTGTCCGTACCTATATGTAGATGCACTCCTCTCCGCGCCGCAGATTGCCTTTGACAAAGCTCGCTAATGCGAGTGAAACGCGCGTCAGGCGCCTATCTGTTATTTTAGTTCAATTAGGCAGGTAGCACATCAGCTTTAACAAAAATCCTTTTGCGCCGTAATTTACCTTACTTCGGACCCGCCAGTAATGCTGGGGGTACACTAAGTAGGGATAGCTTTTCGACACTTGCGCCGTAATTAACCTTATCTCGGACCCGCCAGGAACGCTGGGGGTATACCGAGTAAAGATAGCTTAAGGATACTTGTGCCGCAATTTAATTAATTTTTCACAGACCCACCAGGCTCTCTGGTGGTGTATGATGAAAGTATAGTCTTAAGACACTACAACGGTTACACTGGTGCAATGCCGAGTACATAACCCTCAAAGACAGACTTCATGTTATTATTTCCCTGTCATATAGAGTGGTTGCGGCTATGATGTGGGTTCAATAGCAACATTGCCCACTATCTTTGCTCACGTAACGATTTCTGCACATATGAATGTAGTCACCCTCTGGATATCTCATACCAATGTAGTTGCCATTACCTATTACACACAGGATTTAATTTAGTCTATCCCATTGATAATTTGCTCTACGTGATCCCAATTGGTTAGATAAGATCACATTTTAGAGCTTTGGTGATATGAGACTACATGAAGCATTGGATGTGCTCCTCCTTTTTGTATTTTTAATTGTTTGTAAATTTCTGAACCTTGGTCGTTTTTAAGTAATTTAATAAAGGTTACGTTTTATGTTTCACTTTCTAACATGGGATTAACTGAATGATCAATGGGGTGGTGCTAATTGTGGGTCATTCTTTCCTGTCTTTTGAATATTTGCCATTCTATAACATACTGAAAGTTAAATTCTCATACACAGTCAGATGTTGACTGTTCAGTAGGTAGTCCGTTGACTCCCCTGTCGGCTTAATAAAAGGCCAGTGTAGTTGTTTGTCCCATTATCAATAAAATCTTTCATCCAAGGACTGTATTTGGCATTGATTCTCAGTAGACGCCCCACATTATATTATCAATAGCCCAGGAATCAATGAATCCAATCAGCCATTGGGTCCCATTGCACATACACAAGCTTTACCAAGGAGAGGTGCACTCAATTAGTGATGTTACGATATAATCAGATCTTCCCATGCACTGCCTGTAAATTGTACACTATTTTGATCCGAGTTGGAGCATTACTGTTCATTGTAACACTCTCTCGCCAACCACATTTAGCATACTTTTATGATACCAACATGCTTGCTTGGTAACCTAATACGATGAGAAAGGAGAGAATAAAGAAAGATACCATGTAGCTATGGAGATGACAGCGCAGAAGAACAGAAAGTGTAATGACAGCAAAATAATATGAGAAAACAAGAATGGAATTAAGGGATGGACAGAAAATGCAGCAAGCCCAGGTTGTTTGGGTTTACAAGGTTGTTCCAAGACACACTGTGATTATGAATCTTATTTAGGCAGATTTTATGAGCAAAGTTCTTATCTGCTGTCAAATTCTCTGTTTCTCTGCTGGCCCCACACATTTTGGTAATGTGCAGCTGAGCCCTACAGAATATTATATATTGTTATTTCTGCTCCGTTACATCATCATGTCTGCTGGTTTCTCTATAGCGTATTATGCATGTTGGCTACTCTCGATGGATTTACTAGAGATGGTGCCCAGAATTACATTCCTGGGATGTCACATCAATTAATTATACACAGCCTCTGGCCTCTCCCTGAGCTTCTTCCAGCTGCTGCCGAGGTGTTTCTGTGACCCTTCTACTTGGGCGGACTAGATCTGTTTTGTGTCATCTGCACTTTCACAATATGACACATGGCAATGACAATCATGCGCTGGCCCAAGACCCCAAGCAACTGATCAATGTCTTGTTCAGATTCATAAAGGGATTTTGCTTATTTTTCTGCACTGCAGAGAGGGATGCTGGTTTGCGTGGGCTACATGATATGCTCTGCAGGCTCCTGTGGTTGTCTCCACAATATAAATAGGTGCCTCTTCTTTTCAAGTTAGAGGTGCCATCTACACTAACGTGTTTTTTTTTTCAAGCATATTGGTACAACATCTCAAGCACAAGATAAATTGACCTGAAAATATCCAACTGTACCAGTTCTTTATCTTGTACCAGTACTTTATCCTTTCTAACCTATTCCCTGCCTATGTTGATCATCTGTCTTTTGTAGGGTTTGAACCTGGGACCAGCTGCCTGATGGTGCTCTACCATATGTATACATTAGGGGAGATAAGTGAATGTTGAAAACTCAAAAGCTGTATGTACACATCCCAAACATACATGGTATCCGATTGACCCACAGGCTGATTCTGTGATCTAACCTGGCGTCCCACAGCTGTGCAGCATATACTTCAGGCATGGCTTTGTAAGGCAATCATTATTTTATGTGTGGACAATGGCTCACTTACTTATATTTCTAGAATATTAGAAAACATATTCATGACTCTCTGATCCTCTGAGCTGACTTTTGGTTTAAGCTCTTATTTTATACTTTACTGAATGATCTGTTTCTGCACCTGCTTTGTCTCACTCTATACCTTCTGTGTGTATATGTTGACACCCAACAGCCTTGTGTCTGTATTACAGGGGCTAGCAGAAAGATCTATTTTAAGCAGACGGGAATTATGGACTATTGCAGTGGTCCCAGCCAGTGGCGTGTGACCAACATGTTGCTCATCAACCCCTTGGATGTTGCTCCAAATGGCCTCAAAGCAGTGGCTTGTTTTTGAATCCAGGCTTGGAGGAAAGTTTTAGTTACATAAAAAACAATGTACTGGCAAATAGAGCCTCCTGTAGGCTGCCAGTCGACATCTGGGCTACCAAATACCTGAGCACAGCCCTTAATGGGACTTTTTTCATGTTTGTGTTGCTCTTCAACAATTTTTACATCTGAATGTGGCTCATAGGTAAAAAAAAAAGTTGGGGAGCCTGGGAGTATTGGGTGTCATGCAAGACATGTTAGCTCTTCTGCCTGTCCGTTTATTTACTTTAAACTTCATGCAGGTTAGGATAGGACATGAATCTTTCCTGGCTGCTATTACACAATCTACACAAATGAATGTGCCCCAGCTTATTTTGTATTCATTGTAGAGAATTTACACTGGTCAGCTAATCAGTGACTCATTGACTAAAATCCAGGTTATGAGCAAAATATTTTGGTTTCTTCAACACTATTATCAGTGGATTTGCCATTTCTTTCATCCTGACTCATGAACATTTTATAACTGTCTGACAAAACATCAGATTATTTATGGTAGTCCGTTTTATTACAGCACATGAATATGTTCCCTTTAAGCCAGCACCATAAAAGCCTACAGCAAGGATGTTAAACTTGTGCTGGATTCATGCATATATTCATTGACATACTTCATGGATTGAAAAGTAAGCAGTGTTATAAGAAGGACATTATAACCGTAATGATACATTTAAACACATATTGCCTTGTTCTATACGTGAAAGCAGCTTTGACTTGTACATGAGCTACAGTCTGGATCAGGAATTACAGAACACATTCATCCACTTCCAGCATGCATGGAAGGAAGCCTCTGTACCCACAAATACGCCGTCATTTCAGGCTGTATAACCATTGATTTGAGTTAGTTTGGCAATATACATTTCTCACAGAAGTCTATTAACACATTCACACATTTTTAAATTAGAGTTGATTGACCCAGCAAGCACAATCTTTCTTTCTACTTCCTATAAAGGGACTTAATTTAGCTTTTTAATGATAGAAAAGCTTTGCTTGGCAAAGGTGGAGTAAACGGAGTCAATAATATACACATTAAAGTTAACTTTTAGTATGTTAAAAACCGGCAATTCTAAGCAACTTTTCATTTAGTTTTAATTATTTTTTTTATAGTTATTTTTAAATAATTGCCTTCTTCATCTGACACTTTCCAGCTTTCAAATGGGGGCCACTGACCCCATCTAAAAAACAAAAGCTCTGTAAGGCTACTTTTTATTACTTATCTTTCTGTTCATATTCCAGTCTTATTCAAATCAATGCATGGTTGCTAGGGTCCAAATTACACTAACAACCATACATAGATTTGAATAAGAGACTGAAATATGAATAGAATGATGGGGTCATTTTGACCAGATTGCTGAAATTGCAAACTGGAGAGCTGTTAAATAAAAAGCTAAATAACGTAAAAACTACAAATAATAAAAAATGAAAACCAATTTAAATTGTCTCAGAATTATCACTCTTTATATCATACTAAAAGTTGATTCAAAGGTGAACAACCCCTTATTGAACATCTGTAATTAAAATACAAGGGTTAGTATCCAAGTTCAGTTTGTGGTATAAAGCCCATATTTTCCTATTGGCCTCCATACCAGTTTCCTATATATTTGAAAGTGAATATCGTGGGACAGATCCAAATAATTGTCTTTCATTGGCTGGTTGGCCACTCCGCTCAGGTGAAACCCTTGCCATGTATATATGAGAAACAAAGTTCAACTGCCCCCTTTCCCTGCTTATTGGCTCCCATATATCATAAATGGATATGACATCAAGCACTAGATTATCCATACAAGAATTTACTGCAGGGAGGCCAAACAAAGCATTGCTGATAGGGGTTTTATGGAGGGGAATAGGGGATCATAACAATTATTGCCACCTGAACCACAGTTGATAATCAGTTAGACTTCAGAGGGCCTCTTTTTAGTTTCAAATATAGGATAAATATATTTAAAGGAACTCACCATTCCTAGAGGGTGAGACTGGTTCAGCAGAGACTACACATTTTTCACCAATAATGAAATCCTTGCTAAAGAAGACATACGAATGGGAAACCTTTTGCTGTACTGTTGCAGTGCTTTATGTTTCCTACCATGCCTATTGGATAATAAATGTTATCTGTGTAGTTGATCATGGTACCTGCACTGTCTGTGATAATGGCTCCCCACTGACTCTATAAAGCATCTTGACAAATGGCATACACAGCAGCTTGCTGGGACACTTAGAGCACTTTCTTTAAGGATTTTCCCTTTAAACCGATATAAAGTGCACATGCTGCAAGGGTATAGGTTGAAATAATTCTGTTTATCCTGCAGTGTGCCTCTGAGCTGACTACTAATTAGCCCTGCAGCATGGGCATTTATGGACCCAATAATAGGACGTCAGCCTGTGCCTTTGTTATTATTCCTTTTGTAAACAAATGCTGGTTTTATTTTGTTCTTAAAAGGACAGATCAGTACCCTTCTCCATGTAGCTGCACAATCCCAGAAGTAGCCATTGCATCAGACTCTAAAGCTGGCCATAGCCGCAAAGATCCGATCGCACAAATTGAGGATTTGTACGATTTTCGGACAGTGCGTGGAGAGTCCCGACATTTTTCGTCCCGCTGAGATCGGTCGTTTGGTTGATCGGACAGGTTAAAACAGTGTAGGACTGGCCAGACCCCCTCTCCCGATCATAAGGTCCTAAACAAAAAAAATTGCGGTGCCGCACAGCGCGGCTCTGGACGGGAATGCGACTATGTGTGGCTCTGTGCGTGCGTGCATGCATGCATGCCCTGCGGCTCCACGCGCACATCCACGCGCGTTGCAGATCAGGGACAGGGGGTCCTGGACAGCAGTCCCGGTGGCCCCCAGTCCGACCCTGGGTTAAAAGATTTCTGTTAGCTGCCGATCTGCATGTTTTGCCGATCATATGATTTTCAGTGGGAGACTGTCGCCATCTTTAGTCAGACATAACTTTCGTACGATTGCTGTCAGGAGCTGATCTTTTCTTTTGTACTTTATTTGATCAGAATGGTTAGTGGCAGGTCGGGAGATGGGGAAGTCCGATCGTTTTGAGGATTCGAACTATCGGATCTTTGCATCTATGGCCAGCTTAAGGGGCCGATTTGTCAATGTTCGAATTCAATATTCAGTATTTTTTCTAAATCTCACAAATTCAAATGATCGTTTCAAAACCCAAATGGTATTTATTAAGCACCAAAAAAACGCCAATGTAAAACTTCAGCATCTAAAAGATTGCAAATCTAGGTAGAAATCAGTGGGAGTTGTAGGCATTTTTTTTCAGTTCAAGATTTTCAAAATGATAAATAGTATATGAATTTGATGCTTAATGCAGTGTAAGAGTCGAATTTTTTTAATAGAATGAGCAAAAATTCAAGTTCATTAGAATTAGTAAAAATTTGGAAAATTTCACGAATTGGAACTTTGATAAATAGGCCTCCCCAAAAACTCCACTTAGATAATGGTAAATACAGCAGAGAGATCTCTCACGAAATCCAATACTGAGAGGGAAGAGAAGTTGTTTGCAAGCAGAAATATTACACTGGAACAAATTGATATTTAAAGTGATACTGGAACAGAGTGTGTTAATAGAATTAAATAACCCAGTCATTGTTTTCTTTTTAAATACAGCGATTTTGATAAAATTACAGGATTATAGATGGTCTCTGTGCCCCACTCCTTTGTTAACCTGGAATATGTTCTAATGCGATGGATTAGAAGAAATTTTGTTTGATATTATGACATGAGAGAATATGTTCTGTGTTTATGGTAGCATTTTATTGCATTTAGGCTGTGATTACACTTTTGGCAGGTTTCATACATTTTGCTGGTCCAGCCAACTGTGTTACACATCTTTAATTTGTGTAGATTGAATAAGTCTACCATCTGTATTAAATGTTCATTTTTAGGCCGAATATCCTCTATCAGGAAAGAACACCTGGAAAGGAGCCTGTACAATGTTGCCCAGGAGAGTTTGTGCTTGCCACAGGGTTGCTGTGTGCCCATGTGTAAATATAGGCTATCATCTTTCACTGCCACAGACCCAGAGGAACCCAACACCTACAAGTGCATGTGATACAATGAGTTATGTACTGGTCCAATTCAGATATTCTGGTATTCCAGAAAGCCCTAGCCACTCCTTAAGTGAATATGCAGTTGTCAATAGCCCAGAAATATATTCTAGAGCATGGGATCCCCAACCTTTTTTACCCGTGAGCCACATTCAAATGTAAAAAACATACTGTATGGAGAGCAACTCCTGGAAGAGCTAATTATAGCATTGGGTTGACTATTAGTGGCCCCGATGTAGACTGACAGTTTACAGGAGGCTCTTTTTGGCAGTACACCTATGTTTCATGCAACCAAAACTTGCCCCCAATTCCAGGAATTTAATATATAAGAACTTTTTTTTGAGGCCCCTGGGAGCAACATCCAAAGGGTTGGGGAGCCCTGCTCCAAAAGGTTTTTTTAGGACAGTAAATTAGAGTTCCATTGAGCCATGCACTAGCCACAAAACAGCCAGTGAGGTGACACTGGGGCTAACTGTTGCCTTTATTGTGTCTGGTGGGAGGGAGCCAAAACAAAAGCCTACACGCACTTATTTCGAGAAGCCTACCCTCACTCTGCTTAACTACCAAACGCAACACCACATACAATACCACATTTCTCACCCACTTAATTCGATCTTGCCCACTCCCACACCTTGTGTATTACTCCCTTCCCTTTAGACTGTATGCCTATGCATAGGGCCTTCCTCACCTTTTTGTACCTGTATTGATTGTGATGTTTGTTACTCCATATGTTCTATGTATAGAATTCATGTGATTTGGTTGTATAATCATATTTACTGTACAGTGCTACGCAATATGTTGGCGCTATATAAATACATGTTAATAATAATAATAATAATAATAATAATAATACACCGGGGCCTTCCGTATCTTATTCTGCCAATGATCAAGGAACATTTTATTTTAAAGTTATTAATCACCATTTGATTGTTTTTAAAGTATTAACCAATCACATCAGCTTGAATACTTAAGTGCAATGGGTTCCATTGTACATCTTTGCCAAATCCTGGGTTGCAACGACAAGGAATGGAAGAACAATTCACACTTGATGCAGATGAAATGGGGGCTGTGCATGGCAAACTATTTGTGATTTGATAAATATTCTCAATGGTGCTCTTCTACCTTAATTCCAGCCACATTGGAAATACTTGTAAGTACCATACTAACAATATGCTTTGAGTCAATCTTTAAAGTACCTCTATCTCTTTACCTTTTTTTAAATAGCTGCCCCAAATTCCGAATCACTGTTGGAATTCCCCAACTCGGCATATATAACCTGTGAAAATCTTCCTGGGTGTAAATGTTTATAACATTTAATAGATTTATGGCTCGAAAATTCATTTTTCATGAGAAAAGCAATACATTATTTCTCAACAAAATATTAGATTTTCTCTCTTTAGTTGCTCCAAAATCAATTTTCAAACAAAACTGATTTTGGATGCGGAAAAAAAGACATTTCTATTCTGTGGCACAAATCTATCTTTATGCTGGGCACTAAATCTTCTAGAAATAAAATGCAAATTTGCATTGTGCAGCAAAACTGATATTGTGATACAAATGCCATATTGTGCAGTGTAATTGTTTTTTTTTTTTAATAACCTTTATAGCAATTATGATTTTCAACTGTCTGTATAATAATTCTTTTAAGAAAATGTTAGACTGACACACGGCACGCCATATGACTTGGCAGGCATTACTGGCAGAATTAAAATATAGGTCTACTGGTGGTAACTGAAGCATAGACAATTACGGCAAGGAGGGAGTGTGATTGATTATGGCAAACTTGCTCTTTTTAATAGGACCAATAAAGAATGCAAATTGTTAAGCTTTTACTTTTTTTTTAAAAATTCCACTACAATGCACTACAAAGGATATGGATTTAATGATTTTTTTTTAGAAAAAAAAGGTGTTTAAAGGATAACTAAACCCCCCATTGTGATAAATCCCCACTGGCTCCCCTCCCTGCCTCCCCTACACAGTCTGACCCCTGAATTCTGACCCCTATAGAAATAGCAACCGCACATGCAGAGCAAGCACATAGCTCACGGGCGCCATCTTCGTCTCATTGGTAATCTTCCTATGTTCTTCCTACCCTTCATCAATTTTCGTCTATTTAGTCGCTTGCGCAGTTGTTGTTGATGATTGCGCCAAATGTGCATGCGCCAGTATGCCGCTCACTTCACGAAGATTACAGAAGAGAAAAAGATGGCGCCATTGAGCTCTGCTGCGCTCACTTTGCATGCACAGTCACTATTTCTAGAGGGGTCAGAATTCGTGTGGAAACTTTGGTCAACTTCGGAAAACGAAGCGCAGCGTGTGCATTGCTGCAGGCGATTTTCATCTTTAGCCGGTGGAGGGCAGGGGGAAGGCAGTTTGGGGAGATTGTCGCCCCGAAGTCGCTGGGGGCGACTAATCTCCCCGAATCTGCTCATGTGGCCAGACCCTAAGATTGTGCAGGGGGAAGCAGGGAGGGCGGCCAGTGTGAACTTATCACAATGGCCATATCTATAAATGAAGTATACAATGGTAAGCAAGCTGGGAGCCAAGTATAAAGATTTTGTGAGCCCATAATTTTACCTATACTTAAAAACCCCTTTTTTAACATCTATAAATGTCTCTGTAATGATGACATCTGTTAGAAGTTTTGGAAATATCAACACTTGTGCTTCTACTGTATGTGACCCCCAAGCCTACAGTGTTGAGCTTTACTTGAGGTAATGTGTATGTTAATGTGTATGTAATGTGCTTCTTCGCTGCCCTAGCGTGGTATTAGGAGCAGGCCCGGATTTGCGGCAAGGCCGCATAGGCCCGGGCCTAGGGCGGCAAAAAAATAGGGGCGGCATGCCGCCCAGCCGCACTATGGGGACGCATGCGTCCCCATTCAATTACAGCAGCTGCGCCGGCGGAAAAACGCCGGCGCGCTGGGGAGGTGAGGTGGGCACTAGGACCGTGCGGCCGCCTGGTCGGACCGCGCGGCCTAGGGGCGCCGCACACTGAAATCCGGCGCTGATTAGGAGGCCACTAATTTGTTGGGGTTGATGCCATAAGGGAACTTGTTGGCAGGCCCGGTCTGTGGGTTCTGGCAAATGCCAGATAGGCTGCTATAAAGTGCCATAGAAAGTCAGTATATAATGGGCTGGTGGGGGCTGTTTGGGCCTCTGTGTGGGCTGATTGGGCCTCTGTGTACCTGAAATGCCAGGGCCTATTTTAATTCTCATTCCGGACCTGCTTATTGGTTTCAAAGGCAAACAAAGCAGTGCTTATACAGGGTTTTCTAGCTACAAAAATATTTAGAAGAAACTACTAGAACTGGAACAGTGCTATTTTTAAATATGTAGTATCTTCTTTATAATTCAGCAAATTATTTGCAATTGTGTTCTACTGTTTAACCTAAAGATGTTTTTTTTTACATCCATGTATATTGTTCATAAAGGTGGCCATACATGTAACAATTACGGGACCATTGGCCGTTAAGAGCTGAATCGTCAGATATACAAGTATAAACAATACAATTGTACCTGTATCTGACTATTTAGCAGTAAACACTGGCCAGTGTTTCGGTGCAGTCACACTTTTGTAACTTGGCTGACGAAATTCCAAGGGGTAAATTTATCAAAGAGTGAAGTTCCGCCACTAGAGTGAAATTCCGCAGCTCTACATTCATTTCTATGGGATTTTGAAAGGCGTATTTATCAATGGGTGAAAGTGAAGTTTCACCCTTTGATAAATACGCCTTTAAAACCCCATAGAAATGAATGGGAAGTGGCGGAATTTCACTCCAGTGGCGGAACTTCACTATTAACTTCACTCTTTGATAAATATACCCCCATGTCTTTTGGCTCGTCTTCTGTCATGCATGCGCCACATGTAGTTTCATACAATAATATCTGTGTGTCTATGGCCACCTAAACATAATAGTAAAGTCCTCTATCCTTCAGCATATTCTACTGTTTGACCTGCTTTAATGAGACACACTATATTAGAGGCAAGTGCAGAGTTCCACCTACACCAATCACTTACTCTTGATTACTACTACTAGTACTACTACTACTACTTATGCTATCTAACTTCTCTCCACATTTGCCTCCTCTGTTTTCCTTGATCCTTGTTGGCTTTTATGTTATGGTTTTAAGCTGCCAATCTGCTAGCCTCTACAAGGATGACTATGTCCTGTTGTGACTTTCCATCTGGATCTTATTGTTTTGTATCCTTTCCATTCTTCTTGTATAGCCTTTTATGCCACACTCTATGGGTTTCTTTAGAAATAACATAAAAGAAGCAACAAGGATGCAAATAATCACTTCTCTTTCCTAACAGACATTTTTAGTTTATGTCCATATAACATGAGATAAAACATTTTCCTGTACATTTGTGACATATTTTAATTTTGCTTTATTTTGTTCAGTAATCTTGAAATATATGTTTATAGCATAGCATACTTTTTTCAGGGGACCAGGAAAAAATTATGTAAAATCCAGGAAAATGTAAAATCAGGGAAAAGTGTTATGCATAACATATAGATGGGACCACAAAACAACGATATAACAATGTAAAATGAGGGAAAACTTAAAATTGGGATTCTACTATGTATGTATGTATGTATGTGTGTGTGTATATATATATATATATATATATATATATATATATATATATATATATATATATATATATATATATATATATATATATGAATATGAATAGGACTGGCTCTGGGGACAATGTTGCATCTGGTTATCCAGGTATCCCGGTGCCCTCTGGGCAGGTGGAGTAGTAGTAGTATAATAACTACTTCACTATACTATCTAATTCATGTGCTGCTCAGTTGGGCACAGAGGATACATGGGATTTTGGACAGAACATAACGGCTCAAAGCTCTTCAAGAAAGTACCCACGACCGCTGTGATTTTAATGGAGATACACACTGGCCAATGTTACAGGGTTAGTAATCAACTTACTGGAGAATATCCAACATTTTGCCATTCCCTGGACTACACAGAGAGAACTATCTTTAGGGTTGTCAATCAGGTCTAGTTAGGGGAGCTTGAAAGGAGGCCAAGACAACCAAGTATCTGATTTGGGAAATAAAAATAACTCTGCACCTGTAGCTGCTAAAGATGGCACACGCAAGAGACAATGTAAAGATAGGCAGGTCTTTGGTGGATGAGTCTATGGAATACACATAGTAAAGGAATGGGTTTATATCCCAGGTAGCAGAATACATATGATTTGGTCTGATTAGTTTAATATAAATGTAATATATTGTTTATCTGCAGTGAGAAATTGAAAGATAAAGGCTAGCGCTAAGCCAAATGAGCAAAAAGCCCTCAAGCAAATGGGACTTTGTGAATGCAAGGAAAATTAGATTGTAGTAATGTCCTATCAAAGGAATTGAACTCTGAGCTAATGAAATGGTAGTATTTTTGAGTGCAGGGAAGAATAGAAGAATGGGTGAGCCCCAAGGCAGGAAAAAAAAAATAAAGAGCAGCATGCAACATGGTCTGTTTGAAACTGAGCAGAAGAGCAAAAGGGCCATGGTATACTCCTTGGTGAGTTTCATGCCGTGGATCTCTAGGATTAAGCTGTGGATTAGAAAGACCTATACTTGAGAAAATTGGTTAGAGCATGAATATGTCCCAAACTGTCGACATTTTTATATGGAGGAGAACTTTTGTGCAGAATTATGTGAGGCGTCCAGGCTTTATAAATGAATGGGGAAATCTTGGGATACAGAACTGCAATGGTTGGCTCCTCCCACTCAATGAAAGCACAGTTCAGTTTCTTACATTTTCACAAGTAGTTCTTCAGGAGGACTGCCATTCCATTCAGCTGTTGCCAAGTGGCAAACCTCATGAAGAACAAAATGCACAATATTCTGCTCCCAGGAGTGTGCTGCCTTTGGTGAGGGCTTGACCTGACACATGGACAAAAAGACCTTGCGTGTCAACATTTCACACCACCAGCATTCATTGTAAAGTTTTTTTTATATTATCCTAATTTGTCCTTTAATGGCACTGTTGTGAAAATTAGGATTACACTAATTTTCACACAATAACCCTTTTAAAAATAGCTGAATGTAGTCAAAAACTCTAACTATATTAATTATAACAATTTAGCAAATTCATATATTTTGGAAATAGCAGGGCACCCTACATTACCTTTTCTTGCAATCATTTTGCAATTATCTGTAGCTATCTTTCTAGGAATATTAAGTGTTGATGTAAATTTAAGGTATTAGTGGGCTTTAGAATAATACCTCATTGAACCCCAAGCCAGAAAATAGCAAAACATATGATGGTTCATTGGGCATTAACATTTGCCAGTAAACGTTCTCATCTGGCAAGTCTGGTAATGTGTCTCCCAGTCCTTTTGTGGTCTGGGAAAATAGACTCTTTTGGAAGTATGATGTGTCTATTGTATTGTGACAAAAAGTAGAAACACTCACTAGATATGTGGTTGAATAGCTACTGGGTCAGATACAGTAAGTGCCCCTAAGCTTTATATAGAAACATGTACCCACACTCTCAAAGAAAATAGGCTGCGCAGTATATTTTTAGTTATCACATTACCCACACAGAGCACTGCGAGTATAACGTTGCTAAAGAAAAAAGGAGAGAAGAATTTAAAAGAAAATATATTAAACACAGTAGCATTTAAATAGGATTAATTATTTTGGGTTAAATCATTCTGCAAAAATGTTTGTCCGAAAAAAGGTTATTTGAGTTTTTCTAAGAATAATAACACCTCCCAATCTAATTGTTGACTCCATATATCATACTCTATTCAATGTATCTATATAAACAAGGCAAACAAGGATGTGACAAAAGAAAGCACCCAAAATACAACAGATATATATTGCCTAAGTGTAGTGTGTATAAGGTAAATCAAAATATAAAAAAACAAATAATAATAATAATGAAAAATAAGACCTCAATTTTTTTATTTTATTTTTTCCTTTTTCATTATTATTACTTTTCGTTTTTTATATTTTGATTTACCTTATACACACTACACTTAGGCAATATATATATGTATTGTATTTTGGGTGCTTTCTTTTGTCACATCCTTGTTTGCCCCGTCTGTTTCCGCCACACCATATATTTATTTCGATGTTAGTGTTTCCGGTTCACTTTGAAAAAGGCTGGTGTCAGTTTTTCACCTGCAATAAAAACTTTTTTTACACTTTAAGTCCTGTGCGGCTACTTCGGCGACTGTTTATTCATCATTATGTGGAACTGCACCCAGGCAACGGTGACTGCTTTTTCGAGTTTTTTTTTTTTTTTCGAGTGCCAGCATCCGTAGTGCATATATAGTGTCTATAGTTGAGCGCATCATAATTCATCACTCAATTTATGCCTTTTCATATTGAACAAGCAGGAAAAATTTAAATCAAGTTACAGAGCACTAAAGTGGGTGTAATTTTTGGACTGGCAGTACCCTTGCAGCTCCTCTCCGGGTCACAATGTAATTGTGACCCAACGGAATCAGTGTGTCCATTACCTGAACCAATAGTAATTCATCATTGAAAGCTTCAGTCCCAGATATACAAACCCTAAGCTTTCAACTTGAGGGAATGGATCCCTTGATGGGGAGTACGTCAACAAACAGGAAGTGTATTTGGACTATGGACTAAAACTCTTTTTTTATTGATATGTCTTGGGTAGGCTGTAACCATTCTTCTTACAGACTATATAATGAAGAATGCAATAGGGAGCTCACCAACTGCATCGTTAACCGTTTCCTTGGAAATAATTGGTCCGGTTTATTCTGTATTTTGCCTTCATTTCCGTGCTGGTAGTACAGGGTGCAATTTTTCGAATGGTCATTTAAAATTAGTAAGGCAGAGTTCACAAAAAAGGGACATATGTTTGTAGTTTGCCAATTGCCTTGCTTAAGGAATTATCACAAGTCTCTGTGCTGTATTTCAGATCAGCTACCCCCATGAACTGGCAACCCTATCTAGCTATCACCTAAGTTGCACGTCATTGAGACACGCAAGTTAGGAATGGCCTGTGTCTGCTAACACTGCACTGTGCATCTCACAACAGATGAAAAATCCAGCACAAGAGGCAGAGTGCAGCCATTCCCCAGACAGACACACACTTGCACCCCTTGGTGTTCTTGCAGTTCTACCCTAGGGGCATAATAAGTACCCTTCTGTAATTGTACTTCCATTGCATATAAATTACTTGTGGTTTTGATGACCCTAAAAGGAGCCTAAAGCAGCAGATGGAGTTTCAGCATTGACCATAATGGAATGAGTTGAACCCTCTGCTGCCTTAAAGGAGTGGTTCACCTTTAAGTTAACTTTTAGTATGTTAAAGAATTCGCAATTCCAAGCATCTTTTCAATTGGTCTTCATTGTTTGTTTTTTATAGTTTTTCAATTATTTGCCTTCTTCTAACTCTTTCCAGTTTTCAAATGGGGGTCACTTACTCCATCTAAAAACACATGCACAGTAAGGCTACAAATGTATTCTTGCTACTTTTTAGTACTCATCTTTCTTTTCGGGCCTCTCCTATTAATATCACAGTCTCTTGTTCAAATCAACGCATGGTTGCTAGGGTAATTTGGACCCTAGCAACTAGACTGCTGAAACTGCAAATTGGAGAGCTGCTGAATAAAAAGTTAAATAACTAAAAAAAAACATAAATAATAAAAAATGAAAACCAATTACGAATATCACTCTCTACATCGTACTAAAAGTTAATTTAAAGGTGAACAATCCCTTCAAGTAAACCCAAACACCATTTTTCTCTCTCTTTGTTCAATGGAAACATTAAAATACGAGTACAATGACTGTGCAGCCTAGGGCATTTCCTAATGTCTGGACTATACTTTATGAACAAGCATTGGAAAATTTCCTAGTGGCCAAAAGGGAGTGGTTATAATCCATTAGTGGCATAATTATCCAAAAGCATTGCCCTCAGCGCTCATTTTCCTAGCACTTGCATCCGGGGCATTGCTACACTCTGTACCTTGAGTCACCTTAAAAATCATGTACGTTTTGCAGAAGCGGTGCTGTCTGGCAATAATGCACAAGTTAGTGGTCATTAAAGGGGGCATCTACTTTCCTCACTCTACTCACTCCTTATTAATGCAGTCCTGTCAAATGTGGTCAGTGCTGTATCCATGTTGGAAGCGCAGGGCTTTGTGTCCCATTCCAGAGCACATAGACATGCTGCACCCAGGGTGTGATGTGAGGAACAGTGCAAAAAACTATATTGTGGTTTTTTTTGCATTCTGCACATTGCTCCTGTTTTTTGCCTTCAAGTCTTCGCTATAAGAAAGCAAAGACCAAGGAAAAACTGCAGTAGCAACAGCCTTTCTAGGTCTATTCAAACAAGAGGTTCACAGAACTGTCTACCATGTGTTCCCTTCTTTACAAAGAATATTTTACTTGTTTTTGCTTAAACACTTTGCTATAATGTTTATTAAAACGTTGAGCACAATTCTCATCTGATGTTACTTGCTTTATGATTCTTAACAGTATACAGTACCTTTCACTAGACTTAAAATAAATTTGTCTAAAGGCCAACCACATGGCCTTGTTTCTTACTGCAGAAACCTTGTCCAAGGTACAGTGGAAGCAAGAACAATATTTATACTGCCATTAACCTAGCATACAGTACAGAGCTCCCTTTGTGCAACCTATTTCAATAATGCACAGAGTGACCTGTATATACATCCATATCCCACAACGTCCGCCGAGCAGCTTGTACTGTACGCCTTTTACAAACAGATGGAAAGTCTGTACCCACATTGCTTCAAAGCTTGCACTTTATGTCTTTGCCTTCTCAGGTTTCAGAGTATACATAATAAAATAACAGATGGAGCCCCTGACTTAACCAAGGACCTGAAAACCACAGCTGGAAACTAAAATTTAGTCGAAGGTTGTATACTACAAAAAAAATGTGTGTGTGTTTTTATCTATTACAAAGTTCCCATTAATTCATAGGTGGAAGCAGAAAATAAACTAATGAATCAATATGCCATCGTAGTCGAATTCTCCAAATCCCATATAATTTATGATGACACTTGGGATGAAAGATTCAGCGTGTTATTATAAATGAGGAATTCTGCATGAAATCTGCAGCGATAACTAATTAGGTAATGGTTGCCGTCACAGTGCTTTTTACATTGATAGGGGCGATGAGACAGTTTGGGAAGGGAACTGAAGCAGCAGGCAGCATTTCTTGCAATTACAGTTTGTTTTGTTACCCAGCGGTGGCATAAATCATATTACATATGAGAGTGTAGGTATAGCTTGTACGCTATGGTGGTTACCAAGCTGGAGAAAGGGTTGTTAATCTGGTGTTTTGTTAGGAATTGTTTACTACAAGGGGCCATTTGTTGCCTGCTTCATATTCATTCTGACTTATATATGCTGGATGCTCCCTTTTTGTATTCATCTCATTCCGTTGCTCTGTCTCACTCCAGTTCTTCCTGGGGAGGATTATTTTAGGGTGAGATAAATCCTACAGTAGAACGCCTTAGCTTGAAAAAATCAATAAAATACCAATTCAGTTCTATAGACAGTGAAGCTATTGCTGTCAGATACAAGAACTTGCTTTTCCTGAGATGTGGACTGAGGAAAATTGCTTGTGATAAGCACATTTCAAGTAACAGCACAGAGAAACACTTTTTTTTATAAGATAATATATAATGATATAATATAAATAGTATGTGATGGTGGTGACCCATCTACCAAGTGTTTTGTGGGGTCTTTCCATAGAACAGCATCTTATAATGTAGAAGGACCTTTAAAATGTGGTTTATTTTGTTACTGTAAGTATATTTTATATAGGATGTTATAGTATAGGATATCAATCTATAAAAAGGTTTTTAACTTATGCTGGATTGATAGGATTGTGATCCTAGGCCTAAAACTTCTTATTGAGCATTTGAGTTGACTGAATAAGGCACTCTAAATACTGAGTCGGGAAGGACAAGCACATACTAGGTTGCCTTTTAGAGCTTTGCCCATATTGTCTGTCTGCAGGGTCCACAGACCTCTGCTTCCTAGCACTTGGAGCAGGGTCGGATTGGGGGGGCTTGGGGTCCACCAGGGCTACTGCCCCAGGGCCCCCCTCACCTCTCCGTAGCGCTGCGTCACATTTGTCCATAGGCGCGCACAGTGCCGGGTTTCTAAGTATGCGCGCAGCGTGTAAATAAAATTTTTATTTAACCACGACCCTCGACAAAGAGGGGTCGCGCCACTTAGAATCGGATCTGGGCCAGCGGGGCCCACAAGAGCTTGTGGCCCACCGGGTTTTTTCCAGGTTTCCCGCCGGCCCAGTCCGACACTGACTTGGAGGCAGATTTACGAAGATTTGACTGGTAAATTCAAATTTGAATTTTCAAATTTTTTTTTTTTGGTCAAACTCACAAATTCTACTTTTAAACCACTAAATCAAATTTGAATATGAGACCTGCCAAGTTCATGTAGATGTTAATGGCCGAGGTCCCTTGAACTATTTGAAGATGTTAATGATAGCGATGAGCCAAATTTTTGCCAAGTTTCGCTTTGAAAATGACGACCCTAGACTCCAATGGGAGAAAATAAATGTTGCGCATCAAAAAAGTCGCACGTCAAAAAATAATTTAACGTGAAAAAGTTGCTTTTTTTTTCCGGAGGAAAACTATATTCAAATTTGATTTGAGTTTTTGGGTTGGGACTATTCGATTGAATTTGAGATGTTTGCATTTTTTCATAAATAGCATACCAGTTGAATTGTGAATAAAATCTAATTTATTAGAGTTTCAATAAAAAGCACATTTCTCTAAAATTCGACTTTTGATAAATAACCCCCTTAGTATATAGTTTTAACAAATCATGATTGACGGAAAACTATACCCCCAAAATGAATACTTGAACAACAGTTTATATCAAATTAAGTGGCATATTAAAGGATTTTATCAAACTGGTATATATATTAAGTAAATATTGTCCTTTTACAACTCTTGCCTTGAACCCCCATTTCGTGATGGTCTGTGTGCTGCCTCAGAGATCACCTGACCAGAAATACTGCAGCTCTAACTGTAACAGGAAGAAGTGTGGAAGCAAAAGACGCAACTCTGTCATTTAATTGGCTCATGTAACTTATGGTTTGTTTGTGTGCACCGTGAATCCTACAAACCCAGGGGGCAGCCCCTATATTTTTAAATGGCAATTTTCTATTTAGGATTACCCAATGGCACATACTACTAAAGAGGTAGGTTATTATGAAAATGGCTTATTTACATGAAGCAGGGTTTTACACATGAGCTGTTTTATACAATATATTTCTAAAGAGACCTACATTGTTTGAGGGGTATAGTTCTCCTTTAAGGGAGTGATAGCTGTTAGGTTGCACATTATTGCATTGCTTAGTGTTGAAACGATGAATGTGGAAAAGACATAAGAGGGCCATACATGATTTGGTTTTAGCTGCCAGCTCCTGCTGAAATCAGTACATTGCTGGATCATGAACAGAGCAAAGCTGACATCCTATCATGGCTGAAACAGCAGGCACTCATAGCTCCCATGGACAGGCAAAGTAAAGGAACTGCAGACTTTATTGCAGGCAAGCAGTGAACAGACACACAGCCTTACGAAGCTTACATTCTACCCAACTGATATGAGGTTGAGGATTTACCAAATATCTATCAGGGTTTTTTTTTTTTTTTTTTTTAAAAATCCCCTAGCGTGAGGACCGTATGTAGTCCTTATAATAGTTCTAGTTATTATTACCACATTTTTTTTTACACCAGGTAGATTTATTCCCCATGAGAAAGGCTTTATGCCAAAACATTCGGATAATTCTAATTCTTTGGCAAGGTTGTCCGCTTTCTTGTATTTCTTGTTATTTTGGTTACAATTAGGTGGTGTGTTTTCAAACACTGTTATGGATTTGACATGTTTTTTTGATGTACAATTAACTGTATAGAGCACATTGTTTTTATTACTAATGAATGATCTATAAGTACCACCTGAGTTTGGATATAATTTACTTTGAGTCTGCAAACCCCTAACAATAAAACAGTGTACCGTATATTATCAAGGACCCAGATCTGGGTTATCTCTTCTACTTCATTCTACCTCCCATCACTGTTTTTCCTGTAACTAGCAGGAGTCACATAACATGCCTCTCAGAAGCCCATGAGGTTACTCTCCATAGAATAACCAGTGTAGGTTGGCCAGTAAGAATACAGAAAAGGTCTCCAGTAAGCACTGAAAGAAACAAGCTGCACAGCCACATCCAGCTTATATTATATAACTAACCTCTTTATGCTATATGCCTTATGAACAATGAACACACTGAATTGTTTAATGACACTCATATTGAACATTGACATGGTCTTCTTTGTAGAAGGTGTAATTAAACCACTGTTGAATATGTCTACAAACAATGACTTATATATATATATATATATATATTGACAATAAACACGCAGCTCTGTTGTAATGCTGAATATGTGTGCTGGGGAATGGATAATCTGAACTGTGTTTATGTAGTGCACAGGATATTCTGAACATTATGCTACAATAAGTACATACAAGCTGCCTAAATAAAGGTAACACATTACTTAAAGGATGGCAATTACATTTGAACTCTTTAGGGCAGGAGCAGTAACCCATAGCAATCAATCAGCAGGTAACATTTACTGGTCATCTGTTTAAGAGCAAACATCTCATTGGTTGCTACGGGTTACTGCTCCTGGGCAAATGTAGCGTCTTTTATTACAAATCGGGGTTTGAGTTAATTTATTAGTAAACATCATACTAGGGCCTATGTATGAAGAATAGGTTGGCACACCCACATAATTAATTTGGCTATCTTAGCTAGAAAAACTGATTTCCATGACTAATTGTTGTACAGGTATGGGACCTGTTATCCAGAATGCTCGGGACCTGGGGATTTCCGGATAATGGATCTTTCCGTAATTTGGATCTTCATAGTTACATAGTTAAATTGGGTTGAAAAAAGACAAAGTCCATCAAGTTCAACCCCTCCAAATGAAAACCCATCATCCATACACACACCCCTCCCTACTTTTAATTAAAATTCTATATACCCATACCTATACTAACTATAGAGTTTAGTATCACAATAGCCTTGGATATTATGTCTGTCCAAAAAATCATCCAAGCCATTCTTAAAGGCATTAACTGAATCAGCCATCACAACATCACCCGGCAGTGCATTCCACAACCTCACTGTCCTGACTGTGAAGAACCCTCTACGTTGCTTCAAATGAAAGTTCTTTTCTTCTAGTCTAAAGGGGTGGCCTCTGGTACGGTGATCCACTTTATGGGTAAAAAGGTCCCCTGCCATTTGTCTATAATGTCCTCTAATGTACTTGTAAAGTGTAATCATGTCCCCTCGCAAGCGCCTTTTTTCCAGAGAAAACAACCCCAACCTTGACAGTCTACCCTCATAATTTAAGTCTTCCATCCCTCTAACCAATTTAGTTGCACGTCTCTGCACTCTCTCCAGCTCATTTATATCCCTCTTAAGGACTGGAGTCCAAAACTGAACTGCATACTCCAGATGAGGCCTCACCAAGGACCTATAAAGAGGCATAATTATGTTTTCATCCCTTGAGTTAATGCCCTTTTTTATGCAAGACAGAACTTTATTTGCTTTAGTAGTCACAGAATGACACTGCCCAGAATTAGACAACGTGTTATCTACAAAGACCCCTA
The DNA here is from genome assembly GCA_038501925.1 of Xenopus petersii. Taxonomy (NCBI): domain Eukaryota; kingdom Metazoa; phylum Chordata; class Amphibia; order Anura; family Pipidae; genus Xenopus; species Xenopus petersii. The sequence goes on from CM076678.1 coordinate 27,923,789, forward strand.
GATCCTTCTCATTTAAGGAAACTCCCAACACACTGCCATTTAGTGTATAACTTGCATTTATATTATTTTTGCCAAAGTGCATAACCTTGCATTTATCAACGTTGAACCTCATTTTCCAGTTTGCTGCCCAGTTTTCCAGTTTAGACAGATCACTTTGCAAAGTGGCAGCATCCTGCATGGAACCTATAGTTCTGCACAATTTAGTATCATCTGCAAAAATAGAAACAGTACTTTCAATGCCCACCTCCAGGTCATTAATAAACAAGTTGAAAAGCAAGGGACCTAGTACAGAGCCCTGCAGTACTCCATTAACAACACTGGTCCAATTAGAAAATGTTCCATTTACCACCACTCTTTGTAGTCTATCTTTTAGCCAGTTCTCTATCCAGGTACAAATACTATGTTCCAGGCCAACATTCCTTAATTTAACCAGTAACCTTTTGTGTGGCACTGTATCAAATGCTTTAGCAAAGTCTAAGTAAATCACATCCACTGCCATCCCAGAATCGAGGTCTCTACTTACATTCTCGTAAAAAGAAATTAAGTTAGTCTTAATTGAAAATAAGTCTACTTGAAAATAATGTAAACATTAAATAAACCCAGTAGGCTGGTTTTGCTTCCAATAAGGCTTCCAATAAGGCTTCCAATAAGGATTAATTATATCTTAGTTTGGATCAACTGCAAGCGACTGTCTTGTTATTACAGAGAAAAAGAAAATCACTTTTAAAAATTTGGATTATTTGGATAAAATAGTGTCTATGGGAGACCACCCTTCCGTAATTCGATGCTTTCTGAATAACGGATTCTATACCTGTAGTGCATTTGGCAGGAGCCATGTAAAGCGCAGTTTACTAATGTTACAAGATGAAATGTGGCTGTTATGTTGGCTTGGACTGTGATCATCTCAGTCTACACCATGATCAGGCAGTATCATCAGCCACAGATATAGAGTAGAGCAGTACAGTTTGTCTCTCTATGGAAACACGTGTCATTTTTCCTGAGAACTACTATTTGCCCTACGGGAGAGTAGTTTGAGATGAAGTCCTTACCTTATATCAAAAAATGCCTACCATTGAACTGGAAACTAGAAAAGACGGGGAATAAAATCAGCTGACTTCAGGGAATGTAGAACAGTAAAATAATTATAGAAATAACACATAAGAAATAAACATGCCCACCTTTTGTAAAATTCCTACAACTCCAACACAACAAATACAAAGTCCTTAAAAGAAAATCTCCAGCTTGCTTTAGGAAATAAACACTCTTTCATTATAAAATGATAAATTGACCATGCATGTACTATATATATATATATAAAAAAATACCAGCAACCTACTATTTTCTTATTCACAAAGAAAGCGTCCAAATCATTTTTCCAAATACATAACTATCGTATATTTTCCAGCCCAACATCTTCAGGGAAAGAATGTCCCAACGTCACTACTCATACACTTTATTAAGATAAAAAATATATCCATACAGGAAGATGAGTTTTCTAGAGTTGAGATGCCATGGGATCATCTGGGAAGGTTTACACAGGAAAATGCTTCCACAAAGTTTATTTTATGATCTCCATAGAGATCTACTATGAGAATGCTTATCAGTTATTAAATGCTTATTCTCCACCCAACTTGGACAAACTATATTCATAGCTGTGCTCTTTCATTATCAGTGTCGGACTAGCCCACAGGGATACTAGGAAAACTCCCAGTGGACCCAAGTGTCAAAATAGCTGGAAGAAGTTACAGTATGTAAGGAGAAGAGACTAGTAGAATAAAAAGTTTGTGGGAGGAAGAGAGGAAAAATAGCTTGGTCCTTGGCACTAGAATCCGACACTGAAAGTGGATGAGTTATAAAGTGCAAACACAATGACCCATGGTGCACCTTTTTCATGCTGGGACTCTCCAAACTATTTTTCCTTTATTCTTCAATTACTTTCTTAATTCTCCATTTCTCCTTATATATTATCACCTACTGTACACTACCTTTTTTTTCTTCACTGTGTTCTCATATAGAAATGGGGAATAACCATACAAGGCAAATGTCTAGGCAAGCAGGAGAGCCCACTAACACCTGGGCTGAATGGGCATTTTCTTGGTACAGGCATGGGACCGGTTATCCAGAATGCTTTGGACCTGGGGTTTTCCAGATAAGGGAACTTTCCGTAATTTGGATCTTCATACCCTAAGTCGACTAGAAAACCATTTAAACTTTAAATAAACCAATAGTCTGGTTTTGCCTCCAATAAAGATTAACTATACCTTAGTTTGGCTCAAATACAAGGTACTGTTTTATTATTCAGAGAAAAAGGAGACTTTAAAACATTTGGATTAAATAAAATGGAGTCTATGGGAAAAAGCCTTCCATAATTTGGAGACTTATGAATAATAGCTATCCAGATAATGGATCCTATACCTGTATCCTGATGACCCAGTCCAACACAATTGAGCCCTAGGGTCAAACCATACTGAATACCTGATTGCTAATTACGGTTGCCACCTTATTTTTATCGGTAAAAACAGGCAGGTGGGCTGGGCTGGTGGGTTGGTGATGGTTATGTTATGGGGGCGGGATGAGTGGCTGATTGCCATGTCATTCACTTCATTATACTGTCCAGATATCCTAATTTGGAAATCGAACAGGAACTTTTCAGCCGGGCAGCCCTTCTAAAAAGCAAGCGGGTGAAATCCGGACAGGTGGCAACCCGAATGCTAATATAAAAATATTAATTAATTTGTGTCAGATTTTGACTGCCTGTTTGAATCCTTATATTTACAAACAATCAATGGAATAGCTGCCAGCATCGAAAATTTGGGATATTTGGTCCACAAACCAAATACACCCACTTTATTGCAATTACCTTTCAGACCAGGAACGTTGGATGGTGTGAGGTTGTTTTCATTCCTATGGCAATGGATTTCCCAAACAAAATCAGAGCTTTACAGCATGTGTTTATAGGTTTTTAATTACTATTCTTTCCCTTCTGACTATATCGCTAACAGCACATGAATTCCTTTTTAACCTTTGATTTAACCTGCATTTCACTGTGATTTAAGCAAACACTGTAATTGCTTTTGCATTTGAGTTTATGCAACTTTGAAGTAAGCAGGGCACAAACTAATCTGTTGCCTGTCAGAATATTATAATATTCTCAATTAAAATGTGAAAGCTTTCGCAGCTTGTTTTTTTTTTTTATTGCCGTGTTTGTTTTTGCATTTGTTTTCAAAAGAGTGTTATAAACTCATTGTATCTGTGAAAGAATCATCTTGGCATGTGTGTCTAACTGTTACTGTTAGCAAAATCAATTTTTCTGCACTAAGGATATTCAGTGGTAACAGGGCAAAAAAAAAAAGGGCTACAGTTAAAGACACAGGGGTAGTGGAAAAAAAGGCATTAAAGGAGTCTATAAGGTAGCAACTTTATGAACTATGCAGTAGTAATAGTAATGGTTGCGAGAATATTAATATAGCGGGTCTCTTTGCAGTATTCAATATGCGAGTACAGGTATGGGATCCCTTATCTGGAAACCCATTATCCAAAAAGCTCAGACTTACGAGAAGCCTATCCCCCATAGATTCAGTTTTAAGGAAATAATTAACATTTTTTTAAAAAAAGATTTCTCTATAATAATAAAACAGTAGCTTGCACTAGATCCAAACTAACATATAATTAATCCTTATTGCTGGCAAAACAATCCTATTGGGTTTATTTAATGTTTAAATGATTTTTTTAGTAGACTTAAGATATTTGTGTGGGTTACTGAATGCCTTGTCCCCTAAAGCCATACGTTTCCGATAAAATACTTGACATTTCAACAGCCAAGTCAACCATTCTCTCCTTAAAGCTCTTGGTGTTCTTCCTTCATTCTTTTTGAATGAAGTAGCGCTGTTCCATAAGACGTATAAATAAATTCCTGTCGCTTTTTGCACATACGCCTGAAGCACGCTGTTACAGTAACTCATCCACATTTAAAAGAATCTCTGTGCACTTAATGCCATTTGAGATAGCACTGCTCCTGCCCAATGCAAAATACATGCATGTCCATTTAGCTGACCTACTTTTTTAACAAAGGCACAATCTGTATTCACTGAACTAGTAACAGTTTTATATTTAATAAGAGCAAGGGGCTCTAGTATATATATCCCACTATGAACCTTCCCCTGTCATTTACAGCAGTCTTGACCCCTGGCACAGTTTCATAGCCAACACCCTTTTCCTATAGTCAGTGCTCCTGATGAACTATACAATACCACTCAAGGCAGACGGGGAGCTGGTGCAATGGTGTTAACATACCAAATGTCCCTTCAGAGTAACCATTTTATCTCAACCTGTATTGTTCTGCAAACTCAGCATGACAAGTTCTACCACCTCAACAGCAGAACAGCAATTCACTAGAACACAAGGCTTAGAAACAGTCATGCTATTAAAGACTGATGTCAAATATTTGCATAGCAAAGCTTTTTTTTTTGCAGTCTTTACATTAATAAAAAAGTGTTTTTCCAAGTGCTGCCGAGGTTGATCATTTTAGGTTGTACTCGATGCAGTTATATGCTAGTCCAGGAGTCAAAAATCTGTGGGTGGGGGGAAACTTGATGGGCAAAAAGTTTAAAGTTTGTTGCTTAAGCTCATTTGTTTGTCCTAAATATTACAAGAATTTTTGCTGGATTACTGTTAAGTCTAATAATTTGTATCTGTAACCTTGGTACCAGCAAATGGGTGCCTGCCCGTTAAAAGAGAATAAAATTCTGTGTGCAGATTCCACCATGACTTGTATGGTTTCTGTTCTAAAACTAGCCTTGGTTACTTCTACCCTGGCTTTTAGGGCAGTGCCACCTGTTTGGCTGTAAGAGCAGTTCTTTGCTTTTCTGTACTTTGGAAAGATAGCTCTACTAGCACCGCCTTTTTACAAGTTTATAAAAACCCTGTGATCTATTTGTTGTAGGTTCTGACGATTTGTGAGTTCAGAATCCATGGAGCTTGTGTCAAAAAACTTGTGTTTTTTACCTTGTCTCTGGTTCCTGAATTTCCACAATACCATGTTGGACCGTAAAAGTTGTCTTATCACTATGTGGTGTACAAGACACAACCCACAAAGCAGAATGTTTATGGATTCATAGAATACATAGAAGTTATATCAACATGTTAGAGCTATGCAGCATATATGCATCATATATAAATATAATTAGTAGACATGCTGCACAGAGCCACTTGGCATGGTAGAAAAAATGTAGTGTCTTTAGAATAAGAAACCAATAGACACCATGGAAGAGAATACTTAAATTATACTGAGGAGAAAAGCCTACTTCATCACTAAGCAAAGTTATTAAAATTTCAGTATTTCATTTATTCCCATAAATGTGCAAGCAAAAGATATCTTTATTGAAGGTGGACTTATCAGTCTGCTTAGTCTTTCTGAAGGTCAAAGCAACTTTTCTGTATATATTCTGCTTAAAGGAGAAAGACAGGCATTCTGCACTTTGGGCTGCCAAATGTTAGGCACCCCCAGGTGATTGTATTGACTTACCTGAAACCGCGGGCCAGTACTCCTATCAGCAGAAAACAGCATCGGCCCAGGGTTATACAAGTGAGCACCACAGAGCGATTCCATAATGTCTTCTGTTTTATTTGCGCGGTTGTGCATGCACAGTAGAACAAAGAGCCCATGAGTTTGCCCCAGGAATTTTGAAGCAAGAAGAAACTGGAAGAGGATCACTCCGTGATGCTCACTGGTTTCAATTTCAAACTGGAGGGCTGCAGAACAAAAATGTAATATTTTCTAAAACCATAAATGAAGACCAAATACACATTTTCTCAGTATAAAACTTCATAATATTCACATGTAGATTTTAAGGTAAACCAGAGTGAGAGTAGAGCATCCATAGAGTCACAGAAGCTCAATCATATCTAGGCTGCCATGAATGTGTATCAAAAATAATGAAGCAGATTTGTATTATGGCTTATCGTGAGCCTGTCCCTAAGCTCAGGTAAGTGTGAATCAGCAGAAAAGAAGATGGGGAGCTATTGGGGGCATCCCTGCAGGCAGAGATCTTCTCTGTTTAAGATTTGTGGTGAATTTGGGCCAGTACAAAAGCTCAAACATAAAGTGCAGAACCTCTAGCCTAATTCGTTGATGAGGAGAAGGAAAGGTTAAAGCAGAGTGAACTTTATCAGACAGGTCTATATAAGTACAGTATACTCGTAAACCCTCAAAGTAATGCTGATCTGAGTTCTCTGTCTAAAGAAACACCACATTTCTTTCCTTCTATTGTGTACACATGGGCTTCTGTATCACACTTCCTGTTTTCAGCTTAAACCTCCAGGGCATGGACTTGAGCATGCTCAGTTTGCTCCTCTCTTCTCCCTCCATGCTGTAATCTGAGCCCAGAGCTATGATTGAGCAGGGAGAGACTCAGGTATGAAGATACTGTATGTCATATTAAACAATATGGCAGTTGTTACCGTAAACAAACAGAGCTTCTAGAGTTGTTTACTCATAGTAAAGCATTCTACAGAATAAATATAGTGTTCTAACTTGCATTATAATGCCTAATCTATTGGCAATAGACTGCCACGGTAGCTTTCTTCTCCTTTAATTTGGGCATACACCTGTAGATCTGCTTATTTATTGAGGGGAGGGAGTTTAGGAGGATCCATATGCGGCCAGATAAGGTAGTGGCAAATTTGTTTATTTCCTTAAGTGTTAAGGAGAACTGCCCATGTAGGGCCAGTTTTAGTTCTCCTTAACACTAAAGGAAATAAACTTACATTCTGCTCTTTATTTTTTCATTATACACCATATGGAAATGAAAAAATTAAGCTATAGTCGGGAACAATCATTTTCAAGGACAGTGAATAAAATGTTGTGCTCTTCCTTGCAAATGAGGGACCCTTGGCAACTATATGAGGGACAAAGTGCCCTTTTGGATATTATTTACAAGCGAGGTGAGCAGTCATTTCTTATGCCAAGTATTATATAATTACAATTATTTAGTCAGTCATGGAGAAATATTAAGGATATCAGCGTGTTTAATGAGATCAAATGAAAAGAAATGAGAATGGATTGAATACATTTAATGGAAAAGTTCCAGGCTATGGCATGCTAATTTTGACGAAATTGGAGTGAACCTTTTGCTCTTCAATATCTACATCTCATGGGTTTCAAGACATGGTTGCCTGGTAGTCATTAATGCTTTCTAAATTAAAATATAAATTTGTTTGCACCGGAGTCTTTATGCAAAGAGTATAATTGCACGCAAGGTGACATCTCCGCTATAGGACTCGTAATTGTACCTCCATGTCGGTAATGAGGAAAGAAAATAATAAAAACCAAATCCAAATCAAACAAACCTTTCTCAGCATTTATTACTATCTCGCTGCCTTTTTACATTAATCATATGAGCATTCTGTCCTCGCTAGGTACTGTAATTACCAGCACACATCAAGCTGGAACACTTAGTCAACTGTGCCGTCTTCATTTAATCAAGATGGGAAAGGCCAAGGCAAGAGGGAAAAAGGGGAGGGATCTATAGGTTTTATCACTGCAACACCGAATAAAAATGCAGAATTAGGAGGATTTGGTCAGATGTGAGGCCACCAGATGTATGGTATAATATGTATTTATACAGAAAAAAAGAGAATTGTGCAGCGCAAGAGGGTAGTTGTAAGATAGGTATCAAGAAGACATGTTGCCCATTTGAAGGACAATATTTGGTTTATGCTCATAATAAAAATACAGATGTTAAAAAAAAATAATGCCGTGATAATTGCCCAATGCCCTGCCAAAGTTTCACGAATATCCAAGACAGCAGATCTATTGAGAATTGTCCCATTCCAACCAACCACAAAGGAGCATAGCCACAGTTATGGGACTCATGTTGTAGGGAGTGAATACATGACTATTTATCAAAGGTCAAATTTATGTGAATTTTTGTTTTACTGTAATAAATTTGAATGCAATCACAACTCGAATGGGAGGTTGATGAAAAAACCCATAAATTCTAATAAGATTCAAATCTATTTTGAATCTATTTTTCCTCCAAAAAAAACCTCCAATGTCAGGAAGGCAATTAACATATTAAAATGCTTCAACTGACCCCTGCCATTGACTTGTAAATGAACTCGGCAGGTTTTTTGTGGTGAATATTAGAATTATTACGGTTTCCCGGGTCAAGATGTGATACATTTCACATTTGAATTTACATTTGAATTGGGGCTTTTAAATTCTAATTTGTGAGTTTTGACCTACAAAAAAAAAATTAGAGAAATTCTAATTTGAATTTACCTTTCGAACCTTAAAAAATCTGCTCCGGAGTGTTTGGAGTAATAGGAATAATGAATGTAACCATGTATATAATAATTAGAGGAAGCCATTAGAACTGTAGGGAAAAGATGAATGAAGATTCAACATTCTGCTATTCTATTGTTATTGTTTCTCCTCTGCTTCCTTTCTACAATACCCTATACTGATTTTATAATGATAGAACCCAATGGTGTAACTAGATGTTTCTGGGCCCCACAGCAAATTCAATTTAGGACCCTCCTCTCTTCTCACCATCAGTAACGGAACTAGGTGGGGGCGGGCCCTCGTCCTTGCGAATTTACTTTGTGGCTGCAGCGCGCATGATCTGCCGAGGGGGGGGCCCTGCGAGGTTGCAGGCCCTGGCCCAGTTGCACCCCCTGCTCCCCTGGTAGTTACGCCACTGCTCACCATTTTGATCATATATACAGTTTTTGCACTGTTACAGAGATTGACGGCCCCCGTGCAACTTTGCTTTACCCTGCCATCAGGAATGTACAGTTCAGGCAATGCTAAAAGCACTAGAGCACACTTGGAAGGGGGGGGCTGGCACTTTGTATATTGTGGATGTGATTACAGGAGGCAGAGAGGGTCAGGTTCATGTGTAGCAGTTATGCTACCTCATTAATCATAAATGGAAAATCTACTATAATGTTGTATATAAAATAGTACATTCTGAATAAAGCCACACCGGTGATTAATATCGTAGACATTAATGTGGCATAAACGATCTGGGACATTTCCATGCTAATGATATGTATGTATTAATATGTATGTTTGAGGGTGGGATAACAGCCCAGCTATGGCTGTCACTATTTCCAGAAAAAAATACCGGTCCTCCAAATCGCTGTTTATATTATTTCTTATTAACTGCAAGCATCATTTTTACTGGTTAGTCTCAGGCCCGGACTGGCAATCTGTGGATTCTGACAAATGCTGAGGGGCTGCTGTAAGATACCGTAGATAGTCATTATTTATTGGGCCTCTATGTATTTAAAAATAATGCCAGGCTATTTAGAATCCAAGTCTGAGCCTGGTTTGTGCAGTAAAATATCATCCACATGGCAACCCTAAACTCTGAAATTGTAGACCTGAGCAATCTGCTTCAAAGAATTTATAGTTCATCTAGAATAGTGATAAAACTGCTGAGAGGCCTAGTTTCAATGACATCTCAAGCATTTGCAGCAATGCCATTATCCAAAGATTTTAGCAGAGTTTTATCTACTGCTGCGGTTACTTTCCTGCTCCACCTAGTGGTAAAACGCAGTTTATTAAAGGGATACTATGTCCAATAACTGCAGAACACTGTCAATTGTAGTGATATTTCAACTATGTGATTTTATTGGCTCAATTGTGCAAGTAGATAAAAAGGTGGCAACGTTTCGGCCTCACTGGGCTCTTTATCAAGCGGCTTCCTGACCCGTGGCAGGTTGGGTTAATCACTGCTGAGCACCTGATCCTTATGGATTAGGCACAAGGTTTGAACGCTCCATTATTGTGTGGTATTAAAGGGACACTGTCATGGGAAAACATATTTTTTTCAAAATGAATCAGTTAATAGTGCTGCTCCAGCAGAATTATGCACTGAAATCCTGATCTCAAAAGAGCAAACAGATTTTTTTTAATTTTGAAATCTGACATGGGGCTAGACATAGTCAGTTTCCCAGCTACCCCCAGTCATGTGACTTGTGCTCTGATAAACTTCAGTTTACTGCTGCACTGCAAGTTGGAGTGATATCACCCCCCCCCCAGCAGCCTTACAGAACAATTGGAAGGTAACCAGAAAGCAGCTCCCTAACAAAAGATAACAGCTGCCTGGTAGATCTAGAACAGCACTCAATAGTAAAAATCCAGATCCCACTGAGACACAATCAGTTACATTGAGTAGGAGAAACAACAGCCTACCAGAAAGCAGTTCCATCCTAAAGTGCTAGCTCTTTTTGAAAGCACATGACCAGGCAAAATGACCTGAGATGGCTGCCTATGCACCAATATTACAACTAAAAAAATACACTTGCTGGAAATTTTATATTGTAAACTGAATTATTTGCAGTGTAAACAGTGTAATTTAGAAATAAAAACGACATCATAAAAATCATGACAGAATCCCGTTAAGATTATTACTTGTACAGATTATGACTTGGGCTAAAATAATATACACGTAGAACCATAAAAGCAACTTGAACCACCCTTATAAATGAACAGTATATAATGGAATGCTTCTTTCTAAGCAACTTTTCAATTGCCCATTTTTTTTTTTATAGTGTTTACATTATTGTTTTCTTCGTCTGACATTTACAGCTTTCAAATAGGGGTCACTGACCCCATATAAAATAAAATGTTCTGTAAGACTATACATTTATTGTTATTGCTACTTTTTATTACTGACCTTTCTAATCAGTCCTCTCCTATTCATATTCCAGTCTCTTATTCAAATCAGTGCGTGGTTGTTTGGTTAATGTGGACCCTAACAACCAGATCACTAAATTGCAAACTAGAGAGCTGCTGAATAAAAAGCTAAATAATTCAAAAACCACAAATAATAATTAATGAAAACCAATTGCAAATTATCTCGGAAATATCACTGTCTGCATCATACTAAAAGTTAATTTAAAGGCAAACAACCCCTGTAATAGTATAAATAAATATAATCCGTGAAAAACAACAAAACGATACATGAATATTTTAAGGATTGTAGAAAAAAAAGGTTTAATGAAGAGTCTGTGTATAGAGTTAATACTTTTGCCAGATTTGTAGTTTGACACCTCTCTTTGAAATGCTCGTTTCTCATTTTAACGCAGCACCTGGGGAATTTGGTAATAAATAGCAACACTTGGCTTGTTGGCTAGAAAGCAGCAGCTTGATCAACTAACAAGACTCAGTGGAGTAATCTCCTAATCTTGCATCATCCTTTCATCATCTGCACCTCCTTCATCCTCTCCAGGGGATTGGAGCTCCCAGCATGCTGGGCTTGTCATGATTGCCCATGCACCTTCTTCATGCATGACAGATATGGTGCCTCATTCATTATAAATGGGACATTTGCTTTAATTTTGTATACAAAGTAGTAGATTGCGAATGAAACCACGATGATGGTTTTAATGTTAAACATTAATGTGGCATAAATGATTATCTGGGGCATATCCCTGCTAAATAATACAGTAATAATAGTATGCACATAATAGGCAATGCCATACAAGTCATTTAAAATGCTACTCATCAGTACTGACAGCACTAGTGTAACTTTAGTGGAACTATAAGGCCCCAACAGTTGTGTGTTTTATATACCATATCCAGCAAACCTTCCAATTTATGGTTTTCACATACAGATATTGAAATTGCTCCTTATTCAGGATCTCCACTAATCCCCCTGTATTACTGACCCCCAAACCCCCCTAGGTCTGCTGCTTGGTAGAAAGGAGATCCATGCAGGGTCGTATTTACCATTTAGGCACTCGATAGCCTGTAACTAAGGCGACAGCTTTGGGGGACCAACCCTCTGATGCCTATATGGTAAATAAAACTTTTGCAGAAGAAACATCTTCCCCTGCTGGATACATACCCACAAAATCCAGCAGCAGAGTTTGCTCTGCAGCAGGTTGCATGTAGAAGTGATGTCACACAAAGGAACATTATGTCATGGCATCACTTCCACCGACGTGCATGCACTGAAGGGCGCAAAGAGGTGCAGTGTCTAGGGCAGTGCCAAACTAAAATACAGTCTGGACCCATGTCCAGTAGTACAACTAGAGGCCCATGAGCCCCTGGCACAATATCTGGGTTGAGACCCAGCTCTTATCACCCTAATCTCAAAAAGCTCTTGATCACCAACAGATTTTTACTCTACAATTTTATACCCATATCACTAGTTTCCTCCCACACTCCAAAAACATACAGTCCATACTGTGTGTAATAGGGACTTAGATTGCAAGCTCCACTGCAGGGAATAATGGAAATCATATATAATCTTTAAAGTACTAACCTAATAAACCTTCACATGTATATTGCATCTTGGTTTACCTTCCACCTGCACAGGGAAGCATATTCATTGTATTTTGATTAATCAGACATCAGCTTATTACCGTTTCATATTTCTAATGTTTCAAATGTACCCTAACCCTTTAGATCAGGGATGCAAACTGTTGATTGGGATCTTCCAGTGGACCTTTAGTTGGTGATCAGAAGATCTTAAGACACTGTCAAGAAACAGCTTGTCTAAATCACCCTCCTGTTTTATTCTTTTCATTCAGATATTTATAATGTTACGGTTACATAAGAAATAGATGTTATCTTAATATAGTAATATAAATGATCTTATCAATCAATATAACATGCTAACAATGCTTTTATGGATGTAGATCGTAATGGGACAACTTCACTAAAAGTAGACCTCGCATTAGTAAAGTATGGGCAGTCCTGCTTTAGACTCTTTTGTGTGTAGAGCACTCTGATCCTATTTTTTACTCTGTAACCCTTGTTTGTTAAATTATTTTGAGACCCCTGTTGTTATAAACTATTGTACAAGTTGTGCTGTGTAACTTGTTGGTACTATATCAATAAATGATGATAATGATGGCTTCCAAAAATTTAGACCATGGCCATTGCCCCTGATCTTTTTTTTTTTCAACAAGCCCTGATTATTTAGTATCCTGATTTGATACTCTGAACAATTCAGAGACATACAGTGTATTGGTCCCTTTGTACGTCAGTTTTCTTCTAATTTTGTAAAATGTACTTCCAATTTTATAATATATCCCATGAGTTGACAATTGCAGGCAAAGGGCTAATTCCAGAGTTTTCTATTACTGGTGGTGATCAAAGTGACTTATGCTCCATAGCCCTTGCAGTACCTTAAAAGTCAACAAGTGTTGCCAGTTAGGCACATTTAATAAAATTAGAATTTTTTTTTTATAATTTATTGCCCATTAATGCTACAAAAACAAACAAATTACACCACTCCCATGTTTACCAAAGTGCGATTATGGTGCAATGCAGGCCAACTTGATAATCTATGAATGTCGTGGATTTTTTTTGGTGCCACTGCCAATGACCAAATTACTGAATATTTTATATAAACCAGCACTTATTAGCAATCTATTAATGTATTATTAAATGTCATTATGGCCAATGAAGTAATACCATGAATCACTATAATTTACATTATATTACGTATTCTAAATTGACTCGCTAATAATGCACGTATAATACACAATAGCCATGAAAATCCTGTAAATGATATGCTAATAATCATCACTTCTAATTGGTGCTTAGTTATGTCATATCTGTCACATGAATCGCTGAATCATGTATTCTAATATAATAAATAATTGTTGTAAAACATGAGGATAAGTCACCTTGAAGTTCACTGGCCTGTATAAAAGCACTCCGCTTTCAGGCTTATGCTTTATATGGTCATGAAACTCCTCTGACGTATCCCTATTTTTTACTATAGGTTGTATTTTATTCTCAAAATAATTATCATTCCTCCTCAGGGCACTGTTTGTGTTAAAAAAAAAAAACAACACACAAAAAAAACTAACTTTACAAGTTTTGGAATTTTTTTTTTTTTTACATAACACCACTTTCCAGATGGCCATAGAAATTTGCAATAATCATCTCCTCCACCAGCCCCATTGCACCCTAGGTACATGCCTCTTCTACCCACCTCTATTTCCAGCCCAGGTTACATTTTCACAATGAAAGAAGTGCTCCCAAGTCGTTATCAATATCACACTTTAGTAAACGGACGCCTTAGAATCATTACATTGCACAATACCCTGATTTCTACACCACCAGTGAAAAAATATCTCATTATTCTAATTAACTGCATATATACCGGTATATATTATTATTAGTAGGTATTTAATCCCCAATCATTATAGAACGTGCTAACATTTTTCTACCTAACAGGAATGTCATACATGTACATGTTTATCAGTGCTGAGATTCCCAGGAGAATTGGCCAACGCTGCATTTTCTTATCAGAGTAAAGAGAAAAATGTTTTGATTCTTGCTGTAGATCAATGACCTGGGCTTGTATTTACTCTACTATATATATGTTTTTATTATTGGCGCTTTATCCTAGTGTATCGCACAAGCTTTGGCACCACTAAAGGGTTCAAACCTGGGCTCTCTTGATTTATTCAAATGCTCACATTATACCTTGGTTAATTAATGATAATGAACTCCCTCTCTAACCTAATAACAACTATCTGCAATAGCCAAATCTAAGCAACTTTTCAATTGGCCATGATTTTTTATTTTATAGTTTTTAAATTATTTTCCTTCTTCTTCTGAGTCTTTTTGCTTTCAAATGGGGGTCACTGACCCCATCTTAAAAACAAAAGCTCTGCAAGGCTACAAATGTATTGTTATTGCTACTTTTTATTACTCATCTTTCTATTCAAGCCTCTCCTATTCATATTCCAAATCAATGCATGGTTGCTAGGGTAATTTGGCCTTATAGTAAATATTACAAATACCTTTTAGAGTTGTCCTACTAATATTTTACTGTTCTAATTCTGTTATATTATTCTTAATACTGTGTGTATGCTTACATGTATGGGACCTTTTATCCAGGGACCTGGATCTTTCCGTAATTTGGATCTTCATACCTTAAGTCTACTATAAAATCATGTAAGTTTTGCTTCCAGTAGGGATTCAGTATATCTTAGTTTGCATCAAGTACAAGGTATTGTTCTATTATTAGAGAGAAAAAGGAAATCATTTTTAAAAAAATTGGATTATTTGGATAAAATGCAGTCTATAGGAGATGGCCTTTCTGTAATTCGGAGCTTTCTGTATAATGAGTTTAGGGATAATAGATCCCATACCTGTAAAATATTTCTTGCATAGTGTTGGCAGGAACATAATTCTGGTATCTTTGGGCAGCTAGCGTGATGTAGATAGTGATATTCCAAGACAATTTACAGTCGTTCTAAATTTTTCTATTATTGTTTTGTTTTTTTAACTTATTTAGCTTTTTGTTCAACAGCTCTCCAATTTGGAATTTAGCTAGTTGCTGGGGCTAATTTACCCTAGCAACCAGGCAGTGGTTTGAATGAGAGACTGGAAGATGAATAGGAGAGGGGCTGACTATAAAGAGAAGTAATACCTAAAGACGAATAAAAATTAATAAGAATAATATTGTAGCATCACAGAGCAATAGTGTTTTGGCTGCTGGGGTCAGTGACCCCCATTTGAAAGCTGAAAAGAGGCAAACGAGAGAGGCAATTTAAAAGCTGTAAAAAATTAAGAACAATTAAGTTGATAACTTATCATACTAAGTTAACTTAGAGGTGAACTACCCCTTTAAGATATTAGTTTGTTGCATAGTAGCCAAACTGCTACAGTTTAGTTAGTCATGGCAGATATTTGCTTTCATTATCCAAATCTTAGATAGAAAAACCATGTGAAACTGTACCTGTTAGTTCAAAACATGGATACAAGCGTTGTAGATTGTTGTATTCAACAACCAAACTGAATTATCATGGGCCCGTGTGTAGGAACACAGAAGGGTCAAAGTGTGTTGGCAATGCAGCTGGTACACTGGAGGGGCTCACTGGAGCAAATCCCAGTCTTGGCCCTTGGAGTCGGGTTCTCCAGGGGACCCCACTTTGGCAATGAGCATATGTAAATGTCACCCTGAAAGAATCAGACCAAATCAGTCCCTTTCAGCATCTGCAATATTGTGTACATACTAGGGATGCACCGAATCCAGGATTCGGTTCGGGATTCGGCCAGGATTCGGCCTTTTTCAGCAGGATTCGGATTCGGCCGAATCCTTCTGCCCGGCCGAACCGAATCCTAATTTGCATATGCAAATTAGGGGCAGGAAGGGAAATTGCGTGACTTTTTGTCAGAAAACAAGGAAGTAAAAAATGTTTTCCCCTTCCCACCCCTAATTTGCATATGCAAATTAGGGGTCGGATTCGGTTCGGTATTAGGCCGAATCCTTCGTGAAGGATTCAGGGGTTCGGCCGAATCCAAAAAAGTGGATTCGGTGCATCCCTAGTACATACATCCTTGCACTTAGTGTAATGCCAACCTACACTGCTTCCTCAGAACTCACATAATAAAAGAATGTACCTAAAGTTCAGTCAGTATAAATGCTCATCAGTTTTGTTTCTGTATATTGTGCTTGTCCTCTCCTCCCTATACTGATGGACAGAGGCTAGTTCAGACAGTGGCAATGTTTATACAAGGCCATTTTATCAGTGAACTGTGGGTCCACCATAATAATTACATTAGGGATCTGAGTCAATAGAAACCTGGCATTGTAGGTGTTGAGGCAACATCAAACACACATATTTAAACTTGGGTGTTAAACAATATTGTGATCCCTGTGTCATACTAAACAATGTTAACCATAGAAAATACTGTACAATATTAGCAACACTAAATATAGGTATGGGACCTATTATCCAGAATGCTCGGGACCTGGGGTTTTTCAGATAATGGATCTTGACTTGGATCTTCATACCTTAACTAAATAAACTCTATTGAGTTTATTTAATAAACATCAAATAAACTCAATAGGCTGGGTTTGCTCCCAAAAAAGGATTAAGGATATATTAGTTGGGATCAAGTACAAGGTACTGTTTTATTATTATGGAGAAAAAGGAAATCATTTTTTACAATTTGGATAAAATGGAGTCTATCGGAGACGCCCTTTCCATAATTTGGAGCTTTTCTGGATAATGGGTTTTCCAGATAATGGATCCCATACCTGTACTGAACAATACTAATCATAGCAAATACAAAACAGTAATAGTGATGTGCGAATTTATTCGGCAGGCGCAAATTCCCGCAATTTGCCGGCATCCGTTTTTTGTGGATGCTGGTGAATTTTTTTTATAAAATGGACGTCGGCGTCAAAAACGTGACACCGGTGCCGTTTCGCAAATTTTTTGCCGTTTCGCGAATTTCGGAGGAACTTCGCTAATTTTTCAGCTTAGCGAAACGCCCCAAATTCGCCCATCACTGAACAGTAACTGTACTAAATACTGCACAACTACTTTCTCCAAGCACAAGACATTTCAGACTATGACTGCATTTCCCCGTGTTCTTATATTTAATAAGTAACTTTTTATTTCTACCTATACCTGTAGTCTGTGCCACTCCATGACATTACTCTTTTACTGACCTTAAGATTCCACTTACCTTGCTTTTCCATTCACATTTCTATTAGATTTATCACATATCACTTAGATTATGTCCACATCACCTTCATTTTTGTGTTGTGTATAATTAATGTGTGTGATCTATTTTTAACATCTTTCTAACAATATGTATACGTATTATACAGCTTACAAGTCCTTGTTCCATTCCCCTTTCTTTCAGTGTTTTCTCTTCTGACTTGTTCCCTGTCCCTGGCTCATTCCTACAATCTCTTATTGTTTTTCCCACTCTGCTATAATACAAGTCCCTGAGCTATTTGACTCGGTACAGAATGCACTGTTACTGTTCTTACATTCTGAATTTCCATAGAGCTGTGTATATCTACTATGTAAAGTCATTCCATTTATCAAAGGAAAGGTCAGGTCCATTCAACACAGCACATACCTTTAAAGAAATGCTGTAAACATTTGTCTCTTTCCACCCGCCTCCTTTGGTGCAATTTTCAAATTTTAGTTCTGTAGCATTTGTAAATCCAGATCAGGATGTGAAAGTCAAGTAGTAGATTTATCCACTCGGGGTTTCTGTGCACCTGATATGGCTTATTCTACCATCCAGCTCAGCAGACTTAAAATTGGATTAGCACATTTCCTTCTCTCTCCTTTTTCCCTTTCTTTTCAGTAGGAAAATAATTATTTCTTTTATCTCACCCCCTCCTTCTCTTCTTTATAGCAGGGAGCAATCCTCCTTCATAGCAGCACACAGACGGTGGAGGGGGCATGTATGGAATAGGTGCAATGTTGCGTGACAGAAAGAGGTGATCCTGGGACTTTTTACCAATATATATTCATGGGCTATGGTTGTTGGGAAGAACTCTCTCCTTGAGGAGGAAAAGGGTAATATATACCACACTACCCAGTGTTTAACTTGCTTTAGCTCCAGTGAGGACAATAAGAGCAGTGCAGTCACTGGTGCCTTGTAGAGCGTCAGCTCTGTAACTGTAGGTAGAAGGTGATCTCTGGAAGAACGAGTGGGGAAGACTGCTGGAATCAGTTGGTTCCTTCTACTATAATCCCATCTCAAATGATGCAGTGCCACTGTTATATGTGTTTATGTAGTGGTCCTATTGTGGAAATGATCTCACCTGTGGCATAAAGCAGAAATATAATTAGGCAACAATAGTGAAACACCTAGCTCTCTACTGTTAAAATAAGGACAGACATGGCTGAACTGTTGTCTTAATATTATTTCAGTTGTCTTAATATTATCTCATATTATTTCTTGTACAGGCATGAGACCTGTTATCCAGAATGCTCAGGCCCTGGGGTTTCCCAGCTTTCCATAATTTGGATCATACTTTAAATCTATTAAAGAAATCTTTTAGACATGAAATAAACCTAATAGGCATGTTTTGCCTCCAATAAGAATGAACGATATCTTAGCTAGGATCAAGTACAAGATATTGTTTTCTTATAACAGAGAAAAAGGTAATTGATTTTTTTTTTTTTTTTTTTTTTTTTAAATTTGAATTATTTGCCTATAATGCAGTCTTTGGAAGACGGCCTTTCTTGTAATTCAAAGCTTCGTGGTTAACAGGTTTCTGGATAATAGATCCCATACCTGTATTTGCTTTCTAAATGATTAAGGGGTGGCAATTGCACAGGCTGATTTTTATGGTATCTGATTGATCAGCCCGCAGGCCAAACACTAATGCACAGTTAGATCACATGTGGTTGATTAGGACGATGGGCCATACAAGTTCATCTCAAGAAAAACTGGATGGTTATGTGGCCTCTGTTACTTTCTGACATACACTAAAAGGCATAACCAGACTATATGTAGATCTGATGGAGAAACAGGCTATTCTGTGCCTCCTAAGGTTCCCATAGACATACAGTTTGTTATGCAGATTGCCCCTGAAATCCATCATATTTATAAACAATATAATCTTCGACAAACAGCCATGCTGCCTAATTCCCTTTTCACACCGTACTGGTATGAAATCATTAAAATAAAACACTGCATTCCCTAATTTCAAGTTGAATATGTAGTTCAAGTGATGGATGATCACTTTGGGGGTCAGTTATCAACTCTGGGCAGATCTGAGCATTTAGCCAATCAGGGACTTGGCCAGTAGCACGTAGAAAAATACAAGCACACATTTGATTTCCATTGGTTACTGCCCAGGTGCAAATTTGCTCAGTGTTGATAAATGAGCCCCATTGTGTCATGTACAACAGACCTTAGGTGCCTGTAGGAGCCTAGGAGGTTCTTGGTAATGCTCTCTCTGGTGACTTATAGGTTTTGAATTATGTCTTCTTTCCCTTGGATGATGCAGCAGAGAGGCTCTTGGGCTCTGAAGTGCCGCATGTTCAATCATATATTGAAAGCAGGTGTAGAAGGGGAAGTATTTATATCTCAATTAGGCCATTCAGTTTTATGTTAAACTATTCTGGAGCATGAGATTTGTTATATACATGAAGTACTGCTGGGCCAAGCACAAATCAGACCACTGTTGTCTTCATATCTGTGTCACAAAGACGTACAATGCTCAAGTATCAGGACTCCTTGTATATGTAACCCCCAGTCACCTATTCACCCCATGGTAGCTAGGAAAGGGGAGCCCACACTTGTATAGTTTGTAGACTTTTTTTCCTTAAATGAGCACCACGTTGTTTTCCACCAGTGTAAATTCATATTAAAGAATCCATTCCAGTCCTATTAAATACCTGCTGAGCCGGCTTCCCTTTCTATTATCATACTATAATATCACATGAATTATCTCCCAGCACAAGTTATATGCTATTCTCTCTAAACGATTGACATACTGCAGTTCTGCTCTCGAATAGAGACACACACGTATTCCTCTACTACTAATGCGTAAGTACCAGGGAGCAGTGGCTTGAGCTTCTCCTCATTATATAAATCACATTGCGGAGCATTTATCCAGGTTGCGCTGCTTCAGCTCATTGCACACAATCACACACTGACCACAGCGCTTGTTTTCCCATCATTTTAATACTGACACCCCATGCAGAATGCTCTATGCAGCATTCAATATCCAGAAGCAGCAGGGGTGGGTTCTTTGGGCAGACTGGGGCACTTACTGAAATTGATTCAAAGGTATGGGTGTTATTGGGTGCACCCAAGATTATTGGATGGATTGGATTGCACATCCATAGTATGTGATAGAAAGTGCACAAAGGTTTCAGATAGGCACTGGGTCATATGTTAAGCACAGGGGGCTTTTTTTGCATGGTGTACTATTTAATTTGGGTGAAAGAAGACACAATTCCATCAAGTTCACCCCTGTGTGCATATATAATATAACACACACATATACCTTTACAGACCCAACACTCGCACATAAAAAAGCTATACTTCCTATAGAAGAAACCTATTGTTCTTAAAGAATAAGCACAAACTGCAGCCAGCAAATAATGGTATCATTATTTAATACTGTAGGGACAATGCTTTGGTGCCTCTTAATGAGCTCCAGTGAGGTCTCACAACTCCCACAATCTCCTGCACATCCTCATATTATACATGAACTTCCTACTCATGCGCACATCACTCACCCATTTCTCTCTCTTTAGACATAGAAAGACCCAATAAAAAATTACATGGGGCTGTATCATCCTCTGGGATATTTATCATTCCTCTACTTCTAATACAGGAACAACATTAATTTCCTAATACAGTGACAAAGCAATAGAGAACCTGGTTCAAAATTTTCTTGCTCTTATTAGAGCACTATGCTCTAATAGTTCCGCCTCCCCGCTGTCTAACCCCAAGCTCTCTCTATGCCTACATCCTAACGGTTTACTTTTGAACATTAGATTGTTAGCTCTTTTGTGTGAGCATTATATGTTATATTAACATACTCTTGTTGAGTCTCCATGTATCATCCTAAGTTTTTACTTTTGAGCATTAGATTGTTAGCTCTTTTGCGCGAGCATTATATGTTATATTAACATACTCTTGTTGAGTCTCCATGTATCATCCTAAGTGTTTACTTTTGAGCATTAGATTGTTAGCTCTTTTGCTCGAGCATCATATGTTATATTAACATACTCTTGTTGAGTCTCCATGTATCATCCTAAGTGTTTACTTTTAAACATTAGATTGTTAGTTCTTTTGCTCGAGCATTATATGTTATAGTAACATACTTTTGTTGAGTCTCCACGTACCCATTCTCTCAAGTGCTGTGTGCAACTTCTGACTTTACTTTTAGGTAAATAGACCCCATTCTTTCCACGGCACATTTGCATTGTGCACACATAACCAGTCATGAATCAAAAAATGTGGTAGATATAACAGAGCCCGAAGGCATACGCACAATCCAAAAGCAGGCCGAGGAAAAGGAGGGAGGGAGAAGTGAGAACAGACAGTGCTGTCTGTGCGCTGTGAACCCAAGTAACGTCTTGAGCTAATTAAACGTCGCCGTAATAACGAGTACAATTGTCAGATGAACCAGAATGTAAGTGTATGTGCTTCTAATGTGTCGGCAGAAGGTGGAGAATAGGAAGGATAACGAGAGAAGCTCATTTTGGTACTTGTTAAGCTTTGCAGTTTTGTTAATGAGGTGAGAGGTGCGATAAGCAGACGTCAGTTGGTACTAGAAGGTAAAAATTTCCTACTTTTACAAATCAATCATCTATTAATAATGAGATGGGTGTGTAGCATGGCTACAGACTGCCCCCCAAATTCTTGCAGTTTATTGACTCAGCCCCCCAAAAAGAGAAAGCTTTAAAAAATAAGTTGGTCATCATTGTCCTAGGGTAGAATTTAATAGTGTCCAGCCCTTTTGCTCTTGCAGAGACATAAACCCCAGCATCCACATAGCCACTTGGATATCATAAGACTGCTTAGAGCTGTAGTTCAGCAGCAAAGACCCAAAACATGGGCTCACCTGCCCTAGGGCATGTGAAATGTTATAGAAGTTATAGACATTGTTTGTATGTAATGATAATAAGAATCAATTATGTCACTAGTGAAGGTACAAAGTTATGCTTGCACACGGGACCCAAGGGGTCACATGGTCATAAAGAATTTGATCTTTAATAGAGAAAATAAACCTCAGTATTAAAGAACCAATTTGCAATGCCATGTGAATATGGGTGATAAGAGGTGAGAGGTAGGTGATATGGGTGGATAAATATGGTACATTTAAAAGACTAGCTGTCATTATGCAGACATGGGACATGGGTGCCCAGGGGATGGTAAGAGGAGAGTTCCAGAACAAACTTTGCAGCATAGCCCTATCTCTGTCTATCCATCTGTCTGTATCTGCATAGCACAGAGGGAGGCTTTTTATGGACTTCTTTTTGTACTTCCAGGAGGCTCAGCTTTAGTTTTTCACTGCACAAATGAAGGATTTTTAGTAAGCTTGTATCTCATGAACTGCAATGTAGCAAATGGAGCTGCAATTTACAAACCAGGCTTATTATATCAATTATGCCACACTCTAACAAACTGGGAAACATATCTTTTTTTTTTATAAAGGGGTGGTTTGGATTAAATATTAGGAGCTTAGAAAAACTGTCTTTCTTACTGTGGTATTTGCCTAACTTAGCAAAAAAAAAAAATAGTCCCTTCTATCTCCCTGTATTGTCATAAAGAACACAAAGATGGGAAAAGTCCCTTTAGCTCTTCATATTTTGTACAGCTTATTATTTTTAAATTTGTGACTAGGCTTTAATGCATGTGATACCAGCAAGGCAATGATCATCCCTGACATTCATGGCAGGACTGTCCCAGGTCAGGTATGCCAATATCAAAGCCTTCCCTTTCATAGCAGTGATGAGCAGGTGTAAGGTGAGGCTGTCTATTGAAAACAGTCCTACAGGTGAGCACATAGAACTAGTTACAGGCAGCAGGTAATGCAGGCATGCATAACTATCTAGATTAGTATTACTAACTAGTATTTAGTGCTTCAAAGGAAGGTTTAGACAGCAGGCAGTTATATCATGCAATTTCACAACCTAAAAAGATTCCCGATGGGAGACTGTCTGATGGAAAGAGGCAGTGAGATGAAGAGAGAAATACAGAGAAGGATCTATCTCACCGTTGCTGCCTTCGTTATACATCGCAGTGCAGAAGCCCTTGTAGAGAGAACATGTTCATTCTCAGCAGATAAATAGACCTTTCTTGCTTGGTCCAGCCGGCTCTCAGCAACAATCCCCCCTTCATTTTTACACCCCAGCGGAAATAGTGACTGCAGTCGGTAGCTTGACCCCCTCGGGGTAACCTCTCGAAGGAGTGAATAAAGATTGTATTGAATATCTGGGCACGCATGTAAAGATGCTACTGTGTGAAAGCATGGAGATAGGGAGGAGGAGAGAGGCAGAGAAGAGGAGGTGGAGAGAAACAGAGGGAGGGAGAAGGAGAGAGCAGAGAAGATAGAGGGACAGAGAGCTGGTGGAGAGAAATTGTGCTTTATTGGGTGTTAAAGAGAGAGAGATGGGGAATATGAAAAGCAAACAAGAATAATGTTATGTTCGTGACTTGTACAGGGCTTGAGCAGGGGAAACAGAAGCAGGCATCAGACTGACACAAAGAAAAGAAAAGAAAAGGTCTTGGGCATATAACTGCAACTAAATATTAAATATAAAAGGATGGCTAAACAAATATTCAAGAGCAAATGACTAATGGAGAGAAGAGGTTTGCATTAAAGGGACTCTGTTTTCAATAAACCTAAAGCTAAAATTACATGATGTGGCTCTGTGTATAAATAAAGCTCCCAAGCCCTCTCCGTATTGTATTTTGTGAGGTTACCCGATCACACACTCCTTATGTATGTTGGGGGCTAGCCTACCAGGAAAAGCCTCCAAAACAAGCAAACTCAACCAGACAAAATTAAAAGGCACATGACAACTGCATTTGATGTTGTTTGAATAGTTCATTCAAACAAGACAAAATTCACGGTAAATCATTTGATTTATATTATTATATTATTATTAATCATTTGATTATCCCTATGAATTTAGTAGGTAGAGCTTGGATGCCACGGTTTGGTTGCTGAGTCCAGATACATCCCATATTACTTTAGGAATGATACCTAAGGTATGTCAGATTGAGATGGTTGCAAAGAATATTCTTCACCTAATAATTATTTCCCCTGTATGTCCATAGGCTGCAATGCAGATGGCTACAGACAGCAAGTTGCAATTGATTGTAAGGAATGCCACTCATTGTCAGGAATGCAACCTGTTGCTGGAAGTTAATGCCAGCCATTTAAAGGAATCCACCGTTTCTTTATTCATGATGAAATGCCTTACAGTGCTCATACTTTATATTGATTAATAATGTGGATGTGAATCCTAACAGTACGTCTGTTCATGCAGAAATATAGCAGAGGGCAGTGGCGACTTGCACTGTTACCGACACATCCTCTGGATAAGTGCTGCGTCTTCATGACATTTTGTACCAGTTGACTGTAAATGAAGATCTATCATTAATTGTGCCCACTCCAAGGACAGTATAGCATAAGGGAAGTCTGTGAATCTTTCCCCGTAGGACTCATAAAATGCGGCAGTTATCGCCTGTCACTTCCACTGAGCGGACGGCATTAACATCAATGTATTTAATTATGCTTAACGATCCTAAAACATCAAATATTTAGAACTGAACTCTGCTTCTCTTCTGGCTAAACAAACCCTCCCCTCCCTGTACTCATCACATGGAAACAAGCCCAGATCCCAGCACAAAATCTCTTTATCTGCTCACTCAAATCTGCTACTGACTTAACTGGCAGGAGATGGATTAAGGGAGACTGTGCAGAACTCTGGAAGCAGAGGGGTTATGTGGTGAGAAAGGGATGTTCTAGTGGTTCGGGAAGAGAGATGGCTTATATGACATTGGGTGCTGCTGCTCGTAGGGCAGTGGCATACGGGTACCTGTCTGGAATTCTGTTTGGGTCATGTTTTCTGTACTAAAATCAAATAATTATTTTCCCCTGGGCCCCCCAATCCAATGTTCCCCTGCGTCAGGCAAATGGCAAAATTAGTTTGCAAATTCAGATTGTCTGTCCCTATGTGTTTTATACTAGACCCAAATAGAAAGTAAACCCATGGCAGATGCAGGTAAAGACATGGCATTTTATTTCAGTGCAGTATATGTACAGCTTCATTACAAGATGGCAACAGTTTAAAATGCTACAAATTGGTTACACATATTCCTCATATATATTCTGTATACATGGGGTATTTATTAAATGGACACTATGACAACATAGAGCATTTTGTGCTTATGGAACAGTCTTTATTTGGATCGTTGATACCTACAGGCATGAAAGCTCCCTGGCTACTGACACTTTTTGAATTGCCCATAACACTTTTTGAATTGCCCATAACCTGTCACATTATTTAGCTGATCCGTGCCCTGTTACTGGAGGGCTATCAATAGGTGGCTGGGGGGTAGCTGAGAATTAGAAGCCCTGATTAATCTGGAACCTCCTCCCTTATTTGTTTTTGCAACTTAATGCCTTTGGGACAATAGTATATGTAGTGGTTTCTCACATTTTGCCCACAGTGGTGTTAAAATTACCTACATTACCTCCATTGCTTGCCATGAAGGATTTTGCTCATGTAATTGTCACTTTAAAAATTCAATGTAATTAAAATTACATGGGCAGCACTGGCATGATTTAGGGTGTTTTGAGTTGGAAAAAAACATTGCGGGCAAAATATAATGTGGAGCTATATATGTGCCATGGTTCTTGGAACTGAACATCACAACTCTCCATGGAGAAAGGCTGATTAACGATTAATTTTGCATTGACGGCACAGGAACAGTGTCAGTATGTAAAATGTATAAGTGTCGCCTCTATGCTCTGTGCTGGTGTGTACATACACAGACAAGTTATGTAAATTGGCACACACAACAAATTGTTGTCTTTGGGCTCAGTAGAGCTTAGATGGACCCCTGGACCGTGTGATGTGCAATGTACCCAACAGGTCAGGGTTGAACTGGCATGTCGAGATACCAAGCATCTCCTGGTGGGCTCAGTGTATGATAAATCACATCAGTTCTCTTATTTCTACCAAGATGCTGCGTAGTACAGATTGCAGTTAGTATATTTATATCTATTTATATGCACAGAGCAGGCTCTAGATGTGAAGTTGTTTGGTGGGCCCTGGGAGACCTAGGCAGATAAGGTCCTACATGGTGTAAAAAGAAGGGTTTCATTTTTGTATGAAGGCTTTTGTTGAGATGCTCTTAGGTTTTGTTCTATAGGTATCAAGGGTAGCTTTTTAATATGTGTGTACAGTACAGGACCTGTTATCCAGAATGCTCAGGACCTGGGGTTTTCTGGATAAAGGATATTTCTTTAATTTGGATCTCCATAAGTTATGTAAAATTTAATTTAAACATTAAATAAACCTAATAGGATTGTTTTGCTTCATCATCATGCAAACTACTATTTTATTCTTAACATAAGATTCTATTCTAAACATAAGATAACAGGATATTTTCTCTTTGGTTCACTGAATGGCTTTTGGATGTAAAGAGTTAATTAAGGGGAAGAGTTAAGTGAATGTCCCCTGAGTATATAAAGGGATTTCTGATGCCCTTCAGTGTTTTTCAGTCTTCATTTTGTTATGGGACCCAGCTGAATTGGAATGATTCTGGGTTTTGGAAGGATGATCTTAGTGCTCTGTTTGGTTAATAGCTATGGACAGTATTATCCCGTAAATTGACTATGGGAAGCTTGGTTGGAAGTTGAGTTGTCTTTCAAGGACTCGGGGTGATGGAACATCCAACAGTATTGTTTTCAGAAGCTTTTTTTTTGTGCCCTCGTCTATATCTTTGTACATGTGTTTGTCATGCTTAATCCTCAGTGTCACTGCTGTCTCCTTTAGGCTTGTCCTCATTAATTACTGCTACAAAATGGGAAATTCATGCAAAGAGCAAGCTGTTTCTTCCCAGACAGCATTTTAATACATACCATTACATGCCAATTTGGTTCTTTTTATGAACCCACACCCCCCAAAAAAACCCTCTGAAGCTTCCTTTAATTGAATATTGACTCTAAACCCTGATCTAAGAAATACGATGTCTCTTAGCAGTGATGTAACCAGGGTGGGGTCCCAACGGGACTGCAAAGCAAAGTGCCCCCTGGCAGTCATCGGGGGCACCCTCCCGACCTCCAAACTCCCTGAGCGCGTGAAAGATGCGCCACACACATGTGCAAACGCGTCACGTGGATGCGCTGACGCTGATGGACCAGCTGGTCAGGGAGCAGGTTGGGCCCGGCGGGGGCCCACCAGGTTTTCTCCTGGTATCCCGCCAGCTCAGTCTGACCCTGGGCAAAACTAGTGTGCCTCGGATGCCCTTGCCAAAAATAATCTTCAGAAGGGTCTGGTGCGCATAAATGTTCCTGCCTGCAACCCGCTCCCTCGCCACATGATCACGCTGGCCAAGCACACGACAATTTAAAAAAGATCTCTATAATGCTGTTTTAGAGGTCCCCCTGTTCTCTGGGGCCCTATGCGATTGCAGGGCCTGCTTCCTCTATAGTTACGCCACTGTCTCTTGGCACTTAGATACAAGGCAGCCTATAATACTTAATTAAATGCTCGTACAAGTACCCCAGTTTTCCTCCCTCACGGTGTTCTGTATATGGTGAGAAATGCAGGCAGCCTTCATACAGGATACCATGACACCCAGTATAATATGGCCACATATTTGTTTTATACGGGATTTACTGAAACTAGATTGGCTGGGATTAACTACAGCTTTTTTTTTTTTGAAGGATCTAGATACAAACAAACCTAATCTTAACCCATATTCATGTGAGTTAAGCTGGCCATAGACGCAAAGATCTGATCGTACGAATCGAGGATTCGTACGATTTTCGAACCGTGTGTGGAGAGTCCCGACATTTTTCGTCCGGCGGAGATCGGTTGTTTGGTCGATCGGACAGGTTAGAAAATTTCTGTCGGCTGCCGATAATATCTCTGCGTGTATTGCCGATCGTACGATTTTCAGTGGGAGACTGTCACTAGCTTTGGTTGGACATAGATATCGTACGATTGCTGTCAGGGGCAGAACATTGCTGATATGTTCTTTAACTAATCTGACTGGTAAGACTTTGATCTGAATGGTTAGTGGCGGGTCGGGAGATGGGAAAGTCCGATCGGATCTTTGCATCTATGGCCAGCTTTACTCATTTGCTGCTGGGCTCCTTTGCTCTTCATGATGTCTGGCCTAGATCAAAGAGGAAACTGGAAACGTAATATCTTGTGGCAGATAAATGGTTAAAGCACTGGCAGCTGAACTTTTTGTAAGATTTTTGTTTTTAATGAAATATGAAAATTAGGACTCGTATTCGGTTGAATCTTTTGTGGAGGATTCAGTATTTTCTGCATCCCTAATGTATTGTTTTAACAGCAATATATCATAGGGGTCGGACAGCACTCGCTTCTTTTGTGCCATGAACATGATTGACTGTACGGGTTGCTTATAGATACAAGGTTACCTGAATGATTCCTGTCAGGAGGTGGCCCACATGTGGTATGTGTAATATAATATACAGTAGGTGAGAGATAGTGAAGGAGTCCAGGTGGCGAGGTCAGGTCACTGCAGGGGTCTTATTGAACCTGTGATGCTTTGCTTCATAGATAGGTTTGTGTGCTGTCTAAACCTCATACAAGAAGCTCTGCTTGTGCTCAGTCATACTATGTGTATTTGTGTGTATATGTATAATATCAGTCTATTAGGTATCTGCACTCCAAGGCTAGCTTTCCCTCTGTATATAACCAGGGTGCACAGTTATAATTTATGTATATCCACAAATATCCAAAACCTTGAAAAAGGTCCTAACTAGGACCAAAACGTTGGACTTTGATATGATGCAAATAAAGAAGTGAAGAGTGGGTTTTTGATATATATATATATATATATATATATATATATATATATATATATATATATATATATATATATATATATATATATATATATATTTCATTGTTTTTTGGATCTTTATACCTCAAGTCTACTAGAAAATCATGTAAACTTTAAATAAACCCAATAGGCTGGGAGATGGCCTTTCCGCAAATCGAAGCTTTCTGAATAACGGGTTTCCGGCTAACAGGTCCTATTACCAGTCAATGGTAATATGAACATATCTGCTGCCATAGGTGGAGAATAATGGAGGTTTAGGGAAGCAAATACTCCCCCCCACAACTGCCACCTACCTCTATCCTCCATAATTCCACAAACATAAATTGTACCCCCCCCCCCTGCCATGCCACCACTAGTTGGAATGCAGTGAGTTGTAAAGTATTAAAGGCTACATATCCCTGATACAGCAGTTGAGTAAATTATAGTGTTAATAAACACAAATATATTTTGCCCCTTTTCCTCCGCCCCTTCCACCTCTCCCGCTGAGCTAATGCCGACTTCCCGTCAGATCCCCGTCCATCAAACTGCCAGAAAGTTTCAGGCCTTTATTTTATTTTGTTTGCATTCATTTAAAAAAAAAAAAAAAAAAAACCCTATTGACAAACCTGTTACATTTGACACAATGAGTGCCTTGCATCAGCAAACATCTGAATTATTGCGCTTTTAAGTGCAAGTAGATTTATATAGTAAATGCATACCTTTTATGACCCTCTAAGTGCTTGCACCTTTGTAAGCAGAGCTATTTCCATAAGCAGAGTGTATTTTACTTTACTCTTAATTATCAGAGGGGTTTTCAGGCTCCTATTATTTTTACATTTTGTTAGCGGGACTCCAATTTCCACATTGAACCTATGAATTTTAGCTGTAGATATATATTTTGGCATTATTTGTTAACTATACACGGGGCCCATAAATCTGGCTCTTTAATGGATTGGAAGCGAAGCTGTGTGTTTCTGTGTTTGGGGGAGGGGAATAAATAAATATATCTGGCGAGTGTTGGAGATAATGAATTAATATTGATCCTAAGACACAAGAAGGAGAGAGAGAGGGAAATGACTGGCTCAGCTGATGTTTTATACAGGGCACTCTCCCCAGACCTACCTAGTGCTATCAGGAGAGGGCAACTCAACGAAAAACAAAGCTGTAAATAAAGGGAGAAGTAGAGGAGAAATTCTGTTGTGCCAAACAACTCACTCCAGTTTCTGCCGAGTTACAGAGCCCCTGGCTCCTAAAAATTTATAGCAATCCGGCACTAATGCACTTGGCAAAACTTCTAATTCATTGTGCAGAGACTTTGTCCAGACAATGGAGAAACACAGGCAATGTCCTAAAGGTCAGTTGTGTTCCTGCTTGTGAGTCAGATCAGGAGGCTACTTCTGCCTAAGGGCAATGGCACACCAAGAGATTAGTGCCCGCAATAAATCTGCGCTATTGCAGACGACTAATCAGCTGCAAATGCTTTTCCACTGGCAATAATGTAAATCACCGGTGGGTTAACAAATGCGCCTCGCAAGGCAACTTTAGGCCTTATTTAGGATTTCATCATACTGGATGATACATTAGATAGCTTTAAGAAGAGGTTGGATGGCTTTTTAGCAAGTGAGATTATACAGGGTTATGGAAGTTAGCTCATAGTACAATTGATCCAGGGACTAGTCCGATTTTGGAGTCAAGAAGGAATTTTCCCCCCTCTGAAGCAAATTGGAGAGGCTTCCGTTCCTCTGGATCAACTAACAGTTATGCAGGTTGTTATATATAGACTTGACAACTGTCTTTTTTTCAACCTAACTTACTATGTTATTTAGGACCACAAGCGCATGCAAATTTCCCTGCAGTCAGCTGAGTGTAAAAAAATCCCATACCTGCATCAGAATGTGCTCCCTGTGTGTCTGTATAGTTGCACTCAACACTGCCAGTCCTTTCTGCCTCTCTTTCCATATCGAGCGCAGTTGCACCTATTGAACCCTGGAGTTCCTGCCACCTCTGGACCAGGCCATAGCTCCAGGATTCCCCCAGAGCCCAGTGTCAATATGCAAATCACACTTGTGTCTGAAGAATTGAGCAGACATGTCACTCTTATACCGTACACCCAAAATTAGTGTCCGATTTCTGGCGATGTGTGATTGCACTTGCATTGATTTTCACATTGGCTGCAATTGCATCAGGTACTGGAATTCTCAGGGAAAAACTCTACATTATGGAAAAAAAACCACGGTGATTGTGTTTGATATTTTATTGTACTCACTGCACTTGCATATGTAAATGAGCCTTAATATTATAATGCATATGCTGCACTGTTAATCTAGGGACTGGTCCAAGTACCATATTGGATTTTTTTTCGGCAGGCACTAATTTTTCTTCCTTCAGAACAGACCGTATTAGAATGTAAATGCTAGGAATGAAAAAAAAAAAAAAGACATCCACAAAGTCATCATAATTTTGTGTAAAATGTAAATAAAATAAAAAAAAAATCAGCCATACCAAACAGACAGAGGTACCTCAGTGCTCCATGATCCCTGAGCTCCTCCCTCCTAACACATTTCGAGTCATGGGACGCTACATCAGAGGAACGCAAAATGCATTAGGAGCTCAGGGACCATGGAGCACTGAGCAATTCTTTTTTGTATGGTCGATGTCTTTGAATTTTTGATCAATTTTTGATCCACATAAATGTTTCATGTGTGATACAACTGCCTACCATCCAGGGGCGTAAATACAGAGGAAGCAGACCCTGGGCCCAAGAAGTATAGGGGCCTGAATTCATATATAATTTCAATAAATATTGGTAAAACAGGTCAATCTAGACATAATTTGCTGTGGGGCCCATTAGCATCTAGTTACGCCACTGCTACCATCTTTATTACTATATTGTTTATTCAGGGGCTAGCGCAGTATCCACATGTGTATACAGTGGCTTAATCCTAAGTACTTATAATTGTTGTTTTATTATGATTATTTAAGCAAAAGCATGTGACTTCAGTGGTTGTGTGTCTTTTTTTCAACCATAACTATACGCTACCTGGCACCATGTTAGGTAGACTTACAGTTATTGTCTAAAATGCTCTGAAGTTTTCTAAATGTACTTCATATTGGCCTCTGAAACCTCACAAGCTCTCCTTAATCTCATTTTATTTATGGTTCGAGTGGTGACCAGATACTAACATTGCCACGGCAGGGCCAATGATGGAGGCCAAAAGGAGCTGCAAATATAAAAACCAGTAGAAGCAACGGATAGAAATCATGATTGGCTCATTCATTCTTTTATTATTTGTGCTTTGGAGTATTTGCCAGGCAAAAGCTACATTCAGCAACTGCTCTTTATGTTCTGACTATCCTGGGCTCAGCATATCCATACAGACTTGTTTAAATATATTATCTGCCGTCCTTTGCATCTTTATTTTTTACTTTCCCCTCCATCTGCTTAAACACTTACAAACTAACACGATCCAGAAAACCCTTTGGGAGAACTCTAACCACTATCTTTGTAGCCCTGTGGGAAATAGTTGGCAAGGAGGCAGCTGATGACAGATTGTAGGATGTTGCAAGTATGTTTTGGTCTATCGGGTCTTGTTGGTATAACCGGGCAGTATCATTCGTTACATTGTAAAGACACTGGACTTACCAGCTAAAGCCATATGCAAAAGCAACAAACAACATGTATTCTTTTCTATGTTAAAAAAAAAAATTCTTTCTTTGGGCTACGTATACATATGAGGTAGAGGAAATGTTATGCTTCTGCTGATTTATAAGGGCAGCAGTGGTGCGTTGGGAGCTTCTCCTGGTTTGTTTTCCAGCAATGAACACAAAATGAGGAGATCTCTGGGTTGTTTCTTTATAACCTGGCTTATATTACTCATTTCACCTGCTTGGGAGTAGTTATGCTACGGTTTGCCCTGAGACCACCATTACTTCTACATGGTTCTCTGCTCATCCAATCCCCACATTCTCTCTCTCTCTCTATACATATTATGTTGCTCTTGTTAGACAGTTACATATTTACATTGTTATACATTGAAGACCCCAGGGCCAACATGCAGTCAACTACACTCAACACATAACTTTACTCCTGGAAGCCTCTAGTTGATTTGCTGTATCTTTTATATGCATGCAACCACTGTACATAATTTGCAGGTATCATTGTGTGCCAAGCATTTGTGCTTTATCTATAAAGTTTGACAATAGGGGCTGCAACTTCTGTTTGGCCCAGGAGATGTGGCATGACTGCTAAGCAATTTAAACACCTTTGTGAAAAATGTCTTGATCCTAAAGGGCCCTAACATGGTCAGACTGGGGTGTCCAGGCCCTCCTCACTTCATCTGAGGGAACGGAATAGATGGGGGAGAGGTATTGGCCCCTATAGGGGGATCGGACTCAGTCCAGGTGGGGGAACAGACCTGGGTCAGTGGGCCTATCAGGTTATTTTCTGGTGGCCCACAAGTCCAGTCCGACACTGAGCCCAAATATGATTTTGTTGTGGGGACTACTTCCTTCTAGTTCTACCACGGGAATGTACAATGACAGCTCTGCCCACAGTCCTGGATTGTTACTGAAAAGTCCAGCATTTCTGTTTGATCTTCTGCACTGACGCCAGAAAAAGATATTTTTTCTAAATAAATAAGAGGCTTTTTGGCAGAGAACCCAGAATACCCAACACCTGCATTTTGATACATTTGTAACTATTTAAGATAAGTAAAGATACAATTGTAACTTCAAGGAGAAGGAATGTCATTTTATATTTGGGGGTGCAAAAAGTTAAGCACCCCCCCAAGTGCTTGTACATACCCGACACCCCGGGTCAGTGCTTCTATCAGCAGATAACTGCACTGGCCCTAGGGTTATTTCAGTGAGCACCGCGGAACAATCCTTTTCCTGCTTTTTCGCTCTTCAAATTTCCCAGGGCAGACGCATGTGCAGTGGAAAAAAAGCTGCCTTTTTCTTTAAAAGTTCAGCCTTTCACTCTACTGCGCATGCACAGCTTCGAGAAGAAAGAAGAAGCAGGAAGAAGTTCGCTCAGTGGTCTTCGCTGGAATAACCCCGGGCCCATGCAGTTTTCTGCTGATAGGAGCACCGGCCCAGGGTTTCAGGTAAGTATATAAATCACTTGATGGTGCCTTTTGGCACCTCCATGTATAAAATGACTTTCCTTCTCCTTTAATATAAGCAGGGCAATTAAGCCTTAATTAGCAAAACTGTAATAACATATAAAACATGGCCCCAAACCTCCAAACCTTTCCATAAATTGGCAAATTTTTTAAAATGGACATGATATTTAGGGGGTGTGGGCACAAAAAAATTCTCAGCGCAATAGTCATGGCAGAATTTTTTTGTCCCTCTTTCTGATTTTCAAATGTTGGGAGGTATGCAATGAACAATTTTTATGCATTCAGAAAAAAACAGTGTTTGGTTCAGAATCATTTGCATAAACAAGCTCTTCTGGAGCAATGTGGGCAGCAATGCAGAAATGTCCTAAAAGCTTTTGGTTTGGCCGTTACCGAGGAGTATGACCATATAAAAACACGAGGCCAAAGGTGACTTCTAATATCCTCATATTTTGTAACTGGGGGTACTTTATTTATTATAATACACAAGTTTCAGTGAGTCATGTGACAGAAATGACCATTTATAGTTATAAGGATATAATTTACAAGATATTCATGGCTCTTGTGTATTATATATATATATATATATATATATATATATATATATATATATATATATATATATATATATATATATATATATATATATATATATATATATATATATATATATATATATGTGTAGCACCCACCCTTCCCAGCTATAGTCAGGTGATCCCACTGGTGTCTAATAAAAGGGCAGCCAAGTATGGGGGTTTACTTTGAAAGCAGCAAGTAAGTTGCAGGTAAAACCTAGTCCCTTTGTAAAATGTATAATGAAGCAATAGAATTCTTAATGAATCAGATGAAAATTAAGCGTAGGACTGGCCAGATATGGGATGACTTTGACGTAGTTGGCCAGCTTAAATATATTGCAATATATGGACAAACAATCTATGTTTTGTTTAAAGGGTAAGGCATTTTTCAGTAGCAGTATGCACAAAACGTCGCTGTCTTAAATATATTGATAATGGGTTGAGTGCAGAGGACTCTTGTATTTGACTATATATATATATATATATATATATATATATATATATATATATCTATATATATATATCTATATATATATATCTATATATATATATCTATTTATATATATATATATATATCTATTTATATATATATATATATATATCTATTTATATATATATATATATATATATATATCTATTTATATATATATATATATATATATATATATATATATATATATACACATACACACACACCTATTGAGTCTACAGTATATCGAATATGTTGCTTAGACATAATGGTTATGGCACAAGCACCATTTTTTGCATTTTGCCTTACACAACATGCAGCTACACACCGGCCTCAATTTAACCTCTGTCGCTCCATATCCATAAACAGCAGCAATATTTATTTGATTCTCACTATGAAGAACGGGGTCAGTTGGTGCATTTGGCTACTGTGTTTAACTGGTTAAAACCCAGCGGCCAAAGCACCTGAAGTGTCTAGTCATGATACCAAGGCAGAGCAGTAACAATAACCCTGACCTGTTGGTGCAGAGCCTGTAACAATTCATGTTACTTGCATACAGTAACGTGTATATGAATTACAGGATTTTAGACTCATTTTCATGGATAAAATGTTAAGCCTCCCCTGACACTACTTTTCTCGCTCTATTGTTCTGTGAAATTACAATATTCAAATTTATATCCACAAAATGATCAAAATAAGACTTACATGATTAACCATCTCATTTTGGCTTGACCAGCATCTCTCGTGCAAATGAGAGCATTAGTCGGGCCAGGCAGCAATGGAATTTTAATGCCGTATCCAAGAGCAGCCCTGACTGAGACTGAAAGGCTCCTTCCAATAGCCACAATAGCCGTCTCTCCTCTGAGCTGATAATTGGGGTGGGTTCCCAAGGAAATCGTGCCTTAGCTGATATTGGTGTCACAGTTCAGAAGCCAACATGCACCCCAGGCAGATGCTGTATGCTCACATAGTGGTAGAGCCATAATGATATGCCTATTCCTTATTTTATCTTCTACAGTTGAAATTGCAAAATCTGTAAAGTCCCTGGTAAAGTTCCTATTTATTAAGTTCCTGGTGCACATCAGCATTTTTTCATATTTTCATATATAAATAGGCATTTTATTTTTTTACATAGTTTATGAAATGCTTCACACAGAGTTTTTTTTTCCTGTTTTACATTCTATTTTGGTGCCCGAGGCACAGGGATATAACACGACTTGTCCAAGGTCACAGAGAGCTGACAATGAAACTGAACATCAATTAAAATCAGAACTTACAGCCATGTATTTTCTCTGCAAAATATTTATAAAGGTGGTTGCTCACCTTTGAATTAACTTTTAGTATGATGTAGATAGTGATATTCTGAGACAATTTGCAATTGGTTTTCATTGTTTTTTTTAGCTATTTAGCTTCAGCTCTCCAGTTTGCAACTTAAACAATCTGGTTGGTCCAAGTCACCCCAGCAACCATGCATTTGATTTGAATAAGAGACTGGAATATGAATAGGAGAGGGCCTGAAAAGTGAGTAATTAAAAGTAGCAATAACAGTGCATTTGTACCTTTTATAGAGCCTTTGTTTTTCAGATGGGGCCAATGACCCCCATTTGAAAACTGGAAAGAATCAAAAGAAAAAGGCAAATAAAAGACCAACTGAAAAGTTGCTTAGAACTGGCCACCCTATAACATACTAAAGCATGGATCCCCAACCTTTTGAACCCATGAGCAACATTTAGAAGTAAAAGGAGTTGGGGAACAACACTAACATGAAAAATTTACTTGGGGTGCCAAATAAGTGCTGTGGTTGGCCATTTGTTAGCCCCTATGTGGATTGTCAACCTACTCTGTTTGGCAGTGCACCTGGTTTTTATACAACCAAAACTTGCCTCCAAGACTGGAATTTAAAAATAAGAACCTGCTTTGAGGCCACTGGGAGCAACATCCAAGGGGTTGGAGAGCAACAATTTGATTACTGATTGGGGATCACTTTACTAAAGGTTAACTTAAAGGTGAACCACCCCTTTAAGTTAAGCACATGAGTGTGTGCACACAGGCTGTCACAATATACAGCAATATATTGTCACTTTTCTGCCTACTGGGGAATCAGAGATAAAGTAATAATGAACATTTCAGCCTTATTTATTAGTACTCCTGCCCCTGTACCCTGGGACCATTTAAGTTTGACTGGGGCTCAGTGTGCAGTGCTATGGGCTGTTTAGTAAAGGGTTTTATTGGAGCATTTAAAGAACACCCATGTCATATTAATATGTCATATTAAGTGCTGGGTGACAATAAACCACCCATTGGCCACCCTTGGCATGTCAACATACCGGATTATGGTGGGCTATAGATGCCCTGTCATTAAAATTAACCACTGCCATGCTCACAAGATTTAGCACGCTTTGCGGAAGTGGTTTAAGATTTATATAATGTTATAATCAAGCCAGGGGAAGTGTTATTTCAGTAGGAATGAAGGCAACCAGCTGTGCTAGCTGGCACTTACTCACTGTCATTAGAGACAGAAACAACCAGCCATCGTCTGCAACACCGGCTACTTCCCCGCACCCTATCCAGGGCTGAAAAATGCCATAATCCTTTATGCATCTTGGGAATAGATTTTTAATTGGGGCTTCATTCCAAAGGTTTATAGAGAAACAATAATTTGACTCGTCTAAATGATAGCTTTTGTGTAGAGCGTGAGCAGCTGAACCGTACAAGGCGACTGTGGCTTTTTCCATCACTCTCTCATTGTCTCTGTATGTGTGCAAACAGAGCTGCCCTCAGGAGCTGGTGAAAGGCTTGTGCTGCCTGCTGTGAAGATTAGAATTCCTTCACCTCGCAAAGCCATTCACCAGGCCCTTTGCCCTAAACTGGGACTCTATTGACCCTCTGAAAGCATTTTTGTATGCACTGCGGAACATGCAGAAATCCTATGTTATATCACAGTGATTGTAGTTTTCTTTCTCTTTATCTCTTTCACTCCTTCCTCCTTCTTTCTCTCTCACTCTGTGCACGTTCCAAAATACGTGCTTGGGTGCCTTATAGGCCACACTTTCACCTCTTTACATTAATGCTTAAGCATTTATTCAATAATTCATGGCTTGGTCTCCAGTGAGACCTTTATAAATAAATACATGAACACACATACACAGTCCAAACAGAGCAGTGCACTCAATGAGCTGATGAAAGGAAGAATGAACATTAAATCATTTTGGTTCTCCGTAGGGCCCTGTGGTCGGTACATACTGTATGAAGATGACTGTGTTGCTCATTCAATGGCTCTGCTTTTAAATGTGTATAGAAAATGGATCTGCACACACACTGGTTAATGCAGTCGGGGAATATCCCCTTTTATTCAGCCACCAAACATTCAACGTTTCGGGGGGGGGGGGAACATTCCTTGTTATAAATGGCAATGTCTATGAAAGTTTTCATTCATCCAGGTCATGGTGTATTTAGTAGAAGTAAATATAGAGCAACTGGACTTGCTGATTAATCATTGAAGATGTTCTACTACTCATCCGAGCAGCTTCTTCAGTTCTACTAGATATAAACGGCAACGTTTTTGTGTAAATGCAAGTACTAATATTAAAGGAGAAGGAAAGGCAAAGGATAAATAGGCCTCTAATCAAAGGCTTTTACAAATAGTACTTACACAGCCTTTGAAAATATTAATCCGTTCAATGGACAGTAAGCTGTTGCTCTCAAACGCAGACTGCAGTGGCAGAGTGGGGTGACGTCACGCTTTGCAGAGGCATCTTGTTTCAAGCTGCCAGAGGCAGCCTCGATGTGCATTGTGTACAATTAACATCCACTGCGCAAGTACAGTGGGCGCTTCCTTTCCTCAAGCCATGATGACGTGCATAGTAATTAGCATATGCGATCATCATCATTGACCCCGCAGCACACGCCCCCTGACCAATCGCCTTACAGCGTCAAGTAACAATGGCAACGCTAGATCTTCAGCAAATATTAATTAACCGTTTTTCTCCAGACAGTCAGCATCAAGCGCTTGCGGTGCGCTGCAAGGGGAGAAATATTCACTTTTACTAGGCTGAGAGCGGTGAGGAACAAAAGCTATGATTATAACATAGCAATATATAAATATATAAATATATTTTACGCTGAATCTTAAAATTGCACAACTATAATAATATCCTTTGTAACCATACAGGCATCACTTTGTTGGCTTCATCAAGCAATTTTGAAGCATTAATGTTTAATCAATACTTTTATAAACATGCCGCAGTATGTGCCCCAGTATAAGTCACTGGTGGTCAGTGGCCCCCTTTTATAAACATGCCCCAGTATAAGTCACTGGTGGTCAGTGACCCCCTTTTATAAACATGCCCCAGTATAAGTCACTGATGGTCAGTGGCCCTCTTTTATAAACATGCCCCAGTATAAGTGATTGGTGGTCAGTGGCCCCCTTTTATAAAAAAAAACAGTACCCAAGTCAGTTGTCAGTCATTGGTGGTCAGTGGAATATACATACAGAAGAAGCTCTACAAATTTTTCAGCGATCGTGCAGCTTTTTCTCCCTGTGCTGCCACTAAGCGATGCTGGCGCTGATTACTAATGAGCAATACGTCATTGGTGGCACGCTCCGGGGTCAACTGAGTTTTTTTTTTTCATGCACATTAATAACTAAGAAGTACAGGAAGAGGGCGCGCCTGCGTGCATATTGAACCGTTGCGCACAGTAACTTCGGTTATAGCGGATTTCATCAGCGCAGTGGCAATTCCAATATAGCGGTTCAGGAGGTCTGGGGGAGTACTATATTATGAGCAAGGTATGGTTTTTCTCCTTTCCTTCTCCTTTAAGGTGTGGAATAGTATGGCCTGTTGTGAACACTATTTTTTAGTGTCACTTTATATAACACAATTGTGGATGTGACCTTCTGCAGCCCGTTGGTACATGTGTTTTAATGTCTGCATTGGGATGAGTTTTCCCTTTGAGTGCTGGATTGTTTCAACTGCTTAAGGAGAACTAAAGGCTAACTAATGAAGTAGCTAGAAATATTGTACATTATGTTTTGGGTTTCTGTACCAGCCCAAGGCAACCACAGGCCTTAAGCAAGTAAAGATTTGTGTCTTTGGTGCCCCCCCCCTGCAAGTTAAAAAGAAAATTTAATTGGTGGCCAGGGCCACCTTACTAGTTAAAAAGAAACATTGATGTTCAGGGGCCCCATAGAATATGTAAAAAAAACATTGGTGACCAGAGGCCTATATAGTATTAAAATAATATACTGGTGGCCAGAGGATTAATAAAATAATAGGAAAAAAATATTGGTCTGCAGTGGAACTTACCTTAGGCTCCTTTCGTGGCTTCACGTATTTTCGCGGGTTCGTGGCTTCAGCTACTTTCATGGCTTTGGGGCTTCAGCTACTTTCATGGCTTAGGGTCTTTTCGTGGCTTCAGGACTTCAACTTTGGGTCTTTTCATGGCTTTGGGTCTTTTCTCGGCTTCAGCTCTGTTCGCGGCTTTGGCTCTGTGGCTCTGTCAAGGGGGGCCTAGCTAATTCAAAAAAGTGCAGCACAACCAGGCCTACCCTTTTCTCTTCTTC
This sequence comes from Xenopus petersii, assembly GCA_038501925.1. Taxonomy (NCBI): domain Eukaryota; kingdom Metazoa; phylum Chordata; class Amphibia; order Anura; family Pipidae; genus Xenopus; species Xenopus petersii. The sequence goes on from CM076678.1 coordinate 27,964,818, forward strand.
TTTCTCTATAGTTAAGCCACTGCTCAGGGGACTGCTGCCCAGGAACTTGAAACAGGATGGCTTCAGGACAGCAGAAGGACAGTGATTTATGCAATTTTGCCCCTTTCCATTGCACCCTAGGCAACTGCCTCTTCTGCCCACCCCTAGTTCCAGCCGCGTCTTGCTTAAAATGGCTCATTTAACATTTCCCCAGACACAAAGTCAAGAGAACTAGAGGAGCAGCAATATTGCATGCCCTATGTTGTGCATGTGAATGATTCAATCTTTTACTTTTCTATTATTACTTTTCTATTAAATTATCATTTAAAGGGTTCTGATTCAGATAGTTATCTGGCCAAATCTTTAATGTAGCATTTGTTATTTGTCTGAATCCAGAAAGTATTGATTCTGTGCTTCCTTTAGGAAAAGAACTGTCATTGTAACAAAAGGACAGCACACTAAATTAAAAAATAACAGAAAAATGCTTATTTGTTTGACACTACCCAAGGTTTTTCCCGCACAGCTATGAGCAGTGTTTGTCTCAGATGTTCAAGGGTCATTTCTCTGCTCAGATAATATCCATTGTATAGATCAGTACTCCAGCTGCTGCCTGCCAGGCAACACTCGCTCTTCCTTCTCCCATTCCCACCTTTGTGTGTAAGACATATTCCAACTAAAGCCTTACACAGTGATAAAATTGTACTAAGTGCATCCCAACTGTACTATACATAGTGGACAGATTTAAAAATATTCCATCTGCCGATGCATTCTGTCAGTGCATGGTACATCTACAGCAAAGTGAATAGAAATGCAGCCATACTTGTGTATGTCTCATTATAAGATATCCATTTGTTTGGCATACAGGGCGAATTATCAGATATCAGTAGAATCCACCTGGCCGGGACTTTACCGGCCTGGCTGGTAAAAATGATGCCAATGTTATTAATAGGAAAAAACTGCAAGAATATAGGAAGGCCAGTATTTTTTTCCAGAAAAGTTGGCAATCCTACACGTGGTCAGGGGTGTGATCAGGTCAGGTCCATAATTTGTGACCCCAGACTTATTACCACTGCATGAATTACAACATGTGAATAATTTCCACAATGTGTAGGTTGACCTTAGTTTCATTTGAGAAGAAAGGGTCTAAATAATATGTGACCATTCCATGCATGACCATATCCACTAATTCTATAAATAAATATAGGTCACAGAGTGAGAACAGGCACTGAAAACTGATTTCTGGTCATAAAATCATTGACAATATTCTTTGCAGTTTGCCATTTTAAAAATTTAGGGACTTTTCCGGGGGACGTATATTTCCAGTGAGTCATAACCAGGAACTGTCCCTATGAATTATAGAACCCGAGTAACTACAAACAAATATAAAAAAAAATGCTCAAATCCCATGACTTGTACAACATTTCAATTTATTATCTATAATTTAGCACTTTACTGTATAAATAGTAGGAGATGTTTAATATGATCATATGTTTACATTTTTAATCAGTATTATAAATAAGAGGATCTGAATAAATCCAAGCAGTGCCCATGTTTAACACTTTTAAGAATTTAACAAATTTAACAATTTCTTTGTTCCAGTGTGGAAAAGGCTGTAATTTCCAGTGAAGATTAATTATTGTAATGTTATTAGTGCTCAGTGCTACTGATGAGCTGCTTCGAGCTCTAACTCCTTACTGATATATTACATAGCTTTAAGAATTGTTTGGATGGCTTTTTAGCAAATTAGTGAATACAGGGTTATGGAAGATCGCTCATAGTACTAGTTGATCCAGGGACTAGTCAATTTTGGAGTCAGAAAGGGGTATTTTTTCCCCTTCGTAGGAAATTTGGAGAGGCTTCATAGGGTTTTTTTTGCCTTTCTCTGGATCAACTAGCAAAAAGGTTTTTTTGCTCATGCTTTTTCCTGAATGCTAAAATATTGCACTGCTGTGCCCGTCTTTCCGGGTTTTGCGAATTTGAATTGTAAGTTTTAGCAAATGCCTTGCAAATGAGACGGGTGTTTGTGTGAGTGCGCCCACTGTGCGAGGTTGCTGTGCGTGAAAAAAGCGTTGATAGTAACCTAAATTCGCAATTTGCAAAACAGTTTTGAAAATATTTTCTCTAAAGCTGTGGCGTAATTCAAATGCATTGTGTTCAAATAAATATTTGCAATTTGCCATATTTAAAATGCTTTTATAGACATTCACTAAATTCGCAAATCGGTTTGTACATTTTTACTCTGCTTTTTAAATATAACCAGGCGCAGGGCAAATATATTCACTGTGCCAACCAATCTGTCCTGCACGAACTTTATAAATGACCCCCACTATGTTACTGAAATGAAGTATATAGAGCTTAAATGCTATGAGGTAAGAGACAGTAGCAAGGAGGTTCCTGTCCTGTTGAGCTTACAGTCAAAGGGGGTAATTTATCAATTTATTTATTTGTCAAATTTTAGAGCTTTGTGAGCTTTTTTTAGACCTCGGATGAACTCACAACTGGAATCGTTTCTAATTAAAGAAGCAACGCGAACGGAAAAAACCTCTAATTAGCCAGTGGGGTTAACAACCTGAAAACGCAAATAAATTGAGTTTTCCGCAAGGAAAACCACGAATTGCTCGACATCTTAAAATGGTTTAGGGGACCTCTGCCATTGACTTCTACATGACCTCAAAAGGTTTTAGATGGTGTATTTTTGGATTTCCAGGGTCATGGTATAATAACGCTAAATATTAGAGGTTTTTTTTTAAACTGAAAATTTTTTTAATTAAAAATAACCTTGAAAACTCATTTTTGTGGATAACACAACTCTATCCTTAATAAATCTGACCCAAAGTGTAATGTGAGCAACTGCTCAAGGCAGTAGAATATATTCTGCTGGGACTTCTGGATTCCCCCGTTTCATTTTCAATAAATCTGCCCCTTAGTGTTCAGTGTTATTTACTTTACTGGACTTTATACCATGTGTCATTACATATAAACGAGTTTTAGTCAGGGCCATATTTACCACATAAGACACCTGAGGGCCCATGCCTAGGGCAGCAGTTTTAGGGGGTGGCCCATGATAAATAATGTGTGTGGGGGAGGGGGATTTGCTGGAATGTCAGTCCTGTGGCCCTGAACTACAACTCCCTCCATTCTAGAGAATTACTGTTCACAACACATGGCACAAGGCCTGACTGTCAAAAAGACCAATTCTTACAGTATATAATTCTTACCGGGAACAACTTAGTAAAAGAACTAAAAAAAAAGAAATAATTTTGCTCATCTGCGGAATTTTATATATTGTATGTCTAATTGCTGGGACATGCCCATTCCAAATACGCAAGTGTATAATGGGAAGTATTCCCTAGACAATTTACCCTCCCTCCCCGTATGTGGAGGAGGAAAGCTGTGCACTAAATAAGATATTCCCTAAGGAATTGCTGTCAAGTTTAAAGGGGCAATTCACCTTCCAGACAATTTTTTTTTCTTTCATATATTATACCACAAATAACATTTATATTTTTTTCCTCATCTCTCCTTTTTTTAAAAAGTAATTGCCTTATTCTTCCTTGCATTTTTGTTTCCCAGTATCAGCTCAGTAAGGCCGATGGACTCTGGTTGATAATTTCTTATTAACATCAGATGACTCGGCAACTTAAAGGAACAGTAACACCAAAAAAGTGTGAAATATGAAAATATCATGTCCTGTTGCCCTGCACTGGTAAAACTGTTTGCTTCAGAAACACTACTATAGTTCATATAAACAAGCTGCTGTGTAGCAATGGCAGAAATTGAAAAAAGACACCATTACGTTCTACAGAGCCTATATGCTATTTGCTGTTTAACCTGAGCCTTTTCTCATTTGAATGGCTGCCCCTATTGCTACACAGCAGCTTATTTATATAAACAATAGTAGTGTTTCTGAAGCAAACAGCAGTTTTACCAGTGCAGGGCAACACTGCATTATATTTTTATTACTTTAAAACATTCATTTTTTTATGTTACTGTTCCTTTAAATGCAGGGCGAGAAACTGCCCCATGTGGCAATAACCATACATCTCTGTTACTTGTTTATATGCATAAATGGCTGGTAATAAGAATATGTATGCCTGACTGCAGAACCATTCCCACCAACATGACACATTCAATCCCTATTCTGTCACAGTGTAACATTAGATACCAATGAGGAAAACCGAATAAAGGAGCTTAAAAAGGAATGAATGGAAGAGAAAGCTAAAAGATAGTCAATGATAGTCGAATGCAGAATCAAAGGTAGAGCAAGCATGAAAGGGAAATATAATGAAAAGGAGAACACGAGGATGGATTAAAGGAGAGGAATGAAAGGGAGAGGAAAGTAAGGAATGGGAAAATAAAGAAAAAGGGGGAGAACAACAGAAAAGAAGCAAGCAGAACTTCAAAAGGGACAGCTACCAGGCAGATGCTATAGTTATGTACCCTGGACAATTATGTACAAGGGAGCAGTGCACATAAAAGCACAACAATCAGGGCAGCATAGAGATCTGCAGTGAGAACAGCAGGCTCACCAAGCCGTTAGGAGCTGCCCTTCAGGATATCAATATCGTTCACGTTACCAATATAAACTAGAAAGCCATTCAAGGCCTTGCCCCTAGCGTCAAATATTTAACAGGGTAGAGATTAAAAGAAATTCATATTGAAAAACACTGAGAAAGCAAAACAGGCAGGAATGCAGGAATATTTGGAGATCAAAAAGTGCCACCAGCAAAAGCAACAGTGGCACTGCAGCTGCTGCTATACTACAACTCTCAGCATCCCTCTCCCACAGAATGGTATTTCTAAGGCCCATAGCACGAGCATAAACCTGCAACAATCCTGTTCATTCATGTGAACTCTTAGGTAAATAGACCTGAACAGCAAAGAATCGGGACTGGTGCAGAATGGGGGAGGTGTCTAAAATATCCTGCTTTTTGATATACAGATGTAACATTAGGTTTCCACTGCAGACCCTGAGGATCATTTACAAATACTAGGTCAATTTGCACCAGGGCAGTAACAAATGCAACCAGATGAGATGTTTGCTTTCATTGTCCCATATATTGTCCTTATATAGCTGAGAAAAGCTAATTACTGATTAGTTGCTATGGGTTGCTACCTGGGTGCAAATTTGCCCAGTACTTGTAAATGAACCTCCCAGCTTTGCCATGCTCCTTCCTCTTACAATTGCTTTGTGGGCCCCACTCCTTGCAGGGAGCTGTCCTTGGTCAATCCCGACTTCACTTTCCTTATAATGCTTGTGATGTGTTTGTGCTGGGTCAGAAGCCCTAAAACTCTTTCTGACCCTTGGACAGGGCCATATTTATCATATAGGCATCTAAAGGCCCTTGCCTAGGGTGGCAGCTTTATAGGGGTGTCCCTCGGGTCCCTATAGTGTAAAACAAAATCCCCAACCTGTCACCAGATACTTCATATGGCAGTGGAGCAATCAGTGTAAGGAAAAAAGGCCTGGCACACGGAGCAAATTAAACCGGGGTCCTACCCCTGGTATGTTTATTGCGTCAATAAACATACCAGGGGTAGGACTCCAGTTTAATTTGCTCCGTGTGCCAGGCCTTTTTTCCTTACATTGGTCCATTGGGAGTGCTGTCTCCCTTAGGCCTTGGGCACCAGCATTAATTTGACGAAGGGACTGAGTGTGCGCATGGTTTCTGTGTACCAGTGGAGCAATCAGCACATACACAGTACAGCAGGATCATGTGCCCATGTACCGATCACCAAAGAAAAGGGGCACCCGAGGCCATTGCCAAGCAACGCGAGGCCAAACCAGCCAGGGCTCTACTCAGCTGCCCTCTTGTGCACTAATAGCTGGTGTGGGCGTTCCGAATTAATAGCAGTATTGGGATGGAGAAGGACCAAACTAGGGGTGCCGAAGATGTATGTGGCTGGCATCCCCCCACCACTACTCTATTGGCATGTGCCTTTTCTGCCTACCCCAAGTTCTGGCCCTGGTGCCAAGGGCAGCATAGAACCAAAATAATAAACTTCCCTTGGGAAACTGAGGCCATATATCTCTATGCTAAGCTTAGTGCGGAGAAACAGATACAACATTTATGATATAGAACCACAGGCTCATTCTGTGCACAAACACAGAGATGGGATAAATTATGGGCTTTGCTCTTTTAGAACATGTATAACATGTAACGTTGTGCATGTAAGTTCCCAGGCCTGCTTCCCTTCCAGTCAAACTTTGATTAATTGGCCACTTTTCTAGTTGCTGAATGAAATGCTCACCATCACCAGTGCCGACTGTGATATTGCCCTAACATGGCATGAAGGAATCCCATAGGAATAGAAACCCATGGGATTATAAGTGGGAAAAGCACAAATCAGGCAATTAGGAAATTGATGGACTAATTCCTTTGTTTCTACTCATTGCAGTATAGTGAGTGTGAACATCAATCAGTCTGTAGCTTGCTCGGTCGCTTTCAGTCCTCTATGAGCACTAGACAGTAATGCTCCCATCAGTTAATCTCCGCTTTCACTTCACTCTGTTCTTGCATTTCTGTGGATCAATCCGTGCACCCATCAATCTCTGCTTAGGTGTCAGACTGTGAGCTTGTGCATCATTCACCCAGCCCACCTTCTGCACTGCCTTTATGCTAATCCCACTCTTGCTTGTCACCAGTATTTAGGCTCATTGTATTTTAGGTGCACATATCTGCTGCAGTTCTGGTTCACCCACTCCCGTCATGCTTCTCTTTCTTGTATGAACCTGAGCCACATGCCAATTAGCATCATCCAGTGTATTGAATCTCTGTTAGAAGTTATAAAGTGTTTAATATGGGGGAACACAAACAAAGGCGGTATGTGAAAATGGCAGAAAGCGCAAACAAACATTACACAATAACAGTAATTGTTGATGTATGGTAGGCATTGTTGTTGGCCTTCATTGCATAGTTGAGATGGCCATGCTCTGAAAGACCCACTAGTTTTGCAAAGTCACCAGATGCAGTGATTTTTACTCAGACAGGGGGCGACGAACAGCAGTGGGCCTAGGGGCGCCAGCTATGAAATCCGGCCCGGAAAGGAGGTGCTGGTCAGAATAGGATCAGGTGTGGGTTGGGAGCATGCAGGTTAGGTTCAGGTAAAACTTTTTTCAACCCGCACAATCCTATCCTGATGGGAAATCCTGATTTGCCCAGAGCTCCCATTATGTGTGATTTGTATGTAATCATATATATATCATGTAAATGCATTGTTGGCCACCATCAAGGTGCATTTACAAGTTCAAAGTTCAAAGTGCAAAATGCAGTGACCGTAAAAGCTTACATTTCACAAAGGTATTTGCTCCAATGGTTCTCTCAACTCGACCGAATGCCAATCTGCCCATACTGCCTGCTTTGATGAAGTGGGTGCCAAGAAATACTAGGTGCAAAGTACAGGGTGCGTGGATGGATGCTGTGTGTATGCATCTTTGCATCATGTACTTTGCTCTTGCATTGGGAAATGAGCCCTTTAGATTAAACTGCAGACGTTTCTCTGAGTTGCTTGTAGTCTGCAGAATCAAGCCCATTTTCTGGAATCAAATGTATTTATTTTATATTTTTGGGCGACTCAGTGGAAATTCAGCTTTAACACTTCTACCCAGGGCTGCTCTCCAAACTCTGGGTCTGAGCGTGGGGGGAAGAGAGAGGGAGAAAAAGCTGCAGAAGTCAAATCTCAGCATGACTAAACAGCCATCACCATTTATTTTAATGTCTTTCTGGGCACCCACTCTGATATATATTTGTGTGCACACTTTCTGCAGCTTTAACTGCTACATTATACATAGTGAGAAGCAGTGGGTACGTTGATCCTAAGTACATTATACATAGTGAGAAGCCGTGGGTTTGTTCATCCTAAGTACATTATACAAATTGAGAAACCGTGGATTTGTTCGTCCTAAGTACACTATACTGTACATAGTGAGAAGCATTGGGTACGTTCATCCTAAGTACATTATACATAGTGAGCAGCAGTGAGTTTTTTCATACTAGGTACATTACACAGTGAGAAGCAGTGAGTATATCACCCTAAGTACATTATGGGGGTTATTTATCAAAGGTCGAGTTGTGTTTTTCCTGACAAATTCAAGTTTTCAAGGGTAGTTTCAGTAAAAACTAAAATTTTTCAGGTTAAAAAAAAAAAAAAATTTTCTAAATTTATGCCTGAAGCTGTAAAAAGCTTGAATCCTAAAGTACTCCAGCTAAAACCCGTCACAATATAGTTTCTTGAACCATTTGAAGATGTTTTTAGCCTTCATGATTTTCCGGGGTTTTTTTTTTTTTTTTGGTGGTTTGATCAATTCAAACTATTTATATTGAGAAGCAGTGGGTGCTTCATACTTATTACATTATACATTGAGAGAAGCACTGACAACCCAAAAATATTCTGACACTTAAAAATGACTTTTCAAAACATTAATGTGCATTAAAAGTTATGTATTGGTCATATTGATAGATTTTCACTGAGAGGGCTGCTTTTGTAAGTAACCGTTCTTTGAAGTTACTAAACCTGACTGTCCCATCTCAGTTATAGCTTCTCATGCTAATGGACTCTCCTGCTGCACAAATATGGCAGCCCCTTTATAGAGAAACTTGGGGATCAAATAGGTCATGTTAATGCATTGGGCAAATGCTTTTGTGGCAAAATTATAAATAGCATGCAAAGACAGTGATATGATGTATGTAAAAATTTTTATTTTATTTAATACTGGCACCCTAAAAACTGTTTTATCCCCCATATCCCTCTACTCCTGCATGTAAATCATGTCTTTCTGCTTTAAAGATCTGATTCGGACGCCTTAGGTCCCTGGGATGGGTGTGTGAACATGATCCCTGTTCCCTGCATAATTGCCTCTCCAAAATACATAAAAGTAGTGTCTGGACCATTAGCAGAACTATAGATGGAGCAGAGAAGGATCAGTGCAGCTCAAACCGTAAGCATTTGCATTACAGTCTTTCCTGTTGTATCTCCCTGGTTGCACAAATGGCAGCCGGCGTGACTAGAGCAGAACCTTACCTGTTACAAGAAGTAAGAGCTGCCTGTCATTTTAATATTGAGCTTGTGGAACAAAACCAGTACAAATTCAGTACTTATTATATTTCAGCAGAAGAACGCGGATAGCAGATTTTTAGCTCTTCAAATCTATGTCAGAGGGAATTAGAAATGGGGAAACCTGCCATGTCTGAGGTTTGTTTCACGGAACACATCCAGTAATACAGCCATAGTCTCTCTCCCTGTTCCTCGCTCTCTCTTTGCCCTTGAATTACCTCTAACCAATGCAAAGAAACTGTTCTAATGCCTGACATTTATTCACATAAAGCAAACATACTTATAGGCATACATCAAAGGTCAAATAATTGTTAGATTTACAAATAAAGTGTAAATACAATACATCTTGCTTTACAAATGTTTACTGATCATCATTACTGCTAACTGAAATCAAAGCATAATTAACTGAACTGATATCCTCCATCATTCTCAAATCATACAGGTGGGTTAATTGGCACCTGATGGAAGTGACTCCAGCAAGTGTGTGTGTGTGTGTATGTGTGTGTGTGTGTAAATGTGATTGTGGAAATAGACTGGAAGATCTCCTGGGGCCACGGACTGATGTGAAAGATGATTCATCTCTGTAAATTGCAGGATAATGAAAGATAATGACAGAAATAATAATCACTGAATATGCAATCTGTAAAGAACATACTGTAGTCAAAGAAATAACTGAGGGTTCAACTATCATCCATACTTACTAGATCTGATGGCAGAAGCATGCAATCTTCTGAATCCATACTATATTGTCACGTACAATTCCCTTGCAAGGCAATGGTTGTCTGATTTTAAGCATGCAAGGGGACATCATTCTTAGAACCTGAATAGTTTAACAGGGATATTTACATATACAGTATGTATATGTGTAGGGGACTACCAGTATTATTTAGCAAGTTGTCCCCTACTGATATAGATGCCTAACTGGGTCCTAAAATACAGTTAGGAGGGGGACCTATTTCCTTATCCTGCTTAAAGCCCTTGGAGTTCAACCATTGCCCAGTAGATGGCACTGTGCTAAAGTATAAAGTCCTGGACAGCCATGTGCTCAGGGTCCATTTTATGTTAGCGCTGACTGGTGAGCAGGCAGTCAAGGCTCATGTGGAACCTAGACAGGTCAGGTCTAGTAAGGATATGTACTTTTAAAAATATTAATCTACATTAAAAGTTAGCTGTAGGTCATGTTGATAGCTTTTCTCTGATAGTTCTGCTTTTGGAAATAATTGTCACTTGAAGTTCCTAAACCTGACTGTTTTGCCAACCTGACTGTCCCTTCTTAAGCTGTCATTTAAAGTTTCTAATGCTAACGGACTACAGCTGCACAAATATGGCAGCCCCCTCATAGAGGAACATGGTAGTAAGAAAGGTAATGTAAAAGCATCAAGCAAATACTTTTATGGCAAAATTATAAATAGCATTCAAAGACAATGTTATGATAGATAATAAAAAATGTTATTTTCTGATGTCAGTATCTCTTTTCGAGGTCACTCTAGGAGTGACAGATAGTTAGGCTATTTAGCTAAGCAGCTTGAGGCTCCTAAGGAGTTGAGTATCTCTTTTAGAGGTCACTCTAGGAGTGACAGATATTTAGGCTATTTAGCTAAGCAGCTTGAGGCTCCTAAGGAGTTGAGTGGGATTATGATCCTGGGTACTAATTGCCCAGAAGTAGGGACTAAGTAAAAGGGATGTAGAGATTACCCTCGGGTTCCATTTAGGGGAAAGACTGAAAGCCGGGGTACCTCTTCGCTGCTGTACTGTATATGTTCACTTCCCTGTGGGGACTGATACTGACCAAAGGTGCTGTGAGTATATGCCTATCCTCTGTTACTGTATGATCCTGTTTGTTCTGTATGTACACTCCATTGTGGATGCTCTTGTTCAATAAATATGTTCTCTGGTTAAGTTATAAGAACCACTGGCACCCAATTATTGTACCTTGCACAAAGTTACAGTTGTTCTATATCATGCCTCTATACCGTTTGCGAGGACTTACCCCTGAATAGTTTAGGTCTCATCGGGAGCACAGTATGGGGGTGAAGCCTATAAATAGATATCGGTGCACTCAATTTATTATAGCGCTACATATGTATACAATAAACCTTCATGTCCTCATATATGGAAAGACAAAAAATGCCTGGCAATTTTTAAAGCCAGCATGCAACCCATGGGATTAGCATTGCCACCTGTTGAACCAGATAGTCCAGTAATTGGACAGAATTCCCGGTTTAAAACTGATAGATTCCAGAAGTCTGAAACCCGTACAGGACACCACAAGTTAGCCAATAATGGATGGTCATAGCCCCACCCCCTGACCTCACAACCATGCCGCTAAATGTCATCATCTCACCCTTGATGTCACCCATACACTGCCCTGTCCTGACTACATAAAGGTGGCAGTCCAACATGGGCACCATAGGTGAAGGAAAAAAGATGGGTGGCACACAGGGTAATATGCAGGAGATTTCCACAGTAAAATCCCCTGCTGCCCCCCCCCCAAATTCAGGATTCAGACCGCGGTCAGAAGATCCGGCTCCCAAAGTTGGCCGAGATCCGGTAGTTTGTGCAAAAAGGCAACCTTTATCGTAAGATATACATGATAGCTGTACCGAAGGAGAGTCTGGTGATTATAGACCTGGACCTTAGTTGTTCCTAAGTCCATAGCTTCACAAAAAACTAAGTAAAAAAGCACAAAAACCACAAAAAAAGAAAGCACCTTGTGATCTGGAGAGGCTGCTGCAATCTACTGTCGCGCTGCCATCTTGTTCGCCACTAGGCCCACAGTCTTCCCCAAGGAGCCCCATGTCACAAGGCCAGCAGTCTGCCCTGCAGTTCAGACCCCATCTTGGATCCCGGGTACCTCTACTACTCGAGTCCCCGGCTTCTGTTGAGGAGGTAGGCCCCATTTTGTTCTCTGGCTCTGTGTGTGCTAAAGAGACAGTTTTTCTTCCTTTAGACAGCACATGTCCATTTTAGGCTGCTGGTCTGGGAAATGTTGGCAGAAGGGGACTTGTAAAGCACGATGGGTGCAGATTTTTACAGTGCCCTGGGAGCCCTTGCAGATGTGTCTTCCCTGGGGGAGGGTGGGCGTGGCTTTTCTGTATTCCTGGCCCTTTTTGTATGATTCAGACTTCGGTCAAATCTTTAGAGTTTGGCGAAAAACTAAGTCAAGTCTAACACTAAGGGGGTTATGTAATAAAAGTCACTAAGTTTGCCCAAGAGCAGTAACCCATAGAAACCAATCCAGAGTTAGTAGTGATGTGTGGTTCGAGAAAAACTTGACCCGACCCTAACTCACACGGCCCTGTACGTGCCTGCTGCACCCAACTTCCGCCTCACTTTTATAGGACAGGAGCACGCATATAAGAGGAAGAGCAGGCAGAAAAGCTCAAACCAAACCTTCCCCTGACCCGCAAATGGGGAATCGAGGTCAGCCTGAACCAGTCTGACCTGCACATCACTCACAGGTAGCATTTACTGGTCATCTGTTTAAAAGCAAACATCTTATGGGTTACTGCTCCTGGGCAAACTTAGTGACTTTTATTACATGTGGTGGTAAGTCACTAAGGCATCTGTTGTATATATATGAAAATACTACACAATCATTTCATCGTGTATATTAGGAGAACATTTTAGATACCTTGGATATTACTCTCCAGATTACAATGCTAAAAACCCTAAAGCATGCATTCTAGTTGTGTTACAGGACCTGAAACTTAATCAATTTCTGAACCTTTTTATTTAGGAGGAGCTTGTTTTTGACAAAAGGCTGCTAACAATGGAGGAATTTAAAATACCCCTATTTTCTCTGCTTGGCAAAATCTTATGTCGGAAAACTGTAGCGCTGAACAGTTAAATGTGCCCCTACAAAATTTAGTAACGTAGGGTCCATGGTTGGATTTATAGCCTTCTTATCCTAATCAAAGTAACCCAGTGTCTTAAATGCTGCAATGGTTTTATGTGTATGTATTGTGTTGAGCTCAGTTGTTCAGTGATTCTATGTGCTGACACTTCTCTTTCCTTCTCTTTGTTTTCCTTGTTTCATCTCTTTTGGTATCAATGTAACTCGTAACTGTGTAATTTCTCTTTTCATTTCCTTAAAGACATGGTTAAACAACCTTTAAGTTGTAACTTGTAATATGCAATGGACTGGCGAATTCTAAGCAACTTTTCAATTGGCCTTCTTTTTTTCATAGTTTTTAAATTCTGACTCCAGCTAACAAATTTGGGGTTACTGACCCCATTTAAAAAACAAATGCTTTGTAAGACAACAAATGTATTGATATTTACTTTTTATTACTCACCATTTTATTCAGGCCTCCCCTATTGATATTTCACTCTCTTATTCAAATCACTGCATAGTTGCTAAGGTTATTTGAACCCTAGCAACTAGATTATTGAAATTGCAAACTGGAGAGCTACTGAATAAAAAGCTTAATAATTCAAAGACTGCAAATAATTAAACAATTACAGATTGAGTCAGAATACCACTCTCTACATCATATTAAACATAAATGTAATGGTGAACAACCCCTTTAATAAAATATAACTGAATTAAATATGGTTTGTTGTTCATCATTTGTAGAAAATATTCCCTAATATATAAGGATAAGGCAGAGCGGTATTTCAAACAGATCAACACAGCAGGTCCAGACTCTGTTTTATGGTAAGTGTTCTACAATACTTTATCATGGACATCACAGTTTGGTTTGATTCTGAAACCCTCAGAACAAACCTTTCTGTTCTAGTTTATACTCTTTCATGGCGCACACACACAATTTTTACCAGGTCGTTGTGTCTGCATACTGTTCTCATATCCCCTGCTCTCAACCTAAAACATGTTACTTCAATTGAGATTGGCCATTTATACACACAGCGTAGCGTCTTTACCAGAGATTTACTCCACTCTTAACTCAACATGAGCCTCTCAGTATTTTGGAAAGTCTTTAAATAAATAGTCATGAGCTGCTTCACTGCCTTGTAAAAGTTTTGTCTGGCTCCTATATTTGATATATTTTGAAGATAGAGGGTATTGTGTATTTGTAAGTACAATAGAGAGAAGCTGGGAGGCTGCCAGGAGTTCTGCAAGGCAGGGAAATGGTTGGTGTAAAAATAGAAAGTGCAACAATGACAGATGTCTGCAACCGCATGAGATAAATATTTGATGGGCTTTATATTATCTGGATCTTGGAAAGAGTTAAATGCCAAAACGACAGACTGGTTAACTGTACGTAATTGTGTTTCATAGCATGTTTATTGTAGTGGACCATAGCAGCATTAATGTTGGCATTCATGGCATTTATCATGGGATTAAAGAAAATAAACCTTCATTAATTAGCATCATTGTCCAGACATTGTGTTCATGTAAACACTGAGATCTCTTGTTTTCTCTCGCCCTGGAAATACTATCACTCTTCACTGCCATTGGTAAAATTTGTTCTTTAAATGGAATGTTCCTCGGCAATAAATAATAACCGTGGAAAGGAAAAGGGGTGCAGGAGGCATATCTGACAGGGCTATATGTTAAAGGAGAAGTAAAGTCTGTTTGCACTAGGGGGTGCCAAATATTAGGCACCCCCAAGTGAGTGTTTCAGCCAAGTCAATACAATAACTTAGGGATGCCTATAACATTTGGCACCCCCAAATGCAAACAGACTTTCCTTCTCCTTTAAGAGAGGGTTATTGGAAAGGCAAGTGTTTGAAGGCCTGATGTTGAACCAACAAAAATAAATCATGAACTTTATTCCCAGTATCCACCATCAGAGTGTTGGACCTGTAGGTCAAGAGCAATAAGAGGCCTTTAGTCAGACTATATTATATATATATATATATATATATATATATATATATATATATATATATATATATATATATATATATATATATATATACATGAATTTTGACGCTGGCGTTAAAGTCAATGGGCGTCCGAATAGTGCTGACATGCAATTTTTTTTTTTTTTAAACTGACAAGTTTTATTGAGTTCAGTTATGTAGAAATCAGGCTATCCGTGGCACACGGTATCCTGTTCGTAATTGTCACAAACAATACAACTGATAATAAACATTATACAGTGCAGAAAAAAGAAAGGGGAGAAAGAGAAAAAGAAGAGAAAGAAAAAAAAAAAAAAAGGGGGGGTGGGAGATCCGAGATACAGGGGGGAGGATATACTGTTAGCATACAATGTAAAGAATAACATAGTCGTAAGGCGGTGGGGTATCTATAATGGCACAGTTGGGGGGGAGTCTGGACGTGGGAGTTATCTATAGCCAACTAGTATAGTCTGCATCATGAGTGCAGGGCTTGGAAAAGCTGAGGGTCGTTTTCATGAGCTAGCCATGGAAGCCATATTTTGTCGAAGGCCGCCATATCATTCATCAAAGTATAAGTAAGCTTCTCGTTAGCGGCTATGCAAACTATCTTTGCCTTGAGAGAACCCAGAGGTATTCCTGTTTTTTTCCAATTAGCTGCTATGATAAGCCTCGCCGCCATCAAGATATGTTGGCTTAGTCTGTGGGCCGAATTGGTATAGTTGTGTGCAGCGCCGATTCTACTTACGGCGCCGCCTGAGGCGGCTCCTCCAATGCCGCCCCTCCCTCGCAGGCAGGAACACTAATGCGAAGAGCGCAATTGCGCTCTCTCGCAATAGTAAAGCCGAATTTCCGGATTAAAACCCGGAAATTCGGCTCTTAAAGGTACCAGGAGCGGCTTTTTGCCGCCCCTGGAAACCTCTCCTGCGTTGCCGCCTGAGGCGAGTTTCTCAACTCGCCTCATTGGCGGCGCGCCCCTGGTTGTGTGGCTTTCTGCCCAATAAAAGTACCATAGGATCCTTTGGGAAAGTAGTATGGAGGACTCTGGATAAGAGGTAAAGAACAGCATCCCAAAATTGTGAAACAGCCTTGCAGGACCACCATAGATGCAATAACGTTCCTGGGTCAGGACAGCCCCGAAAGCATTGTGGATTGCACGAAGGATATAATGTGTTCAGTCTCGTGGGGACTAGATAAGTCCTATGAAGTAATTTAATAGATGTCTCCCTTACGGTCACACAGGTGCTCCCTTTGTGCGCTGTAAGACTGCAATGAGCCCATTGTTGGGTCGAAAGTGTGGTGTCTTTCTCCCACTTCAGCATATATCCCAGTTTCTGGGAATGCTGCGGGGGTTGGTTTAACAGTTTGTACAGCGTGCTGAGAATGCCTGGTTGTAGCGGGTGCTGCTTACAAATGGTCTCCAAGGCTGTAGACTTTAAGCAGCAGTCAGTGGCAAGCCGTACTTGTTGGTGCGCAAAGTGGACTAATTGTGTTGTCCGAAATGCCTCCTGCATGGGGGGGTCGTAAAGGTCCCGTAATTGTTGGGGCGTCAGAGGTTTCCCATACCTGGTCAGCGATTGAAGTGTGTGAATTCCCTTTATGGCCCACCAAGCCATTGCCCGCCTTGATTGCCCTATAGGAAAGTCTTGGTTATTTGCCAAGGGCGTTAAGGGAGAAGGGGAAGACATCAGGCCAAATCTCCTCCTTGAAGCCGTCCACAGACGTAGCATTTTTATAGTTAGCGGAGAGGCATTGGAAATATTATGGTACGGTATCTTAGATAACCACATCAATTGTTGCAAGAGATATGGGTACAGTAAATCGTCCTCCATCTGAACCCAAAGTGGTGCAAAGGGTCCCGCATGAGATGGAGCTAACTGTGCGAGGCGAGCTGCCCAGTAATACTTAACGAGGTGTGGTACTGATAGGCCTCCATTGGCTTTGTGTAGGCCACATAGTGTGCTTGGATATTCTTGGATGTTTATTCTGCCAAATAAAAGCATTCATCTTAGATTGCAGCAGGTACAAGTCCTGCAAAGGTACTTTAATCGGTAACGTTCAAACAAGTAGAGAATTTTGGGGAGAAGTACCATTTTAATGCAGTGGATCCTGCCAACCCAGGAGGCTGACATGCGATTTTAACGCAAGCGACTTTTCGGACTGGCGGTGAGACGCGGAAACTCGCAGCGAATTACTGCCAGGCAAATTTATTCGCCCATCACTACACAAAATTAATCTGCCCTTTTGTTGAAAACTTACTGTCCAAATCCAGCAGCAGAGCTGGTGGGGTGAGGGGGTACATGCGCCTTGTAATGCATCACTAGCGGAAATTATGTCACGCACAAGAGGACAAGACTTCTCGCTCAGTCCATACACCGTTGCAAGCTGTGGGGGCGAATTTAGGCTTGGTGCCTAGGGTGGCACAAAGGTACAGCACTGCCTGTAGTCAAGACAGCCGCCATAAAATAAGAAGGGATCTGTAATCCATAATTGTTGGTTTTGGCTACATATCACACCATAAAAAGATTGATTGATGAACCAAAAAAAAAATAATTATAAAATATTACGTCTTCAGTTCTCCATCGCTTGAACGTCACATGAATTAGGGGCAGATTTATCAAAATGAGAGTTTAGAATACAATTCTAAAAATCCCATAGGAATGAAAAGAACATGGGTGAGTTTATATTATTTAGTTTTTATTTTCTAAACTCACATTTTGATAAATCTGCCCCTAAGTGCTTTGATAGTTTAGCCAAACATCAAGCTGAATCCAAATCCTGTGAAAAAGTGATGGGATTGAGCGAAACCTTGGATTTAGTCCATCCATAAACATTAGTGTTATAAATATTACATATAATGGTTAAAAATATATTGATATCTTATTCAGGTCTACAGTAACCAGTAGGGCTTTTAAGAGCAACCTTATTAACTGTAGCAGTTCTGAGGATAGGAGAACATTACAGGAATATTAGGAATGGGCTGGAAAATCATAATTAAAGGTAGAAGAAGAGGGGATAGATTCAATTATTAAGGGGTATTTTGGATTCACAAATTACAGCGTTTCATTGCAAAAGAGGTTAAATATATAGACTTCAATTTAGCAGTGTTATTAACTGAAATATTACCCATATCTCCAAAGGTGTGTTTGTTATAAACTAAATGAGTGTGTAGCACCTAGATGAATTACTTTGTTATGCAACATATAAAATGGATGTCAAGAATGTCACATTGTTATACGTTATTTATGAATTGTTGGTATGCACTATACACAGTATTGTTATATGAATTGTAAGCAGTATCATAGAGACCTTCAGAATTTCCCATAGGAAACGCCAAAGCGACGAAAATGTACCGCGTGCCATTACCCTTAGTTACCTTCCCCACTGCTTGTAGATGATAAGAATTTGCGGTCAGCTGTAAGTTACCCACAGAAGAAATCATGTAACAGCCCCCATTAAATAGCCCAATTAGGGCCTCATGGGGGACCCTATACCTCCTGGGCCACCCTGCAGCTGCAGGGTCTGCTTCCTCTGTAATTACGCCCCTGTGAACATGCATTAAAACTGTCAGGGCCTCACTTAGTCCCCCAAAGCTCCTTGGTCCCCTGCAGTTTCACAGTTTACTTTCTCTATGTTCCCCTGTATATCAGTGCTATAAGCAAGATATATTCAGAAAAGCTCACAAGGTACATCCTATTTGTATCTGTAAGTTACACATCACTTAAATTGTAAGCTCTTTGGGGACCTCCTTCCTCTTGTTGTGACACGTTGCTCTTAATCTTTAATGTAGCTGTACATTGTCTTTAAATTAATGGAACAAATGGGTCATTACACTTATAAATATAAATACTATTCTGCTGTACAACGCTACTTATATAATGGTATGTATTGTAAAGTCAAATATACATACATACAAGGTTACATAGCCTATTAAGTGTGTACTTGGAGTGTGACTTGCAATGCCCTGTAATCGCAATGATACCTTCATTTATTAAAATGTTCTTTTGCATAATGTGCCTCCTAAGCTACAAATCCAGGACAGCTGGTAAATACAGATAACTTATTTGTCTTGTCCTCCACTTATCATCTGAAGCGTGTCCAGGATACCTAATCATGGATAAACGTTTCCATTCATAGAATATACTGTATCTATGGTATCTGCCATATCGCCTGATATTAAATGGCATCCAGGATTTGTTATGGAATATCTTGTTTTCTCAGTATAACATAAATATAAACAGATCCCTAGTTTATTGAAGAAAAAAGCCTAACCTACATTTACATAGGGCCTGTGTTCCATTTATTTTGCTTTTTAGAAACCAGTGTTTCTTAACCTTTTTGTCAGGGGACCTAGATTTAGATTTTTTCCCTGATCACCGATTCAATAGAAATACTACCACTGGCAAATTCTGCTGATCTGTATGCTCATCCTAATCAAGAACGCTGTGTCCAGTCTAAAGCTGGACATACATAAGAAGAGCTGCTCATTTGGCAAGGTCAACAAATGAGCGGATCTCTCCTTGATATGCCCACCTTTAGGTGGGCAATATCGGACTCATCTGATCATGGGCCCTAGGGCCCCAACAAGGCGAAAATAGCATTTGGATAGAGGACCGCATCAACAAACCGATGGGGTCCTTGATCCGACAGGATTTTTAAGCCTGGCTGATCAATTTCTGCCCTACTTTCTGCCAGATATCGATCGTGGAAGCTCGTCGGAGGGCCCCCTACACTGGACAATAATATAATAAGCTTATATCTATACATATATACATATAAGCACTAATTAACAAATATCGGTGCTAAACAGCACTCATTTGCTTATAGCAAGGAGTCATCTATTAGCCTTGATCAGTTCGAAAATGAAAGCAAAGAAATGATTGGTTGGTATGGGCAATTTAATTGGTGTAATTACAGGTATAGGATTAGTTATCCAGAAAGCTTCAAATTATGGGATGGCCGTCTCCCAAAGACCCCGTTTCATTCAAATAATCCAAATTTTTAACAATGATTTCCATTTCCTCTATAATAATAAAACAGTACCTTGTACTTGATCCCAACTCATATATAATGAATCCTTATTGGAAGCAAAACCAGCCTATTGGGTTTAACTTTTAAACTAGTTTCTAGTAGACTTGAAGTATGAAGATCCAAACTACGGAAAGGTCAGTTAACCAGAAAACCTCAGGTTCTGAATAACGGGTCCCATTCCTGTATTTTGGTAATCGATTAGCCCCATAATGTTAGCTCATCTCTGACACCTAATACTTTATATGGTTTAGGGATGCACCAAATCCACTATTTTATATTTGGCCGAATACCGAATCTGAATCCTAATTTGCATATGCAAATTAGGGGTGGGAAGGGGAAAACATTTTTTACTGCCTTGTTTTGTGACAAAAAGCCATGCAATTTCCCTTCCTGCCCGTTAATTTGCTTATGCAAATTATGATTCGGTTCAGTTAGGCCGAAGGATTCGGCCGAATCTGAATCCTGCTGAAAAAACCCAAATCCCGAACCGAATCCTGAATTCTGTCCATTCCTAATTTGGGTATTTGTGTGTCCCCTCTAAAACTTCCAATTGGAATTCCAAATTTTAGATTATAATTATCCTGTACCTAAAGCCTGGTTCCATTTTGAAGGCAGAGAACAGAGACTGGAATTAATTATGGTTAATCTCATTGCTATTTAGTAACAAGTCTTTTCTTTGACTTGTTAAAGTGCCCTTATCAAGCACAGATAATCCCTTTTCTATCCCTTCCCCTTTACATAGACTTATTGATTAGTTAGTGGAGGGAGGGGGAAGTTTCTTCCTCACTATTGACATCTACATTAACATTATGGTCTCTTTTCTACCATCACATGCTCTCTTGCCAAGAACCTCCCCATAAGTTTACAGCGTGAAGCCTGACCTAGGGTAATGACTACTAAGTGCCAATTTATAACCTAGAGGGAATTAAATGTCTGACCAAGGCTGTGTGGATAGACTTATATGTCTTCTTAAGGTATGTATCTACATAACTAGTACAACAAGCAAGAAGAAAGATTACTGGCACTCAGGACTCCATGTGAACGGGACAAGCCATGCATGTTTATTGCAAGGTAACGTTTGGGGCGTGCCCCCGAAATGTTATTAACTTGCCCCAGCCTATAGGTTCAGCATCTAACAGTGATGATCCAGACCTACACAGGAGCTCACCATCTTGGATTTTGTGAGGAGTGTCACTGGAACACTGTCAATGTGGTCTGGGCAACTGTTGAGAAGCGAAGCTTAGGGGTTGTTGTAAATCATCAACAGAAAATGAGATTCATGTGACATCGCTGATACTACAGGACTGATTATTCTAATGCATATTGCACTGGTTTCTGCGGTGCCATGTAATGAGAACCTGAATTAATTACTCATGTTTTACTACTTTTAAGTAATAACATTTTCAATAAAACTTGGGTTTTTTTCTGCCCTGTTAAAGATGTCGCCATTTCAAAGTCATATTTTTTCCAGAGAAGACCAGGCGGTAAATGTTCAACTTATTTTCCGGTCTGTTTCATTTTTAGGTTTTAGTTTTCTTTTCCGCCGAACATCTGACCTGACATACCGAGTGTTAATCAGAATATAAGCCAGTCACTCGGCTATAAATAAAATCCCTCTTTACACTTTTAATCATGTTGTATTAAACCATTTTAAACTGCTCACGTGTCCATGCATTATTTCACCCATAAACACCGAGCCATTTTAATCACATAAATATCCTTTAGAGACTCACCATCACTACTGATTGTATAGTATTTCTTCTCCAGACATAAGCACTGTTTCACTATTGCTTTATAGATATTTATTTTTGTAATGAAACATTTGGAACAATTCTACACACACAAATATATATATATTTATATTTATAAATATATCTAATGAGCTTGATATTGATTACTCAGAATCTGAAATGGCTTTAGCCTTGCATAGTCTTCTCTAGCTGCAGTCTTCCTTGTCTCCTGCTATGTCTCTCTTTTTAGTCCTTAATTATAATAAACCATTGTGGTAGACGGCTATAACCCAAGCATGCAAGCCTTCAACCATCGGCACTTTGAGAGCCAAGCTGATACTGTAATTACTGTAATTATACAAGATTATCTACAGTCCAGGCAACTTTGGGCGACTTAGGAAAACGAAGCCCTCCAATTGCCATCCCTCCAACAATTTACATTCTAGCCGGCGGGAGGCAGTTTGGGGAGATTAGTTGGCCCGAAGAAGAGGAGATTTGTCTTTGGGCGACTAATGTCCCTGAATCTGAGTATGTGTCTCTGCCCTATAGGAACAGTAAAATCAAAAACTGAAAGCGTTTTAAAGTAATGTACCATTGCCTGCATTGCTAAAACTGATGTGTTTGCTTAAAGGGGTTGTTCACCTTCAAACAACTAGTTGTTTTCAGATAGATCACCAGAAATAATGACTTTTCCCAATTACTTTCTATTTTCTATGTTTTTCTAATACTGAAGTGTAAAGTACCATTTTTCACCTTCTAAAGCAGCTCTGGGCGGGGGGGGGGGTCGCCAACCCTGTAAACTGTTCTTAATTGATACATTTAGTTGATATTTTTCTTATCTTTGTCCCTGCTGAGCAGAATCCCTGAGTTTCATTAAAGGCAGCGGTTAGATTTCATACAATAGTTACTTATAATCCAGAGATGCTGCTGAGAAATGTATCAACTAAATGTTGCAGAATTGTAACAGTTTAGACTGCACCGGAATTACTGAGCTGCCAGACTCAATCACCAGATACAGGAATATTTAACTTTAAACTTAGATTTTGGAAAAACAGTAAAAAATAAATAATGGAAAGTAAGTGAAAAAAGTCTTTATTTCTGGGGAACAATCTGAAAACAACGAACTGAAAAAATGTTGATAACCGAAAACAGCTAGTGGATAACATATACCGCCAATATGTTGTACAGAGCTTATCTACTATCTGCTGTGTAACCTGAGCCTTTTCTCTTTTGAACGGCTACCCCAATAAACAAAAGTAGTGTTTCTAAAGAACACAGCAGTTTTACCACTGCATTATGTTTGTATTAATTTAAAACACTTTAATTTTTTGATGTTACTGTCCATTTAAAGGGACAGTATCACTAAAAATGGAAAGTGTATCAAAGTAATGAAAATATGCCCTGCATTGGTAAAACTGGCTTGTTTGCTTCAAAGATAGATAACACACCATTGTATTCTACAAGGCTTATCTGTTATGTGCTATGCAACCTGTGCCTTTTATCCTTTTTCCAACTTGAATGGCTGCCCCCATGGCTACACAGCAGCTTGTTTATATAAACTATAGTAGTATTTCTGAAGCAAACAGGAATATGTGAACATGTCCCTACAATTCCAGTGCTGGTAGACTTCTACCCAGGGGCGATTGTGTCCCCTGAGGCAGCTCCCCAGCACTTACCTTTCCCACACCAGAGTGGGTCCAGGGAATCCGCATCGCTGGTGCAGAGCAAAACTGCACTGTCTGCACTAGAAGAGGCAAAATTCCGGTTTAATACCCAGAAATTCAGCTTTTAAAGTTGCCAGGAGCGGCTGGTAACTTGCTGGCTACTGCTGCCTGAGCCAAGTTTCACAACTCACCTCATGGCAGCAGCACCCCTGGAGAACAAGCCATTTATTTTGAAATATGATAATAGTGAACCCTGGATCATTAAAGAGCTATCCTTGTCCCCAAATGCCCTTATTTAAATATTTGTATATCATTTCATGCACTGTAAATCATTTATGGCTGTGACGTGATATTAAGTTAGTAAATATATTCACTTCTAGTAAATATATCTTTTTAAAGGAGGGATTATTTCCTTTGACTTGCTTTTTTTTTTCTTTAAAACTCATTTACTCAATTAATTGCGCAAGTGCTCAGAATCCTGCAGAAAGCTTTTACAAAGCATGGGATCAATGGCGTAACTAGATGTTACTGGACCCCACAGCACATTTGTTTTAGGCCCCCTAGCATATCCAGAGGGTGTTGTTTTTAACCAATATATAGTTGGGCTTTTTATTTGGGCCTCATGGAGCCCTCTATATCTCCTGGACCTCCCTGCAGCTGCAGGGTCTGCTTCCTATGTAGTTACGCCCCTGCCTGGGACAGACTGCCAAGTGCGAAAAGACTAGTACAAAGATGATTTTTTTTGCACTTTGAGCCCACACCCAGAATGTAGCACAAAACCAGCACCGTTCATATGAGGTGGTGGCCTGTAGGCATACAGATGTGCAAGCTATGGAACGCCAGTGGGCATAAGACACAGGAGAGTGCTGTGCCTATGGCAGACAAATTGCAGGGTTCCCTTGTGTTAGCAGCACTGCACCTGCACTAGTGCAAAGAGTAGTCTGCACTGAAATCCTATGGGTAAAAGCAGGTCCGGACTGAGAATTAAAATAGGCCCTTGCATTTGTGGTACACAGAGGCCCAATCAGCCCACAGAGGCCCAAACAGCCCCACCAGCCCACTAAATACTGACTTTCTATGGGACCTTATAGCAGCCCCTCTGGCATTTGCCAGAACCCACAGATTGCCAGTCCAGGTCTGGGTACAAGTGTTATGTAGTTGGCACCTAAGGGGTACAGCTTTGTTCTGCTTAGAACTTCAATTTGCACCCATGAGATTTGTAAATGAAACCTGGATCTCTGGCTACTGTGCTCTGTATACGTTTTAAGAAAAAAGTTAGAATTTCAGCCATAAAGTAGGAGAGAATTGCTCTTTTATTAGATTTAAACATTAGATTACACTTCCCTATACGAATGCAAGTGTGACAATAACTCTTTCTTGTGTCCTTTACCTTGTTCCATTTGTCACGGGCCTCTCACTCGTCGCATACACATAATTTGGAAAAGTCATGCAGTGTGTTTAATTGTGATTTGCTTGAATCAATAGACATAAAAAGTCTTATCTGCCTCTTTTTACAAACCTCATCTAATTCACCCTTTGCAAAATGACTGCCCTTGTACAAGAGTTTTCTGTTCCAGGGATATCAGAAATTCTAGCAATAATAACATTCATTGATCATTTGCCTCACTCCCTGGAGCTTATGGAGGTGATCGGGCTATTGCCTTTTTTTCAGTGGGTTCCTCCCCATTTCCCAGACAGGTGGAGGCAAGTCTGATATACTGTATGTATAGAGAATATACAGGGCCAAGTGTTCCTACAGGTTTCTGAGCAAACACCTGCCTGAGGATTAGATACAGATGGCAGCCCCCAGCACTTTCATGTCATGCACATCTTCCAGTTAATAACTTGCCCCAGTGCAGCCAGGCAAGTGATTAATAACTGTCCTCAGGAAGGACAGTCAGGCAATAGCCTAGCACCCAGGAATGTGAGGTTTGCTTAATATTTCAACACATAATACACAAACATCTACAGATGAGCGAGCTGCAGTTTACTTCTCCCCAGTTCTCTTCGTGACTTTAGGGGGGATGGCACTCGTTTTCCGAAGTCGCCCGAGGTTGCCTCACGAGGAAACTTCGGGCGACTTCGGAAAACAAATCGCTCCGAGTGCCATTGTGCCGGCAATTTACATTCTGGCCGGCGGGAAGGCAGGTTGGAGGAGACAATTTTGCAATTGGCTTTTATTTTTTATTATTTGTGTTTTTTGCATTATTTGCTTTTTATGTAGCAGCTTTCCAGCTTGCAATTTTTTTTGTCCATATTAACATAGAAACGATGCATTGATTTGAATAAGAGACGGGTATATGAATAGGAGAGGGCCTGAAGAGAAAGAGGAGTAATAAAAAGTAGCAATAATACATTTGAAGAATTACAGAGCCGGAAAGAGTCTAAAGTCTAAAGAAGGTGAATAATCCAAAAACGATGAACAACTGAAAGGTTTCTAAAAAAAAAATAGCTATTCTATAACATTTAAAAGGTACTTAAAGGTGAACCACCCCTTTAATAACTGCTCCTTTTTTCCCAGGAGAGTCCTGGGAATATTGGAAATGTCCCCATATTTTTCAAACAGACCAATTTCAATTTTATTTCACTGTTCTCTATGCAAAAAACAAATCTCCACTCCTCCCTTTTTAGGGGTTAATAAAAATGGGTACATTAAACAATATGCATTTTGCCCTATTGACTGCTTGAAAAGAACACGAGTTATTTGTCCAAAGAGTCTTACTTCAGTATGGGCATTCACATGGATCCAAGGATCGGTATTAATGCTGTGTGATGTCTGATTATCTCTTTTAACTTTTAATAGTTAATGACAGCATAAGAAATTGATAAAACAGACTTGACAGTTAATGTCACAATTAATATCATCAGTAATGATAAAGTGGTACAGTTATATTGAGAATCACAGTACTCACAATATCTCAGTCTCACTGACACTTGTTTCTACGTCTCAACATGTCCCTTTCAGTTTATAGTGATGTCATGTTATCACACTCTCAACCTGTGCATGTAACTCAGCCTTAAGGCCCCAATACATGGACAGATATGGGCAGTGTGTGGCCCTCCAATAGGCTTCCCTGATCAATATCTGGCCAAAAGTCAGCCAGATGTCAATTGGGCAGGTTTAAAAATCCTTTCTGATCGAGGACCTCATCGGTTCGTTGATGCGGCCCTCAATCCGAACGCCCGTATTCTAACTTATCCAATCGTTGGGACCTAGGGCCCATGATCAGATCAGCTAGATATTGCCCTCAAGGTGGGCATATTGGGGAGAGATACGCTAGTTGGGTGACCTCCCCAAACGAGTGGATCTCTGAATGTATGGCCAGCTTTAGCTTTCCTATACCCACCTGAACCCATTCATTCTTATGATATGAACTAGCAGTGGAGAGGGGCCCTGCTAATTATGTCATGGGTGGGGGAGGTAGCAAGCAGGGAGCGGGGATTCTTCAATATCTGCTGGTTCCATTAATTTGGGATGTCTGAACAATATAAAGGCGACTTTGCTTTGTATGGTCCCTTATACCTATTTGATCAGTCCCCAACCTTTTTTTTTTTTTTTACCTGTGAGCCACATTTAAATGGACAAAATGTTGGGGAGCAACACAAGCATGAAAAAAAAGACCTCGGGTGCCAAATAAGAGCAGAGCCGGGCCAACCCGACCAGGTTGCCTAGGGCCACGGCGCCGGTTGAGTGTGTGTTTGATAGTGTAGGCGCGAAGCTGCGTTCCAGCGCGCATGCGCGAAGCTGCATGTTCATGCGGCAGTTGGTTAGAGACGGGACCGGACATGGAATAGGCGACTGATCAGGTACGTGCCTGGCGCCCCCCAGCTTTGCGCCCTAGGCACATGCCTACTCTGCCTACCCCTAGTTCCGGCCCTGAATAAGAGCTATGATTGGCTATTTGGTAGCGCATATGTGGACTGGGAGCCTACAGGATAATCCATTTGGCAGCACACCTAGGGGCCTATTTATTATGCTCTGTAAATGAAATTTGCCAAAAAACAGTGTAAAAAGCTGTGTAAAATAAATGGCGTATTTATCAAGCTGTGTGTAATTTAACGCCATGCAAATGCCAGATTTTATGCTATTTTACACTGCTTCAGACCTTTGTAAGTAAGTTCTGGTGGAAGTTGGTCAAAGAAAAAGTGAATAAAAACTTGCCTCCAAGCCAGGAATTCAAAAATAAGCACCTGCTTTGAGGCCACTGGTAACATCCAAGGGGTTGGTGAGAAACAAGTTGCTCACTATCCACTGGTTGGGGATCACCTGTACTTTTACTGTCCAAAAATGCACAAGTGTGCAGAGCGTTGATGAAAACGTGTCATGTGAGCAGTCTTATAGGTAGCTAAATTTGTTACAGACAATTATTAGTCCTGAAAGAAGCGACCAAGAATAATGCAATGAGAAAATAATTATACATTAATTGCCTTTTTAGGTTTTCAAAACCCCAGTAAAAAAAGCTCCCTGTTATAATCTAGGCTGGAAAGAGATTTGCACAGAGCTTTTATTTTGTTACACAAATCAAGTGTGTTGTCTATTGCTGTCAGCCATGTTGGTTAGTAAACATTAGGCAGTCCAGATATCCAGGAGGAAAATATACACATTTCTGCCTGGATTATGTCACTTGAAATGAAATTACATTGCTCATTTAAACAATAAAATGCTGAGTGTTGCATTGTATTACTCATACAGCAAATGGAAAGCTGCTTCGATAGTTGCATTGGACTTGATTTAAGATATATATATCATCATCATCATCATCATCATTTATTTATTTAGCGCTGTCAAGATACGCAGTGCTTTACTGCAGTTATAGCAAACAGGGAATAAATGGTGGATAGCAGACAAGGATTACAGAGTACAATAGGGTTTACAAACTAAAAGGTTAGGGTACAATTGAGACATTAGGATTGTATAAACAATTTGTCATTTTTGATACAGCAATGATTAATTAAGGTACATCGAATAGGCCTCTTTAAACAGATGGGTCTTTAAGGAGTGCTTGAAAGTTTGGAAGGAAGGGGAAAGTCTGACAGCTTGTGGCAGAGAGTTCCAGAGACAAGCAGAAGCTCGAGAGAAGTCTTGTAGACGAGAATGGGCAGAAGTCACCAGAGGAGAAGTGAGGCGAAGATCAGAAGCAGAGCGTAGGTTTCGTGAAGGCGTGTATTTGGAGATTAGAGATGAAATATAGGGAGGGGTTTCTTTATTAAGGGCCTTGAATGTGAGTGTAAGTAATTTGAATTTGATTCTAGATGAGATTGGGAGCCAGTGAAGGGACATGCATATGGGAGCAGCTGATGTTGAGCGGCGAGCTAGATGAATGAGTCTAGTGGCCGCGTTTAGAATAGATTGGAGTTGTGAAAGGTGACTTGTTGGAATACCTGTGAGGAGTAAGTTGCAGTAATCAAGGCGGGAGATGATGAGATACTGAATCAGTGTTTTAGTTGATTCTGAACTGAGATAGGGTCGTATTTGAGCAATGTTGCGCAGTTGAATACGGCAAGATTTTGCAAGTGTTTGAATGTCTGGTGAAAAAGATAGATGAGAGTCTAAGATGACTCCTAGGCAGCGTGCCTGTGTGGTGGAATGAAAGGTGGTGTTGTTTACGGTGAGTGATATCTGAGGGACAGGGGAAGATCTTGGAGGAAATATGATGAGTTCTGTTTTAGAAAGGTTCAGTTTCAGGTGGCGCTGTGACATCCAGGAGCAGAGAGACAGTCTGTGACTTGGGAAAGGACAGAGTTAGAAAGATCAGGAGTAGACAAGTAGAGTTGGGTGTCGTCAGCATAAAGGTGATACTGAAGTCCAAATGACTGAATGAGTTTTCCTAGTGAAGTTGTATAGAGCGAGAACAGCAGGGGGCCAAGAACAGAGCCTTGAGGAACTCCAACAGAGAGTGGGAAAGTAGTAGAAGTAGAGTTATATAAATAAATATAATTAAAGGGATACATGTGCTATTGTATATTGTACAAAAAACATATAGTTCTGCTTCCTTCTGAACAGAGCCAGTGATTACAATAGGGCTGATTTTGCATCCCACTAATGGACCCCACAGATGATATAACACATTTTCACATGCAGCTACTCACATCTTTGCCTCATTCATTGCCCCTGCCGTCCACATCTCCCTGTTCATAAAGAGGAAAAAAACACATCAGTATTCCATGTTATGCCTGCAGTAATCTGCTACCTTTCCTTCCCTGGTGTGTGATGATGGCTTTGCAGATCACATTTTAGCAATTTTGACCTGCAGACTGTAATTGGCTTGGGACTGATTTAATAATCTAGGTGTGAAATTGCACCAGTCTGGTTACTAATATTGGCCAATCACATCTTTGCTTAACATTTTAAACTTCTAGTTGCTAATTGGTTGCCCTGGCTCTCACATGTAAAGAGTACTAACCAACTAGAATTTTTGGGACCTGTGTTGGTTGTGTTAAAGAGGTTGTTCCAGCTGGTTTCAGATAGTTCACCAGAAATAGACTTTTTCCAGTTACTTTCTATTTTATATGCGTGAATGTTTTTCTAATATTGAAGTGTAAGTCAAATTTTTCACGCTTCTAAAGCAGCTCTGGGAGGGGAAGGTCGCTGACCCTGTAAACTGTTCTAAATGGATACATTTAGTTGGTACATTTCTTATCTTTGTCCCTGCTGAGCAGAATCCCTGAGTTTAATTAAAGGCAGAATTTAAAGGACATGTACAGGCAAACAAATCCCATTTTTACTTTCGTTAATGAAAAATAAAGCTACTTTCAATATGCTTTATAAAAAATGTGTACTGTCTTTATAAGTAACCTGACTGTATGCAGTGAAATTCTTTCTTCATTTACTGCTGTGGATAGGAATTGTCAGACGGTCCCTAACTGGGCAGGGAAACAATCATACTTATGAACAGCACGGGGAGCCCCCGCCTTACTTCCCAGCCATGCAGAACTCAAGCAGCTTTGTTTGTTTCCCTGTAGAGCAGTTGGCGACTGTGTGGAGATTTGTATTGGATTTTAATTTTGCCTTTACATCCCCTTTACTGTTTCTAACTCCAGCTGCAGGGACAAAGATATTTGGATGATTATTTTTCTGCAGCCACTGGTTCTGCAGAGTTGGAGAAAGTTTGTATTAAACAATACAAAAACTATAAAATCCACATTAGACTACATGACAACACAGGACCCAGTGCAGTCTGCCTATTCTGATAATTTATCAGTCTTGTTGTATCGGCTTCTGGCAGATATTATTTGACTTATGCTGTTTTTATAATTTATGACAATCCCTAAGCAGCCCAGACCACACTGAGCATGTGCACAATCTTGGTCTTGCAAAAATGTTTAACAAAGTTACAAGACGGTGACCCCCTGTGGCAAACGTTGAAAGCATAAATCATTTGTTTGATTAGGCTTGTGGTGCAGTAAATTCATGTTTATGTTTAGTATACAAAAAACAGCATTTCTAGCCTTATTCTATTTTAGATTTTATGAAAACGAGAACCACAAGGGACTTTTAAACTCCACAATACATGTGTCCGAAACGATCTAAAGATAATGTAAGTAATTACACTTCGAAGTAAAATAAAAAGCGATTTTTATTCACCACCATGCCATGTTGGTCAAATAGGGTTAAAAACATTTAAAAATAAGCAGCGCTGCATGTGAAACAGAAGGGATCCCTTCTATATGGACATTAACCCCATTGGCTGATTGTGATATGGGACAGTTTGCATGCTAATGCGTAAAACAATTGGCATGCATTCCCCAAAGTTAAGCAAGTATTGAAAAAAGCATTGCTAAGTAATTGTTTAAATGTTCTCTGCCCTATATTCAGTGAAAAAGAATGGCTCCAATATTGGGGGTTAATATTTGTTATTCTTTCTATTTTAGACTTTACTTCCCTTTAATCAATAGTTGCGAATACTTCAGAGATGCTGCTGAAAAATATATCAACTCAATGTTGCAAAATTGTAACAGTTCAGAATCTGCACCTGAATTACTGAGCTGCCAGACAAACACCAGAGATAGAAAAATTAAACGGTAAAAAATAAAAAATTTAAAGCAATTGAAAAAAAGTCTATTTCTGGAGAACAATCTGAAAGGTGAAGAACCTCTTTAAGGATAACGCACCAGGTCGGACTGGGCCAGTGGGGCACGGGGAAAACCCCAGTGGACCCACTTATCAATCTTGAAGCAACCTCTGCTGAGAACTCCATGCGGTTATATAAAGAGATGGAGAGTAAGGGATATTAGGGAGTATTAGGGAGCTAGAAGGCTGCCCCATTCACATCTCTGGGACATGTTCCCAAAGTCCCTAATACCAAGGTCAAGTTTTGCTTATAATGCTTATTTCTGAAGTATGGCGTCCCCTATCAATTGACAAGCATAAATTGTGTATGGAAACTGTGCACTGTGTACAATGGTTTTGTTAGTTTCAGAAATTTTGGGACAATAGGTTTCAAGGTAATAGGCCTAGATTAAGCCATCCAGTGGCGTAACTAGTTGTTTTAGGGCCCCAAAATATTTATAAGTTGGCCTATTTTACCAAGATATATTAAAATTGCTACTTAATTAGGGTCTCACTGGGCCCCCTACACTCCTGGGCCCCCCTGCAACCGCAGGGTCTGCTTCATCTATAGTTACGCCCCTGAATCCATCACTAAAGTTAGGCAACCACATCGCCCATTGCTTTTTTATGTTTTTACAAGTAATAGACCCAAAGTATTTTTGTGTGCTATGGATATTCAAATAGTGGCTACATTGTTACCACTGCTAATTCTAGGGGAAAAGCAGCCATTGCAATTACAGATAGGATTGCCACCTGGCCAGTATTTCACCGACCTAGCCGGCAAAATATCAGCCAGGGCAGGTATTACTAATTTACCGGTAAATCTGTAATAACCAATCAATCCACCCCCAGCATGCCTCCGATCCACCCCTTTCTGGCAGTCTCAGCCCTTAGGGTAGGGGCATACCTGGAGATTCGGGGAGAATTAGTCGCCTGGCGACTAATCTCCCCAAACTGCTTCCCCGTGTCTTCCGCCTGCTTCAATGAAAAACGCCTCCCCCAATCCAGACGTCACTGCTGTAGCAACCATGGCTGCCAAGATGTTGGAGCTTGATACTGGTAAGGAAGTAGGGATTAAAAGGAGGTTATGTTTATTGTTTTAGTGCCAGGAAGGTTTTAATGTTGCACTTCTGTAAATACTTGGAACATGTGAGTATCACTTTAAATCTAAGAGTATATGACAGGAGCTACATTATCATAGAAATTCTCAAGGCCACAGAGTGAGTACAGGTTTCCTCAGCAGGAAAGTGAGTCCACTAGATCCTTATGTTTTCTCTCTATGGCATTGCTGTGCTTTTGTTTTGTAGTACTTATACAGGAACATGACATAACTATTTCATGTGTGCAGTATATGTAAATATACACCAGCTGAAAAAAAGATCTGCCCAGATTAATTAAGGGATACAAAGAAAATCCAGGGATTGCCTTAGGGTTAGAAGAGTGTAAATGCCCGAGTGCCTGGCTAAAGCAGACAGCAGGAGTCTCACTTCTATGGCACAGCCCGTGCTACTAACATTCCAGATGGGAGCTCGGCTGTGTTCCTTTTGAACATCAATATGCAACTTTGTTCTTCACTCGCTGGTTTGGCTTAGACATTGTTATTTACACACTCTGGAATCCAAGGGATTACAAAGCCACTCATAGGCAGCGGCTTGCATTTGTAATATATTGTTAGTTTTATTTGGAATTTGGATTTCTGGTTACAATGCTAGAAATGGGATTTGTGCCTTGCAGCAAGTACCTTTTGTTATGTGTGTTTAAATATAATATATATATACACACACACAGGTATGGGACCTGTTATCCAGAATGCTTGGGACATGATAATGTATCTTTCCTTGTGGATATTCATACTAGGGATGCACCGAATCCAGGATTTGGTCTTTTTCAGCAGGATTTGGATTTGCACAAATCCTTCTGCCTGTCTGAGCCCAATCCTAATTTACATATGCAAATTAGGGGCTAGGAGGGGAATCACATGCCTTTTTGTCACAAAACAAGAAAGTAAATGTTTTCCCCTTCCCACCCCTAATTTGCATATGCAAATTAGGATTTGGATTCTGTTCTGTATTCAACCAAATCTTTCATAAATGATTCGGGGTTTCAGTCAAATCCAAAATAGTGGATTGGGTGCATCCCTAATGCATACCTTAACATAGTAACATAGTAACATAGTAAGTAAGGTTGAAAAAAGACACATGTCCATCGAGTTCAACCTTTTTTTTTTTTTTTTTTTTTTATTAACTACCTATCTGCCAGTTGATCCAGAGGAAGGCAAAAAAACCCATCTGAAGCCTCTCCAATTTGCCTTAGAGGGGGAAAAATTCCTTCCTGACTCCAAAATGGCAATCGGACTAGTCCCTGGATCAACTTGGACTATGAGCTATTTCCCATAACCCTGTATTCCCTTACTTGCTAAAAAGCCATCCAACCCCTTCTTAAAGCTATCTAATGTATCAGCCTGTACAACTGATTCAGGGAGACAATTCCACATCTTCACAGCTCTCACTGTAAAAAACCCCTTCTGAATAATTAGGCGGAACCTCTTTTCTTCTAATCGGAATGGGTGACCTCGTGTCAGCTGGAAAGACCTACTGGTAAATAAAGCATTAGAGAGATTATTATATGATCCCCTTATATATTTATACATAGTCATCATATCACCCCTTAAGCGCCTCTTCTCCAATGTGAACATCCCCAATTTGGCCAGTCTTTCCTTAAAGGTGTTGTTCACCTTCCAATCACTTTTTTCAGATGAGTTGTTTTCAGATTTCTCTAGAAATTCAGGCTTTTTTCAGTTGCTTTCCATCTTTTACAGTTTTTCCAAAATTGAAGTTTAAAGTTTAACGTTCCTGCCTGTAGTGGTTCACTCTGGCAGCTCAGTAATTCAGGTGCAGAATCTGAACCATTACAATTTGATACATTTAGTTGCTGCATTAGTTGCTACATTGTTCAGCAATATCTTAGAAATATTAGCAACTATTGTATCAATTCTAAGAGCTCCCTTTAGGGTTGAGATACATGGGCAGATTCGAGGAGATTTAGTCGCCTGGCGACTAAATCTCCTCACCTTCTGGGCGACAATGTCCCCGAACTTCCTTTGCGTGTCTTCCCGTCCGCTATAATGAAAAGTCGCCTGCACTAAAGCACACTGGACGCTTCGTTTTCCGAAGTCACTCAAAGTTTCCACTTTCGGCGAAAGAGTGAAACTCAGGGATTCAGCTCAGCAGGGACAAAGATAAGAAATGTATCAACTCATGTATCAATTTAGAACAGTTTACAGAGTTGGTGACCCCCCCCCCCAAAGACATAAGAAGGTGAAAAATGTAACTTTAGACTTCAATATTTGAAAAATGGTAACAAATAAATAGTGATTGCAAAAAATCTTTATTTCTGGTGAACTATCTGAAAACAACGGAACTGGGAAAAAAAAAGTGTGTGAAGGTGAACAACCCCTTCAAGTCTACTAGAAAATCATGTAAACATTAAAGAAACCCAATAGGCTGGTTTTGCTTCCAATAAGGATTAATTATATAAACTACAGGATCAAGTACAAGCTGCTGTTTTATTATTAAGGAGAAAAAATTAATCATTTTTAAAAATTTTGAGTATGTGGATAAAATGGAGTCTGAATGTAATTTAGAGCTTTCTGGAAAATATTTTCTGTGATCTGTATAAAAACATTAAATCTGTAGCCTCATACCTTTATATGGTCAGTGATGATCTGGGTGACTTCTAATATTTTTATATTTATCAGCAGCGGGTGCATTATCCTTAATAATATTCTCATAAATTTCTTTGTGCAGTGAACTGCCATGTTTTCGAGGTTTGTCAGTAGCATGAACTGTGCAGAATTAGATCATTGTTCTCCATGAATCTGATCTCTAAATCAGTAGTTCTAAAATCTAGAGGGACACATACACCCAGATTCTTTGGTCAAAAATCAAACCCCTTAAAGAATCTGATTGCAGGTTTCCAGCATTGCACTTCTATATCCAAACACTGCTTATTTCTGTGTCTGCTGCTGCTTACTCATGCTTCATGGTGGAATTTGTAGTCTGTCTGCAAATTGAGTTGCAGTATTAAAAATGTATCTGTTCTACTGCCATTGCAACCCATGCGTAAGTGGAGAAGTTATTCGACTTTGGTATTTTACCGGCCTGGCCAGTAAAAACGATGCTTTGTTCCAATGTTATTAATAGGAAAAAACAGCAAGAATATAGGAAGGCCGGTATTTTTTCCTGAAAAGGTAGCAACCCTAACAAGAACTAACACTTGGCAGATACAACCTTGAAGGCACATTTATCAAGGGTTGAATTTCGAATTCATGTGAGTTTTTTGATGAACTCCCATGAACTCAAAATTCGACCAATCGAAATTTAAAAAAATCGAATTCTTAAAACTCTCTCTGATGAATAGAATCAAACTCGAATGAAATTTGATTCGAACTTAAACTCGATTCCAGTTTTTTTCTCTGAAAATTCTTGAATGTCAGGAAGGCTGCAAACAACTCCATTTCTCCCTGGACGTATCCCATTGATTTCAACAGCAATTCGGCAGGTTTTAGGTCAAATTCGAGTTCTTAAATTAGAGTGTGATAAATATCAAAAATCATATTTGAATTTTTTTTAAAAACCCAAATCGAATTTGAATAACTTCCTAATCGAATTTGGCAGTTTTGACCATAAAAAAAGGCAAAAATCTGAATCTAATTTAAATTCGATCCTTGATAAATGTGCCCCTTAGAGTACATTGTGTTTTTTCTGTACATTCTCATATAAGATTTTAATCAGCAAATGCAGCATTTCAATATTATGGCAGCAAGAGTTGACTACACGTTCAGGATGCCACTACCCTCTTTTTTATTGCGGTGTAAATAGATTTAACATATAGAGCACAGCGGTACATTCTCTTAAGTATACAGCAGTTCTTTTTGTGGTTTAGGGACAGAAAATAATACAACAGGGATATTGAGATCCTCATAAAGACAATTACCCAAGTAAAAGATTCCCAGAGAGGACTGACCACTGGCATTATTTAAAGGAAGCCTTCATCAGCAGAATGACTACAGTAAGGATGGTGACCTTGTCTAAACGACTTTATTATTTTATATGCCAAGTACTTAATTACAGTGCATGCTGCTGCAATTCAAAACTTCATAATTAAATCATTTGTGCAACGGCAAAAGTTTTTTTTTTTTTTGCAATTAGCAATGCATATGGAGGGTGTTTTTTTTTTATATATACACTTTTCAGTCTCTTGCACTGTGCAGATTCATTACTAAAAAAAAGGGGGAATTTCATTACTAGCAAAGAGCTGTCCTACTGGATTTTTATGGCCTGCAGCCTGCCCAAGAATTTCTTACGCTTCATTTTATGACATCATCATTTTAATATAAACCCGCTCAGGAAGTGTAATATATCAGAGAATCACCTCACTAGTTAAATAGCATGACAGTTAATTTGCCATTTAATGAACTGTTAAAACTATAAAGTGTTTTGGGCTAAGCCTAATAGTAACAGGGCCAGAACCAGGGCGCAACTATTTTAAGAAAAGGGGGGTCACAATCCCAGAAATTAAATTTCTTGCCGTTTTATTGTCAAAATCCAATTAACTATTAATTAGAAAATTCCATATGTACATGTATGGGATACATTATCCAGAAACCTGTTATCCAGAAAGCTCCAAATTACATGAAGGCCATCTCCAATAGATTCAACTTTAATCAAATAATACAGATTTTTAAAAAGTAAGTTTTCTCTGTTACACTAAACAGTGTCTTGTACTTGATCCCAATTAAGATATAATTAATCTTAATTGAAGGTACAGCAATCCTATTTTATAGAGACCACTTATGCGGAAAACCCCAGGTCCTGAGCATTCTGTATAACAGGGTCCCATAATTGTAATATTGCATCCATTGCCTTAAGGTTGATTCACTTTAAAGTTAACATTTGGTATGTTCTAGAATGGGCAATTCTACACAACATTTCAATTGGTCATCTTTATTTACTTTTGTACAGTTTTTTTTTTATTATTTGACTCTTTTTGGCTTTCAAATGGGGATGACTGACTGCATCTTAAAATGAATGTTTTCTAAGGCTACCATATTATTGTTATTGCCACTTTGTATTCTATTCATGCCCTCTCCATTCATATTCCAGTCTCTTATTCAATTTTTTTTTTTTAAAGTCTCTTATTCAAATTACTGCATGGTTGCTAGGGTAATTTGGACTCTAGCCACCAGATTGCAAACTGGAGCTGCTGAATAAAAAGCAAAATAACCGTTTGCAAATTGTCTCATCATACTAAAAGACTCACTCTCTACATCATATTAAAATATATCTCAAAGCTGAACAACCCCTTTAAAAACAAACAAGACTGTGGACTCACCTGGACACCCATCTTTTTATAATATAGTCTGCCCAATTCCATCTGATTAATGGTAGCACAGTGATGTCACAGTCATAGGAGGGCTGGCCATAGGGTTGCCACCTTTTCTGGAAAAAAATACCGACCTTAATATATATTTATCTTTTTTCCCTATGAATAACATTGGGATCAACCATAATTTTTACTGACCAGGCCTGTAAAATACCGGCCAGGTGGCAACCCTAGCTTGCCGGCTGCATCAGACATGGAAACTTCCCTGTACTTGTCAGGTGTCTCCCCAATTTAAAGCCCTCGCTTCTGGTCTCCAACTGTAACAGCTCTGTCTCCTGCTGTAATTTGCAGCCAAAACATATTTATCAGTTCCATTGAAACGCATAGTAGTCACTTGATTTTGTCTGATGCAGTGGTGTGTGGCAGGGCTGGAACAGTGTAGGGACAGGCATGGCCTAGATGCCCCCATATAATTTATAATCTGTGTTGGCATCTCAACAGTATAAGCCAGTTCAGAGAGCCTTTACAAAAAATGAGAGATACAGAACACTACACACTTATGGTGTGGGACTGTGTGTGGGGTGCATTTTAACAAATTGCCCTTGGGTGCCTAAGCTCATTGGCCCAGCTCTGAATTAGTCACTAACTGTGGAATTGGTGGAAGCGATTTGGTCTAAAAAAAAAAAAAGAAAAGCATTCTTTACAGCCAACAAGTAACATTGACAGATATTCCATATCATGGCTAAGCCACCAAATATCGGTAGCCCGTCAGGCATGTAGGGATATGTTTCCGCTAGAATCATGCCCAGTTTTAAGATATTGATTGTAGAAACTGCATGTGCTGCAACTGCTTATGTTACTAAATGAGATTTATTTGATGTTGCTTAGTGATGAGCGAATCTGTCCTGTTTCAGTTTGCCAAAAAATTTGCAAAGCTGCAGAAAAATTTACGAAAAAACCTGAAGCATTGACATTTTGTGAAACGCATTTCACGTGCAACATTTTTTACACGTGCAACAATTTTTCTATCTCCAAATGCATTAAAGTCAATGGGAGTTTTTTCTTATGGCGACTTTTTTTTCTCCTAATGCATTAAGGCAGATACACATGCTCAGATTTGGGGAGATTTAGTACTGTCTCCTGCTGGGTAGAATCGAAATCACCGGCGGGATGCCACTCGGAGCGCTTTGTTTTCCAGAGACACCCAAAGTTTCCTCGTGAGGCAACTTTGGAAAATGAAGTGCACCGATTGCCATCCCGCCGGCGATTTACATTCTAGCCAAAGGGAGGCAGTTCGGGTAGATTAGTGGCCCTGAAGAAGAGGAGATTTGTCACTGGAGGACTAATCTCCCTGAATCTGAGCGTGTTTCTCTGCCCTTAAAATCAATGGGTGTTTTTCTTATGCGACTTTTTGTCCTAATGCATTAAAGTCAATGGGCGTTTTTTCTTAGGGGTGTATTTTCTCAGCACATTTTCCTGGTGCAAATTTTTGCAGCAGTTTTGCGAAATAAAATAAAAAAAATCGCACATGATGAAATGCGGAATTTCGCTGCAAAACCATGGCTGGCGAATAAATTTGCTCATCACTAAAGTTTCTAATACATACATGCACACACACATAATAGGGGAACACGTACATATACTGTGATTATTGCCTGGATTCAGCATTTACAGTTCCTTGATCAAAATGACAACCATAATTGTCTAAAGCTTTTGTGTGAAGTGTTGAAATTTGTAAAAATTTGATACAGTGAAACCCCAATTTTACATCCCCTGATTCTTTCCCCTCATTCCCCTCATTTTACATTGTTTGTCCCACCTATATGTTATACACAATACATTTCCCTGATTTAACATTTTCCCCAATTTTACTGCCATTTTTTTCTGGTCCTCCAAAAAACAAGGGTTCTATTGTATTTTAAAGGGCAAGGAAAAACAGATATAGAAGCACTAGACTGGGGGAATAGTGATCATTATTATTGATTGGGGGAGCGGTGCCCCAAATGTTGACACCCCACCAGAGTATTAGCCTTGTTCTTTAAGCAAACACCAGCACTGAGTTTATTTTTATTTTTTTTGATTCATGGGAGTTCATTTTTCTTATCAAGCAGATTAGCAAAGGAGAGCCATTTGTGATTGCACATCCATCAACTAAGAACACACTAAGACATAACCTATTTAGACCGCTTAAAAGCTTTCGATCAATGGATTCAC
The DNA here is from genome assembly GCA_038501925.1 of Xenopus petersii. NCBI lineage: Eukaryota > Metazoa > Chordata > Amphibia > Anura > Pipidae > Xenopus > Xenopus petersii. Next base: position 28,004,729 of record CM076678.1, read on the forward strand.
TAACCAACCAAGTTATTCATTTAAATTAGAAATTGGATTGCTGCAAAACTTGGAAAAGTGGGTTAATTTGATATACAGTGACACACCACAGACCAAAATTTATTGAGCTTGTTCATTTAGAAATAAAAATGCTTAAAATGTAATTGATCATATACAGACCCTGTTGATAACAGGTACCATTATATATTGCTGGTAATTAATATAGATAGCAACATCGCTCAGCTTCTTGAGCATTTTAGAGTATAAGGGTAAGCGTATCTATAGACAGAGACAGATAGATGAGGGTCCTGCACATACATATTCATGATCTCAGTTCCACCCATTTATACAGTTCACTTATAAAACTGGCATAGAGCTGGATAAAATAGAGCTAATGAAAATAATAATTATGGGCAGATTTTTTTTCAGATTTAAGAATCTTTTCCAGCATTTTTTGGAGGTTTTTCATTCATACTCTCCCTATAGACCTTGCATTGTGTTAATATTAATACAATAATACAAGCATGGGACCAGTTATTCAGAATGCTCGGAACTTGGGTTTTTCTGGATAACAGCTCTTTCTGTAATTTGGATCTTCATACTTTAAGTCTACTAGAAAATCATGTAAACATTAAATAAACCCAATAGGCTGGTTTTGCTTCCAATAAGGATTAATTATATCTTAGTTGGGATCAAGTACAAGGTACTGTTTTATTATTACAGAGAAAAAGGCAATCAGTTTTTAAAATTTAGATTATTTGTTTAAAATGAAGTCAATGGGAGATGAACTTAGTGTAATTCAGAGCTTTCTGGATAATGGGTTTCTGGATAATGAATCCGATACCTGTACTTATTATTTTTCAGCAACTTTTCCCAGATTCCCTGTGCAGCCCGTAGGAAACGATTGAGTTTAATGGCTTTATAGGGGAATGTAATTAAAGTCGCAAAGCGCAAAATAATTTGCGCCAATAAGACTGAAAAGCTACATCTCGCAATGTAATATTGTTCCTTAAACTGTTATTGCATTGCGAATTGTAATTGCGCACTCTTATAAAGTGCTTGAAGGTGTCGTAATCTTTTTGAGCAAACTTAACAACTTCAATAAGAAGTTTTATTACATTGACTGCGCATTGTCACAAACGATAAAATTCGCAAACGGCCTTCCACTGTTGGAAGTGGTGGCTAAACAGTTTCCGTGCTCACAAAAGCTATATTAAATTTGCGCAAAGCAAAATTTGTTCGCGCAAAGGCATAACTTTTCACATTGCGAATAGTTTTTCCATTTGAGACTTATATTACATTGCCCCCCCTATATCTAGTAAACACCTTATGATGGGGGGGGGGGGGAAATCATGTCAGGAAAGTTTTGATAAATAAGATAAAATTCCAGCTGCTGGATATGTTAATCAATTCCAGTTTTAGCCATTTAGAATTCTGCCTCCGCAAATGGCAACATGCAATGTAAAAACAATTGAATTGTGCTCAATAAGATAGGCAGCTATTACACTAAATCATGTAATTCTGACCCTCTTTATACTGTATTCATATGTATATATATTGTATGTGTATATATATATATATATATATATATATATATATATATATATAGTGAATAAAGTACCCCCTCTTGTAAAATATAAGGATATTATAAGTTTATAAGTTACCGAGGAGTTTCATGACCATTTTTATACAGGTCATGGAACTCCGAGGTAATTTCTAATATCCTCATATTTTGCAACTGGGGGTACTTTATTTATTATAATACACAAGTTTCAGTGAGTCATGTGACAGAAATGACATCAGAACCGTTTATAACTGATGACATCAGAACTCACCGTTTATAAGGATATAATTTACAAGATATTCATGGCTTTTGTGTATATATATATATATATATATATATATTGCATGTGACCCTGATCACCTACAGAGGAAGCAGATCCAGCCTCCCAGAGCATCCACGGGTCTTGCTTCCGCTGTAGTAATGCCACTGCCTACTTGTAGTTGTTCTAAGAAAGCACAATAGACACAACTATCTAGTATAGAACAGCTTGACTAAGAAGCCCAGAAGGTAAGTAGCACCCTGGATGTGTTTCCACCACTGTAGAAGAATGTAAAAAAGGTAGCAAATTTGTGGGGAGCAGCCATATCACATTAGAATATGAATTTCACTGCTTATTAAAGGAGAAACAACACTTTGCATTTGTAATTGAGCCCTGTTGATTTTTACAAGCTGAAGAATGGAGCCTTATATGTGTGTATTTTCTCCCTTTTCATGCAAATATGCAAATATACAAAAAAAAACACCATTTATACATATGATGTGCCTCTTTTAAAACCATATTTACTTCTCTGGTGCTTAAGCATGGCCAACAGGTTACTTTTATCATTCAAGATTTTTAAGACATGAATTTGGAGCGGTGTCCCTACTCGTGCCAATCTGTGAAATAGGAGAAAACAGAAGCTGCTCTTCAAAAAATGTGCTTTATTACGATTAAGGTATTGCAGTAATTTGGGGCTCATTTACATTGGGCAAATAGCAACCGACATTGATGAAAGCTTGTTGCTCATATGCTCATATGCTGCTATATTTTACAACCGTTTTGCCCATTGTTGGCTGATTGTACATGAAGTATTTTGCCCACCACTGACATCAGGCGGAACACATAGGTGCTTAATATGCCCCTTTTTGCTTCCCCTAGAGCTCTGTAGCTACAGAAGGGCCTATTACTGATGAAAATACCACGTTTCCTATAGTTCTCTTTACCAAGTTGCGACAAGCCAAACAAGGGGCAAAGTGAGCGTTTGTTTTCCGCCAGAGACCCATTGTGTACTTTTCTCTAAAAATAAACTGCTTACAAGGGAATTTCCAATTGAGACACTTCAGTTGTTGCTCATGAACAACGCCTGGCATGCCTGTGTGTGAATACAGGAATGTACAGAGCATAACGAATGGGAAGAGAAAACAGAAGTCTTTTGCGTATTCATTTTACTATGGAAGAAAAATGAAGTATTGATGTGTATTATGCTTCACAGACCAAACCTCTATACAATCAGTGTATTGATCTAGGTGTGTCAGGACACATTTTTATAATCTGTTTTTCAAGAATAAAATTTATAACCTTCATTAAAACCCATAATTTGATGGGCCTATTCAGCATGTGGCTTCTGGTGCTATATGTGCATTGGGGAATGGTACTGTCACACATACAGTAAGTAGCCCATGCTATCCCTTCCCCTAGCAGTTTCTGCACATCCTCACATTAAAAAAACCACAGTAAATACCATCACTGTCATTCCTGGTCATCATACAGCCTTACTCACCCAGGTACCAGGCACACAATACAATATATAGCTGGCTGCTTATAATACACACACGCGTGGCTTGAGCAGGCAGTGTAGCAGGGAATGGAGTAGGATGCAGAGGCAGGTAGTAAGGGAGTTCTACAGGCTCTGCATACAGATCAGCTTGGGTTTCCATCCTCAATGCCTGGCTACAGACTGAACACACAAAGAATATGATGCATGTCTGGGCTACTTTAATATCTGTCTGTCTTTGTGTCTGTTGATTTGTAAATGAAGCTTTGATGTGCTTTCATAGATATTTGCAATTCTCTTTTGTTCACTGCAACCTTGCTGTCATTAGTCCCAGCTCCTTTTTATTGTTCTCTTTTTTTCTCTATATTGCCATCTCGTTTTTTCTTTCTTCCCCTCTGCATTTCCTAACTCCCACCCAGCACACATATTTCTTCTCACACCCTCTCTGTCTCTCCCTCCCATTTTTCCCTACATCACACACATCCTTTTTCCCTTATTACACATACGCTCTGTCACCTTCCCTGACACATCTCTCATCTCGCTCTCTCACTCTGTATTTCAATCAGAAATAATCTTTCTATATCACAAATCCCTCTCGATTTTCGGCAGCCGCTGTCTGTTCTGCCATCTCTCCCTGATGAATTCAGCCTCTCCCTCTTCGTCGATCACTCTTTTACTTTCTATGTTTTCCATAGATCTCCATTTCCAATTATCCTAAATATCTTTATTACTCGTCTGCCCCCATTGTTTCACTCGTTTAACCCATCTCTGTTTTTCTCCTATTTCTTATTCATGGCTTCATTAAAATGAACCCCTCTTATTTATACTTTTTCTGACATCCATTATTTATTCTAATTGTTTATAGTCACGATCTTACCCCATACTCATTAATTGCTGTAACATATCTTTGCTTCTGCTTTCACTGTACTGCAGTACTTTCATCTTCTGTGTTTTGTTGTTTGCCCCCATGGTCGGATTGGGCTGGCGGGACACCGGAAAAAAACACGGTGGGCCCTGGCTCTCGTGGGCCCCATTGGCACAGATCCGCTCCAATTACGAATCCATTCACTGCTGCCTGGAATGTCGTGACCCGCTCCCTGAGCAAATCCTTTTCCAGGCCGCAGTAAACGCGCACAGGGGGGTGTTGGTGCGCGGGTTGGTAAACGAGGATTACACTGGCAGGAAACCCTACAGCAGTCCAGGCTCCAGTCCAACCTTGCTTGCCACAATCCATAGTCCAACTTTTCAACATATATGGGGTTATGTATTGAAACACACTACATTTGCCCAGGAGCAGAAACTCATAGCAACCAATCAGGGACCAATCACTGATCACCTATTTAAAAGCAAGCATCTTATTGGTTGTTATGAGTTACCACTCCTGGGCAAACTTTTATTACATATGGAGGTAAATCTTCTTTTACTCTCCCAAGTTTGTGTTTACATCCACAGTCAATAGCTCTGGTTGGTGTAGGTTTGGGAGCAAGGCGATTGGGCTTTGGAAAACCTAGCATTCCGCAATTTGTGTACACCAGAAACATGCCTTTTGGGCTTGGTTGAACAAAACCAGGTCCACTATTAGAACTGTACTGTATTGATTAGGAACTGGATGGGAGCAAAGCCCCAGAAGTCAGCCAATAGGTCGGCTAGATATATAAATCCCTTCCATCGGATTTACTTATGAAGCAGGAGGTGCCCCTCTAAATTTAAGTGCTCCTTAGTAAGATGTTATGCTTATGACAGTAGCTAATGCCCTGTAGACACAGCCTTTTTAGTTTCACCCCTTCCCTCTTGAATTTGGAATGGACTCAAGTATATTTATCTGTATATAACATTTAATGTAACATTCTCGCCTTGTCTGATTGAGGCGTTGCAAATTTTGTAAATCTTGTACATTTTCTTTCATTTTTTTCTTTTACTTCCTTTAATCTTTAAATTGAAATGAATACAATATAAATACTTAAAGGGCATGTAAAGGCAAAAAAATAAAATCCCATTTTTACTTTCTTTAATGAAAAAGAAACCTATTTCCAATATACTTTAATTAAAAAATGTGCACCATTTTTATGAAAAACCTGACTGTATGCAGTGAAATTATTCCTTCATTTACTGCTGTGGATAGGAATTGAAAGATGGTCCCTAACTGGTGGCAGGGAAACAATCATACTTATGAACAGCAGGGGGAGCCCCACCCCAGCCTTTCAGAACTCAAGCAGCTTTGTTTGTTTCCCTGTTTTTATCATTTATGACGACCCCTAAGCAGCCCAGACCACACTGAGCATGTCACTTCTGTTACCGCTGCAGAGCGCTGATCAAAGCATTCTTGGAGTCTGGTAAGTTAATATCAATATATCGGCTTTATTTTGCGCTTTTAAAATTACAAAGGAGGGGATTTACTGACTCTGATGAAGTGTCAGGTCTTCTGACACGAAACGCGTTAGATGTAAATCCCCTCCTTTGTAATTTTAAAAGCGCGAAATAAAGCCGATATATTGATATTAACTTACCAGACTCCAAGAATGCTTTGATCAGCGCTCTGCAGCGGTAACAGAAGTGTGATGTAGTAGCCGGTCAGAAGGAGCCGATTCATCGCGAGAGCTGCGGCGTAGCAGGAGCTGGCGTGCATGGGAAGCGCTCCGCCATTTGCCACATCGTCTTTTAGTTTGCACACTGAGCATGTGCACAGTCTTAGTCTTGCAAAGATGTTTAACAAAGTTACAAGATGGTGACCAACTTTGAAAGCATAAATCATTTGTTTGATTAGGCTTGTGGTGCAGTAAGTTTATGTTTAGTAGACAAAATACAGCATTTCTAGCCTTATTCTATTTTAGACTTTACTTTTCCTTTAAAAAAATAAAGTCTATCCATGTAACCATTTCTCTTCCTTTAATCACTTATTTTCCCCCTAATGAAAGGGTAGGGCGTTTGTAGCATGTTGTTCCCTTGGAGCTCAAAGAGCTTTGGCTTGGATACAGCCTTTACTTTCTGCTGCCAGAACCTACTGGTCATCTGAGGGGAACTGGGTCTTCAGAGATGTCAACACAAAAAGTAATGGGGTTTTTTAAGGGTGGATAATGGCACCTGAGAAGCTCTCCATCTTCTCTCCATTGGTAGTAGGGGTTAGCATCTATATTGGACTTTCCCATAATATTGTGTTACACAGGTAGAACTCCGTTTTAACAAAATTCCTGTTTATTAGACTTATGTTGAGCACAAATACCTATTTTACACTTTTCTCCAGGTTTTTTAGGGTCGTTGAACACAAAATGTATGGCTTTTACCTAACCTTAAACTCAGTAGGTTTATTAGTAAAGTCAAGGGCTTTTGTTGCATTGCAGGCCTCAATAAAGTAGATATATAGTATCCCGAAGATGCTCTTAATCAATTCCATTGGATCACAAGGCAACAATGTAGAGAAGTTTTACTGTGTTTACTGCTTATACTGTAAATGCTTTGGCCTGATCATACTTGCAATTTTTATTTTGGGTGTGCTTTGTTTTTATTTTGTAGCCTGGTTTACTACATTTTCGTTTTTAAAGTGATAGATTTAAGATCCCACTGCTGCACTACTGCCCCCCCACACTGCTCCAATCATAGCCATCTGCCCTACTGCACAACAATGCCCACCGATGTTCCTATCGCAGTGGAGCCCAATAGAACTGGGGTTAACCAGGGCCAAGTTAACCTGGTCCTGGTTAACCCTAGGTCAATCCATGCCTCAACCCCAGTGTCGGACTGGGCCGGTGGGACACCGGGAGAAAATCCAGTGGGCCCCAGCGGCCCAAAAACGTTCCACAAAGTGAGACCTCCTCCCCTTCTCTTCTGACCTCCACCTGGTTGCCCGGCTCCACCTCTCCGCCTCTTGCCCTGCCCCACCCACAAACAAACGTGGTATAGGTATGCACTGCCAGGGGGCGAGAGAGGGCAGAGGTGAGTTTGCCGGGGGAGGGGGCCCGATGGGCCCTGAACCCCCCACTCTGACCCTGCCTGAACCACTATTCAGTGATGGAAATCTTAAACTTTGTACATTATGATTTAAAAAATTATATATATATATATATATATATATATATATATATATATATATATATATATATATACACACACACATATATATATATACACACATACATATACACACACACACACACCACCCCACAGACTTGTCAGCAGCAGACTACCAGGGCATACAATGTTCTTTTCAACCATAAGTGTAAGAGATAAAAAGCAGTCAGCTTTCAATAAATATGTATGAGTTCTGCATACCACACATGAACAAACCTTTGTAGTTTCCTTCTTTTATTATTACAAAGGCATGAAGACAAAAGTACTAGTCGGTCAGTGCCTCAGAAATGATGTTTGGTAGCAGTGGTAGTTAATCCTGAATGCTGCCTGCCTGGGATGTATTACAACATAGACATATGTTTTTAGGGATGTGGTTCCCTATTAGATTTCTCCTGGACCCTCCATGATGATCCTCTGGATAAGGGATCTCATAACTTAATACCGTTGCATCCAATTTAACGCCTGCGTTTTTGCGCAGCGTGTCGGATCGTTCCAAAATCGTCCGAGTAGTCCTACCCTTAGGCTTCACACTGGGGATTGCGGACATTGCTGTGGTGCTTAAATCTCCTGTTAAAGGCCCTGAACAGGCTTTGCATCCAATCTCCGTGGCTATTGCCATTGATTTCCCACACTGCATACTATTTGCTTGCTAGGGAACTATATGGTAATAATATTACATTTGTGTATCACTTGGATATCACTATGTGGGGGCTATATTTTTAGTGTTATGTGTCAAGTTTCGAATGTTTTTCTATCTATACGCTAGCTGTGAGAAGTAATTGTTCAGATAGGAAAGAAGTGGATATTTAATTTCATGGGGTGTTTTGGTTTAATCCAGACAATAGACCATGACCTTTTTTCTCTATGGTTTTTTAAAGTTAAGATGACTCCGATAAATGCATGATCTGTTTTAATGTCCTCTATAGACATCCATATGAATTGCCAGGCTAGTCCTTGTAATAATGCTTGCCAGGTAATAACTGCCTGGAAAAGTGTACAAAGAATCTTTAAGGCAACGATAGCCTGACTAGCACTTGTACAAGTGTATGTTGACCTCCATAAAAAATGCATCGCTTAGAGTGCCCAAAATAGCTGCATGTGCCATTCAGAGTTGGACTGGCATACTAGGAAAACAGCCAGTGGGTCCAGGTGTCAGTAGGACCTCCTGCTGTTCTAAACATTTTGCCTTGTATAACTATCCGATGGCCCCATTTCTATATGAGAACAAGGAGAATTAAAAGGAAAGATAGTAGAGCGTATCAAAGGGGCCTGTTATCCAAGATGCTCTGGACTTGGGGTTTTCCAGATAACAGATTTCTCTATAATTTGCATCTTAAGTCTACTGAAAAACATTAAATAAACCCAATAGGCTGGTTTTTCCTCCAATGAGGATTCATTATATCTTAGTTGGGATCAAGTGCAAGGTACGGCTTTATTATTAAAGAGAAAAAGGAAATCATTTTTAGAAATTTGGATAAAATGGGGTCGGCCATTCTGAAATTCTGAGCTTTCTGGCTAATGGGTTTACAGATAACAGACACAATATCTCACTCACTAGTTTCGTGCCTCTACACTCTGCACTTCCTCAGAGTTGACAACCCTGAGGAAGTGCTGAGTGTACAGGTACGAAACGCGTTAGTTTGCATACCCACTGCTGTACTATTAATATGTGTTCTTTAATAAAGCCTATTTGATATTAGAACGGCTCCTCTATACTGTTCAGGCTCAGAAGCAAGTGAGATATTGTGCAGGTTAAGCAGGAGAGAAGTGACAGGGTTCTCGCAATCACAAGGAGACGCAATGCTGGATGCATTTTGGGCACAGAGCACAGAGTTGCGTAAATATAGTGTGGAGTATGGGCAGGTGGTCTAAGGTTTTCTGGTGGGCCCCTGACATCCCATTCCGTCAATGGGGCCATTACCCTATCATGTCAAGATTTTTCACTCTAGACATCAACCAACATTGTTGTTTCAAATCTAAGGTTGCCACCTTCTGGTTTCAACTCTGGGCACGGGGTGGGAGATTTCAAGGGGCGGGTAACGTCAGGGAGGGACTGATGACGTGGCTATCAGCAATTGGCTGATCGCCATGCCGTTAGCTTTAAAATCCTGTCTGAATTTCCAAATTAGGAAATTCAGACAGGCAGTTTTCACCTGGACAGCCCTTCCAAAAACCAGACAGATGGCTACCCTATTCAAATCCCTTGTTTCATCAGATACTTGTGATTGCATTCAACCTCCCTCCATCAATCTGCCATTTATCATATACTAATGTATGCAGTTTTTTTTGTGGAATCATATAGTTATCTTCATAAAACAAACATAACTAAAATATAAGATATTACATATCTACCACTACTGTGGGTGGCACCTTTTTTTATCAGGTCAGCTAGTGGAGTAAAAACAAATCTTACTTTTAAGTTTAAAAAGTTTTAAGTTTGTGGTCTTTTGTGTCTAAGAAGGTTTTCATTCTTCTAGGTCAGTGCTGTCCAACTTCTGTGGTAGTGAGGGCTGGAATTTTTCTGGCCTACATGGTGAAGGGTCGATAATGGAAGCTAGTGTTGACCACTCCCATTTTTAAACTACATCCATTTTAAACCACACCCATGTTACCACAAAAACATTTAAGACAATATCCACATTAATGGTGATAGCACACCAAAAAAACAAAAACAAATGGTCACTGCAGGAATATCACTTATAGTCATATTAAAGTCATATTAAAACATCCCCTTCCCCCACACCAGAACATGAATAAACACCTTAGGGGGCCCTAAACAATTTCCAAATGCTAACAAACCCCCAGAACAAACCCAGCCAGACTCACATCCCAAAAGTAGTGTAGGTCAGGCAGAGTATGCCACACACACAGAGAGCATAGGACAGGCAGAGTATGGCACACACACAGGGAGCATAGAGCAGCAGAACACAGCAGGAGATAGGGAAACCTATCCGGACCACTCTAAGATGAACCGTTCATACTGTGCTACATACAGTGACACAATGCTGGTGATCCTCCAGTAGTTCTATGAGATATGAACAGATGAACAATGTGAGCACTTTCAGTCTGGGTCTCAGATGTGAACAGTACAGGGCTTTAGGGTTATGAACAATAGAGGTGTTACGGGTGTGAGCAATGCAGGGGGTTACATGTGTGAACAATACACTGGGATTACAATCTGAATTTGAGGTTTAAACAATGCAGGAGCCAGTTAATCTCAGTACTGATACCTTTTAGGGCAGAGACACGCGAACATTTTGGGGTGATTAGTCACACACAAAAGAGGAGATTTGTCGCTGGGTGACTAATTTCCCCAGAACGCTACTTGTGCCACCACCCTAAATCTTACACAAGGCAGTCAAACAGGCAGACTTTCATGTGGGGGCCACACAAGGGGGGTGCCAGTTGGATAACACTGTTCTTGGTCATTATGTACAGCATCTAGTGGATTTAAGTCTAAAGTCTGAGTATTCTTGACCACTCTTCCAAATGGCTTCTTCAATTAACCAAGCGAAAAGGAATACCCTTAAAGGGGTTGTTCATCTTTAAATTCACTTTTAGAAGTAGACAGTAATATTCTGAGACAATGTGCAATTGATTTTAATTTTTTATTATTTGTGGGTTTTGGGTTATTTAGCTTTTTATTCAGCAGCTCTCCGTTTGCAGTTTCAGCCATCTGGTTGCTAGGGTCCAAATTAACCTAGCAACCATGCATTAATTTGAATAAGAGCTTGGAATATGAACAGGAGAGGGCCTGACTACATAGATGAGTAATAAAAAGTAGCAATAACAATACATTTGTAGCCTCACAGAGCATTTGTTTTGCAGATAGGGTCAGTGACTAGGGATGTAGCGAACTGCCGTTAATGCGTTAAGGCAAAAAAGCGAACAGTTCGCGAACTTCGAACGCTCGATAAAATCGTTCGATCGAACGATCGAAGGATTTTATTCGTACGATCGAAGGATTTTCGTTCGAATCGAACGATCGAAGCTATTCGATCGAATGATTTTAATTCAATCGAATGCTTATAATCGTTCGAACGAATGGAAATCGTTCGATTTTAGCGATCGAACGGTCGAATGGTCGAACGAAATTTTACTTCGAATCGAACGCGAACACCAATTGGCGAACGTCGCGCGACGTTCGCGAACATTCGGCGGACGCGAACAGTCGAAGTTCGCGCGAACTAGTTCGCCGGCGAACAGTTCGCTACATCCCTATCAGTGACCCCCATTTGAAAACTGGAAAGACTCAGGAAAAAGGAGGTAAATAATTAAACTATAAAAAATAAATAATGAAGGCCAAATGAAAAGTTGCTTAGAATTAGCCTTAGAAATCAATAACATACTAAAAGTTAACTTAAAGGTGAACCATCCCTTTAAGGGCAATACAATCAAGGGAGGTGTTAGCCGAAACTCATAGGGGTGTAAAAGTGTGATCCAGTCACAATGTTCTATGTTTCTCATGGAGGCTGGCAGGGTCTGTTATGTTTCTTCAGGACAAAATCAGTTTATGAGAGTAAGCTTTTTATCCGTTTCTTTGCCCAATTCCATTTTAAAGAGAATATACTGTCTGTGTTCTCTAAACGACTAGAAAGTGTGCTTATGTTGGTACTTGAAAGGAAAATATGCTGTGATGAGGTTTCCTCTACCCATTTTATAATCAATCATCTCCTTCTTCCCTGCAGGTTTATAACTAGAAAGTTCTCTGATCCAATAGCTCTCTGGGGCAGAACAGCAATGAGTAGGTAGAACATTCAATTCTGATTGGCTGCCACTCCAATCAGTAGACAGAAGTGCCAGAGCTGGGAGTATCAGAGTGACTTTCTGGTTGTAAACCTGCAGGAGGGAAGGCATTGTATTAAAAAAAAATCAATAGAAAAGGAATAATTCAAGTACAGTGCAAAGTAGAGAGCCCCTACCTTGGAAGATCCATCTTCCAGAGACCTGCATGGGTCTGTTTTTTTAAAACCTGCACCAAACCTGTAGCCACTTTCCCCAAGCCTGGCCCGGACCCGCTTACCTGACTTGCCAACTCCAGGAATTTTTACCCGACCCCTTACCTGCAGTGTTCATCACACTGACTAGAAGTGCTGTCACAGTTATTTTTAACCATTAGAATGCTTGGATTTTTCACTGTTTCCCCTGCATTGGCCACCTGTAGCGCCCCCCCCCCCCACTGCAGAGGATTGGGTAGCCGCGGGGCAACCACTCACTGGGCAAATGAAGAATAATTCAAACGAGTCCCAATCATATTGCAGGTATTCCGAGGGTAACCGACTCGATGTAGCACTCTACTGCTAATACCTTAGGAGTCATGACCATACAGGTGCGTTTTTTGCTTCTCAGAGCAGGCTATGTGAATGTTCTTGCTCTTTATAGGAGCTGCTAAACTGCTTCAGTGAGAACAGTGATCACGGATTTCAGTTTACCACATTGCAATGACACTAAATGATGTGATCTACTAGTAGGGGTCTCTTCTTGGAGCCACATTCCGTGCCTAATAGCTATTCATAATTGTTTTCCTATAAATGGAAACCTGTTTGTTGCCTGACTCTTCCTGTGCCCTTAATATATTTGGCAATGGTTCCCTAGTTAGATACACTGATAATGAACAGAATGGAAAGTATAGAATGAATGTGTATATGTAGTATAGGCTAAAATGCCGAATATCTGCACCCGGATTATAATCATCATGCAGAGAATAGCTGACCACTGATTTTTGATAATAGTGCCGCATAAGAATAGTCCTGAAGATGATCCCATAATATTAGACATGCTATAAAATGGAATAGCTAATATGAAAAGGTCACTCTTCTGAGGCAGAACATGAACACAATGTCATTCTGAAACAGCACTGCTGACTTTCACAGCGGATTGTCTTCAACGCATAGAGATGGGAAAGTCCTTTAGTACAGGCCATAACCATCAGCCGCTAGTGCTTGTCTTGCAATCCATTTTATACCTCCCACTCACTGTGTATTCTCAGATCTTTGAGAAGAGCCGAGGTGCCTGTGAGACAGATGAAATTCTAAATAGTGTATTTAAACAAGGGCCAATAAGATCTACAACATCCATTAAATATGTCCATAAATTGTTGCAGAACAAAGGCATCCTGAACATTCCACCGCTGGAGAATGGGTGCAGCTCTTGTATAATTCATGCTGTATTCATATCTGACTCATTAGAAACTATTCTGCACCATTAAAGGGTCTACCTACTCATTAGAAGGCAGTCTCAACGATTAGAAGTTATTTTTTGATCATTAGAAGGCAATCCCACATATTCGTGCTCGGTCTTTAATTAAAAGGTAGTCTAATCCAATAAAAGGCAGTCTTACAGTAGGTAGACAGCTTTAACTGCTGCAAAGAAGTCACTGGCATATTAAAAGCTTGATCAGTTATTCACTAGAAGTAGTCTCATGAGCATAGCAAGATGTACAGGGTTCACAGAGCAGAAAGCACTGAAACTTGGAGAGGGTTCCTAAAGCGGCAACAATATATCCTTTCTCTAACTTTACTCTTATATTGCTGTGTATCGACTGCTGTTTATATATAGCATTAGCCTATAAAACAGAATACTACATGGGATAGCCAGTCGTTCACATGGAACTTGAAGTCTAAAATGTACTCACACCTACACTCACTCTATGGTCCGTTTTATCAGAAGCCCACATGTTTGACTGTACTGGACCAATCCATTACAAACACAAGGATAACATACAAGGTTTCATTTACAACAGCTATCACAGATGTAGTCGTGACATTTCCCATGTTAAAATAGAACTTCATGCACGACAGTGTTGCTTGGTGTCACTCAGTCCTTTCCACCTCCTGTTCCAAATTGAGCACAGTTGTGTTTATTGGCATAGGGGAACCCTAGAGCTATCACCACCTCTGAACCAGGCAGAAGCTCCAGGAATTTCTCAGCAGCCTACATCAAACACCAAAGTGCAACTGCATAAAAAAAAAAAAAACAGGGCAAACATGGCACTTGCAACCGGATTTACAGAATTCTCAGCGCTATTGCTCAGTTGCGCTGATTTTAATGCATTGGCTACAATTGTATTAGGTGCACCTCCCCCAGGTGACCACAATGATACTGGAATTATGGGTAAAATATGCTTCTATTGTGGGTAAAAAGCATGATGAATGTACTTCAAATTGCACATTACTCACTCCACTTACACTACCGCTACAATTTGCATGCAGAAAGTCCGATGCTTGAAATTGAACCCAGAACCCCAAAACATTTTGAGCACTATAGTTAGTTAAATATTGCTATAACATTAACGTTAAAACTAATATTAAAATATTCCTGTGGAGTGGTAACTTCAGATCACTCTTTGCTTAGCTCCATATTTGGGTGGCCCCTTTTTTTACTAGTATAAGGGTAGGACTACATGGATGTTTTCGGCGTGATGCGACAAAACGCCTGCGACAAAAATAAGGTATGTGAATGCATTGTCGCATTGTCGATGCAACACGACTGTCAGATGCAGACACAGCACATGTGACTTGTCGCAGGAGTTTTGTTGCAGCGCGTCGGACCGCGCTGAAAACTTCCATGTAGTCCTACCCGAAAATATATTTTATACTGGTTTGAAACATACCATATATAACGGTTAGTAACAGTTCCAAGGCATTGAAGGATAACAATACCCTATACACAATCCGACGGCTATTGTGCAACTAAATTGTCATATCTTGCTTAGGGATGCCATCTGGCTGATATTTTGCTGGCCTGTCTAGTAAAAGTGGTGCCTGATGCAAATATTAAACACATTTTCTTTCCAGAAAGACCAATAGCGACCTGATAGAACTACATGATGGTTTGATGAAACTGCGCCTTAATAGACCATAGATACAGGATGGATGGTAGGCTAGGAAGGTCAAAATTGCACAAACAGCATGATCAATACAACCCCTGTGCGTGTATGGCCACTTTTGTGCCGTTTTGTTGAGGTTTTTTTAGTAAAAGTTTACAAAATGTGAAAGAAGGTCACATTTATGAAATGCTATATTTTGTTTTTAATTTTTGGTACTGTCATTTGGCAATAGTAAGCATTTAAACTGGCCATACATGGGTCTACTATTATCAGTATCGGTCAGCCCAGCGGCCAATCAGTAGGATAGTTATACAACTTGGATGACTATTCACCATATTGGGTTTACTGATGCACAGCAAATCAGGTGATTGGTTGGCCCTGTTTTCACATCCACTGATTATTGGTGGTGAAGTAGAACCACATTCTGATGAGTCAAATTGATCTAGAGTGGGGCCCAAACATAGACCATGATAATACAGTTCGGCTGGGAAAAAAAAGCCGCCTTATAGGAAAATCAGAGTAGCCAGCTCTGTGAGCATGTATTGATCATAGTCATTATTTTCTCGCTTTGTACAACTTAATTGTACTTAATGATAGCAAACATGTAGACCTAGATTATTCTGAAAACAGAGCTTAATTTGTCGCTATATTTGAATTTATTAACATGAGTGGGAGTTTTCAAACGAGGTGAAAAAGAAATGTCATCCATAGACTCTACGAGATTATCAGGAAAGAGAATGTTTGCATGGTTTTGCCAAGCATGAACTTGATGGGTGAAGCATCTCTTAGACCTGGCTAATACTATTATTTTACTCAGCAAGAAAAGCAATGTAGATAATTAGTAAGTAGAATGCGGTGTTTAAAGGCTCTTGCACTCATTGTAATACAGGTTCAGCGAGTGCTCTCACATATTTGAGTAGCCTGAATCATTAGAAGACTTGCACTGAGAGCACTCCCAGTTACTGAGAGAACACAAAGAGGGCCCTCTCACTTAATTGGTGACACTCTCACATTAGAACTCAGTCATGTTAGGAATTCTTTCACTGTGGGTTTATTCTCAGTCATTAGAACACATATTATACCTTATATGGCAACCTAACCCATCTCTATCTACAGTCATACGAAATTGTTTGGGAACCCCTCTCAGTCTGCATAATAATTTACCCCACTTTCAACAAAAAGGATAACAGGGGTATGTCTTTAATTACTGTGTACTGGGGTGTTTTCTGAACAAAGATTTTTAGGGAAGCAGTATTCAATTGAAATAGCAGTAGTCAGTATGACATTAAATCAAATGTGAAAAACTGGCTGTGCAAAAATTTTGTATTGTAATTTTGCTAATTTGAATGCATGTAACTGCTCAATACTGATTACTGGCAACGTCAAATTGGTTGGATTAGCTTGTAAGCATTGAACTTCATAGGCAGTTGTATCCAATCACAAGAAAAGGTGTTAAATGTGGCCAATTGCAAGTTGTGCTTCTGTTTGACTCTCCTCTGAAGAGTGACAGCATGGGATTGTCAAAGCAACTCTCAAGATCTGAAAACAAAGATGTTCAGTATCATTGTTTAGGGGAAGGCTACAAAAAGCTTTCTCAGAGGTTTAAACTGTAAGTTTCAACTGTAAGGAATGTAATCAGGAAATGGAAGGCCACAGGCACAGTTGCTGTAAAACCCAGGTCTGGCAGGCCAAGAAAAATACAAAGCAATATATGCGGAGGATTGCGAGAATGGTTACAGACAACCCAAAGATCATCTCCAAAGACCTGCAAGAACATCTTGCTGCAGATGGTGTATCTGTACATCGTTCTACAATTAAGCGCAATTTGCACAAAGAACATCTGTATGGCAGGGTGATGAGAAAGAAGCCCTTTCTGCACTCACGCCTCACTCACTGCACTCACAGAGTCGCTTGTTGTATGCAAAAGCGCATTTAGACAAGCCACAGTCATTATGGAACAAAAGTGCTTTGGACTGATGAGACAAAAATGGAGTTATTTGTTCGTAACAAAAAGTGATTTACATAGCGGAAGAAAAACACTGCATTCCAAGAAAAACACCTGCTACCTACTGTCAAATTTGGTGGCGGTTCCATCATGCTGTGGGGCTAGTTCAGGGACTGGAGCCCTTGTTAAAGTCAAGGGTTTGATGAATTCAACCTAATATCAACAAATTCTTCAGGATAATGTTCACGCATCAGTCACAAAGTTGAAGTTACGCAGGGGTTGGATATTCCAACAAGATAATGACCCTAAACACACTTTAAGGGAGACGTACAATATTCTGGAATGGCCGTCACAGTCCCCTGACTTGAATATCATTGAAAATCTATGGGATGGTTTGAAGCAGGCTGTCCATGCTCGGCAGCCATCAAATTTAACGGACACTGGAAAGATTTTGTATGAACAAATGGTCAAAAATACCGCCATCCAGAAACCAGTCAAAGCCTATAGGAGGCATCTAGAGGCTGTTACATTTGTAAAAGGAGGCTCAACTAAGTATTGATGTAATATCTCTGTTGGGGTGCCCATATTTATGCACCTGTCTAATTTTGGTATGTTGTATATTGCATACTTTCTGTTAATTCAATAAACTTTGTAACTGCTGAAATACTACTGTTTCCATTAGGCATGTTATATATTAAAAGGAAGTTGCTACTTTGAAAGCTCAGCCGATGATAAACAAAACTCCCAAGAATTAAGAGGGGTTCCCAAACTTTTTCATATGACTGTATGAGAGAGAGAGAGAGAGAGAGAGAGAGAGAGAGAGAGAGATTAGGTGAGCAGATATGGACCATTGAATCTGTATCTATGTATTGAGATACATCTTATGGGTACAGCAAAATGCTTCTTCTCAAACTGAAATTCGGTGGATGGATACAACAAATCCTTCTCAGAAGACAAGCATTAACTTGGACTTCTTTGGCCAGAAAAGGGTGGATGTGAGAGTAGGTGCCAGGGCAAAAGAACAGCAGCAAGGCCGCCTTCTCTTAAACCACATTTAGCAGGATTTATAGAAAGCCTTCCACTCAAAGAATAATGCAGTTATCACATCCACTGGCACTCCAGTTATCTGAATATAGATCACTGGGTAATTATATGCTGCTATAAACATTCTCATTCCTTCAGTACCATACAGTGACTTGGGGTTTATACATATTCTTGGCACCATGGTTCGTGAGCAATTGCCCATTTTCCCCTTCATAATAGTGAATAGTGATTGAGATATTAATTGGGATTAATAGGGATGTTAAAACACTGATAATTAGTTCCTGTGGACAGCACATGACATATCAGTAATGTATGAGAGCTGAACTTGAGCTGTGCGGATGGCCTAGGACTGCTACTCCCCCTAGCACAAAGGAGCATTCTTTGTGTATTTGGTGTGATTAGGAATCGTGATTTGTTAGCAGTGGGTTTCCTTGTGTTTCTATTGGACAACGTCACAGGCAAATTTTCATGAAGGCTTGGTGAGGCTAAGCCTTCCCAAACCAACACAAATTAATTTCATACATGAAACAGGATGGAGATATTGTACATGAAGTTAAGACTTCTTGTGGCATAACAAGATATTACTGGGCCCACAGCAAATTATTTTTCAAGCCCCCCCCCAAAATGTTTGACTTGTTTTACCAATATTTATTGAAACTGTATATTGGCCTCATGGGGCCCCTATGCCTCCTGGACCCCCCTGCAGCCACAGGGTCTGCTTCCTCTATAATTATGCCCATTCTTGTGTGTTCTCGAGTTACCGTACATTACATTGACCCTGTAAGTTGTTCTGGAAGTTATTTTACACTTCCATGTGTTCTTGGGGCATTACATATGGGATTTGCATTGTATTTATGATGCTATGAGGTCACAAGCTGGTACTACATTTATCCTGCAAGGTTTACTGACAAAGTATTTTACGTCCTGCTGTGTGTTCTGGGGTATTATATATGGCAAATGCCTTTGAAGCCTCCCCAAACACAAGAATCGTCCTTGGCCTATGTCTGCTTTGTTGCTTGTGCAACGCCCAGCTATGTGCACATCTCCTGGGTATAGCGGTGCCATTATAAAACCCTGATGAAGTGGCCATTTCATGCTGAATTAGTCTGTTCATAAAGAGCGACTGACAGAGAATGCAGGGATTGCAGCAGCACAGAAGATGCTATTGCTCTAGACATTTTATTCTTTGTTTAGTTTGCATTCCACTTTATTATTGGTCAGCCTCATTAATAAGGGTACTTTTTTCCTTTACACAAGATATGATTCAGTAAGCATGAAGCTGGGTGAAGCAAAAGTCGATCATTTGCCCATCCATAGATAGGGCCGGCCTATATCGAGGTTACTTTATCGAGGTTACAATCTCATGCCGCCCCAATGAAAGGAAGCCTTTTACAGCACCGAATAAGTGTAGGCATTGTGCATGGGTCATTGCTATTAACCCGACTGGGAAAAGGGGGGATAAAGAAGCAACCAATCATATAATGATGCATATCGGAGAGAGAAAACAGCCTCTGTGGCTAAGGGAGGATGCGAGGGGAAACGTATGTAGGATTGCCAGGGCAAAAGGACAGAGAGCAGTGCAGAGTGAATGAAAATAGGAAGGGGGGTATGAAGGGAAAAGAACATACACAGGAGAAAAGAGAAGAGCATCATTAGAAAAGTACAGAACAAAGTGGCACAGAAGAGAGTAATGGCATCAAAACGAAATACACTGAGAAAAGACAGAAGTTGCTTGACTGAGAGCAGTGAGAAATGGAATGTAATGTATGTATGCATGACTTATAAAGGTTATGTTGATACCGAGGGCACAGCTGGCACTGGCTACTAAAATGTCAAGACAGGTAGAGATGCGCTTTCTGCATGAGCTGCTCACCGGCTATGCCCTCCAACATTGGCATTGCACACGATCTGTGCTTTTTTCCTTCTGCAGGCTTTTATGTCCCTGGTATGTTCTCTTTAAAAAGAAAGCCCCAAACAGCAGCAATCTGAAATATTGTTATAGTGCATAGGTATGGGAAATGAGAGATATAATGCATAGGTTTGGGAAATGAGAGATAAAGCTTAAGGCAGAAAAGTGGTGCCAACACTGGGGACTAAATGGGACCCTAGGTAGCTTAAGAATTTGGGCCCTTTGACCTTTATTGTTCATTCTTTTATATCATTCTCCCAGGGACACATGAATGTTTGCTGCTGCAGCTGCAAATGGTACACCAAACAATTTTAGTGCACACTTTGCCATCTGCTGCTTTGGCCATGCCCTGAAAGATGAAAGGCACAATCCTAGGGGGCCTAGTAAATAGCCCAGGTCTTTAGATCGCCAATGCTGTTGCTGAACCTTGTGACCTCCATACTGGTATAGACTACGATGTGACCCCACTAACAAGATCTAAAAGAAACATTGTGCCCTGTAACATATTGGTACCAAAGACAGTCTGATTCTATTCAACCTTATCATCTCCTTCTCCTATTTTAATCATATGACCACTGGCTGCAAAGGGATTTAGGCTGTGGTTTCAGGTATTTGTTTTGAGCAAAGCACATAAACACCGAGTTCTAAGCCAAAGCCAGTGAGCACATTCTTAATGTTACGCAAACACTTTAATAGCAACAAGGTGGAGTATATTAGTTTGGCCCATGTCAATATATCCCCCTTCTCCTTTTATCTGCAAGTGTAATTAATGGAGTCCTAATCAATAGCTTTTTCTTTTATTGACTTCATTCGGCTCAAGAGGTCAGTTTATATCTTACTTATTGTCCTGAATACATAATAAGGAGCTTGGCACTGCCATTGCTCATGATGTATAGGAGAAGGCCGGTGATGTAGAGAGGCTGAATCCCTGCATTTAATGCACCTATGGCAGTGATTTACTAGTATGTACTTTGCAGAAAGGAAGGTGGTTAAGTGATATGTTAAAATCAAAGAGTTAGCTGGCATTTGCCATTTACATTTATATAGTAAATTATATTGTAAAGACACATGTCCAGCAAGTTCAACCTTATCCCCAAGTAAACCCCTACCTAATTTCTAGATTATCCAGAACAAGGTGAAAACACCCACTTGAAGCAGTCTCCAGTTTGCCTCTGGAGGGGGGTAAATTCCTTACCAACTCCCAAAGCATTTATAGCAGTCCCTAGATCAACATAGTGCTGAGTATCCTTATAGATCTGCATACAGTACCTTAAATATACACCTTACTATACCTGTTTATCTGATATATGTCTACATCAGCAAGAGAACTCCGCACATCAAAGCCATGGTCTGTGCACCCATGTATTTTTTCTTTATATCATGTCACTGTTTCATAATTGTATCCCAAATCCCCTTATACTTCCCACATAATTCATATTTACCTTGTTATTTAAAATACACTGTGACCATATAATAAAACAAATTCCTTATGCATCTAATGCCTGGGCAGACAGAGCACAGTGGAAGGGGAAACTAATATAATTTGCTCTATATACTGATGCATACCAATTGGAATGGCACTGTGCAAGATACAGTCTCAAGAGTTTGGAATAAGCAAGCATCACAGTATAATGGCCCCTTATCTTCACCGCTGGATTTTAAAGGTAACGGTCAGTTTTAGAGATCCCTGGGGTCCCATCTATTTATCCAGACTTCTTTTAAAACTAAGACTCACAGACATCCCTTCCAACAGCATTTGTTAGTTATATTTATAGTGTCTTTTTTTAATATCAACTCAACCAATGCTATATCCCTGTGCCTTTATGCAATCGACATGTTGATTTGGATACACACTGGGCTTTAAGTTTTGCACCCGATACTTCAGCCTCCAGGTTGCTATTCTAACCATATCCTCCATGCCTCACAATTGTGTCTCATCTTAAATGTGCAGGACTTGACAGGGCACTAATTAAATAGAGCAAGGTGCATTATTGCTTGATTACATTTTTATTGGCAGTCTAATTGAATTATTACTGGCCCCACGGGAAACTGTAAGTTACATGGAGGGAGGAGAAATGCATGGATGGAAAGTAAGCAGAGCGTGGGTTAGAGCAAAGTCAAGGTGAGAGAGGGAGACAAACTTGTTATAAACAGAATAAAGGGAGAAATAACTGTAAGCAGCTTTGTTTAAGGGAGAGATGGAGAAGGAAATATAAAATGGCAGTGGCTTTATACAAGAAACAATAGAGAGAGGCTTTGGCTGTGCACTCACTATAGAGAGGGCAGGGTAATAGAATGAGATGGAATAATGAAAGAGAGAGCCGACATGCAAGTATGGGGGGAGAAAGAAAAAGGGTGAGATCCAGTGAGACATATCAGTTTCACGTTATGGTCTGTGACACTCATTGATTTACCAATCAAGAGCTAATATATCTGCAGTCCTTCATTTGCACCATTCAGTATGTGTGAGAGGAAGATCATGCTTATCACTCTGATGCTGCCACTTATCTGTCTGGCTTGATAATAGCACAATGCTTTTGTGCATTGGAATCCGTCGCATTTGAGTGACAGGGCCCACCTTTTGCTGAACAGCACCTGAGCGGTGTTAGGTACTCATTTACAAGAGAATGGTCACTATAGTGCACTGCTGTTAGAATGGTTATTAGGCTGCGGCTGTGCACTGCTATAGTCCTATCTCTATTCTGCCCACAAAAGATATGTCTGTTGAGTCAATAATAATGGGAGTCAAATAATATGTAATGAAGGGGCCTGCGCCAGACTAGTGGCAATTATCTGTCCTAGCTAATAGAGCCGAATGGAATCACCCAATCCATGTACCAGTGTAAGGCTCTTACACACTGGCATTTTTTTATGCATTTACAAATGTATACTGAGCACAAAAACATAAATATTGGGTTTATATATGTTTTGTTTTTATATATATATTATATATATATTGTTTTTATATATGTTCCAAACACACCTTTAACTATTGTATTCTGAACAAGAGTAAGAAAATGCAGCAAGTTGTGTCAAAATAAACACAAAGAAAAGCAAATGCAATAAAACGCAACTCTAAATGCTCAGGCAGAATATACAACCAGGCAGAATATAATATAGTTAATACAGTTAGCTAAAAAAAATAACGTTTCGGCACTCTCAAACCTGCAAAAATACTCCAGGGTGTGAAGGCCCTTAGTAATTCAGTGCCTCTTGCAAATAGGGGCATAATCATCAGTGGGTGCCAGTCTAATGCAACTGGGCAGCTAAAATGCAGAACAGCTAATATACAGTACACCAGAGACCTATTGAAAATAAGAATGCAGCACGTTGGGTCTAAATAAACACAAAGAAAAGCAAATGCAATAAAATGCAACTCTGAATGCTCATGAGTACAACCGGGCAGAATATAATGGAATCAGTTAGCTAAACAAATAACATTTCGGTGCGCTCAAACCTGCAAAAATATTCCAGGATGTAAGAGCCCTTAGCAATTCGCTGCCTCTTGCAAATAGGGGCATACTTATCAGTGGGTGCCAGTTTATTGCTACTAGGCAGCTAAAATGCAGAACAGCTAATATACAGCACACCAGGTAAATATACAGAGACCTATAGGAAATAAGAATTACAAACAGGGAAAAAGTGGTGGTCTTGTATTAGCTTTTCATTGGCCAACACACCGGCTGTTGGTGATATGTAACCCTTTACATGCCTTCCTGGCATAAATGTACAATCATGCAAACACAGTAAATGCTAAGGTTCTTTATACCGGTTCAGGTGTCATGCCTTAGCACTGCACAATGTAAGGACACTGGCAATTCAAGGGTTAAAGCTCTATACAAATACTTAAAGATTGGTAAAGAAAGGTAATGATTTATACTTGCTTTCATTTGACCAGCACAACAACAAAAGCACTAGACATAGCATACAGTATACATAACAGTACTAAGCGAAAAACACATGGGCCAAATTGGCTGCAGACAAGGATACTTGTGTATGGTTCTAGATTTGACCCTCCCTGACTGATATCAGATTGGAGCTCAGTCTGATACCCATCTGGCTGGTGGGAAATCACATCAGGTGAGAAGTATTTTAGGACAAGTCTCCCCCCATGTGATGCAATCATTATCTTGAACCCAAACCTAAAGGTGGCCATACACGGGCAGATTAAAGATGATAGCTTATCTGCCCATGTGTGGGGGCTCCAGACGGCTCCTCCTGATCTATATCAGGCCAGATATCGATCGGGCAAGTTTGATTTTTTTCTAAGATCCAGGACTGAATCGGCTAGTAGTTGATGCGGCCCTGTGACCCGTCAGCGCACATTCACAGCATTGTAATCCCATCGTTCGCCCCAGGGCCGAACGTTCGGATTCACCCGATATCGCCAGGGACGGATTTACATAGTGGCCGCCCCTAGGCCCACTGCTGTTTGTTGCCCTTTGCCCTCCCCTTTATTCGTGCAAATTTTCATCATCTGGATATTGTATCTCCAGTGCATCCCCAGTGTTTTTGAACAAACGTGGGTGTGGTTGGGCAGCATGCAGCCCCCCTAAAATTCTGTCGCCCTAGGCTCGGGCCTAGTTGGCCTTTTCACAAATCCGGGCCTGTATATCGCCCAGCCATTAGTAAGCATATCGGCTTAAGATCTGCCAAACGATTGGATCCAATAGTGTATGGCCACCGTTAGATGCCAATTGAGTAAAGATCCTCTCTTCCATTGTACAGCCACCATAACACTTTTTTCCATGCCCTGCATCCCTTCATTTGTTGTTGAATTACCACTCCCAGTAGCCTCTGTGGACAGTTGTAGTTCAACAGAAGCTGAAGTGCTTCTGGTAAGACAGTCCTACTTTGACTGTAAGACTCCGGCTATTATTCTGTAACCCTTGTTTGTTATATATGAATGTAAATTAAATAAATTACAAAAATAAATAATGATGTTGGTAGCCATGTTTTGCACTGGAATAGGGCAATGGGTGAAGCAAATGCAGGGAAGGGATGGAGTGGGCAAATAATTCCCTTTACATTACTGGGATCTGCAATATTGCCCTTTAATTTAGAAAATATATATAAATTTAGGGGACCTTGGCATTTGCTAGGACTCGGGTACAGCTGATTTATTATATACATAAAGGGTTACCAACGTCTGTATTACCAGTGCTGACTGTCTCCAGGATATCAAAGTAAGTGACATTTCCAACCACAGGAAAACCTTTATTGCTTTTTACTACACTAACAAAAGCATTTTCATGGGACTTAAAGCTATAATTTTTTGGTGTGTTGACTTCTTGTCTGTACAGTTGATGTTCAATAAAGGTGCTGAAGTGACTAAGCCCTCCGAATGCTGCCAAGTCCACCCTATCATAAAGAATTCATTTCACAATTAGATAAATATACCCCTTTATTTTAGCACTTTACCAGCTCCCATGCTTTATGGTGTCAGAAGCACCATAAGAACAAAGACTGACTCTGCAGTCATTCATCTTTTCAAGCAGAGATTAATACAGGTTTAGGGTTTATTATTCGTATTATCTGAAGCGCTTAGAATCTGAAGTTTTCCTGGCTATGGGGGCCTTTCCCTTATGTCATTCACCATGCCTTAAGACTCTAATAGGGTTGCCACATGGCCGGTAAAAATGATGGTTGATCCCAATGTTATAAATAAGGAAAAACAGATAAATATTTAGGAAGGCCGGTATTTTTTTCCAGAAAAGGTGGCAACCCTAGGCTCTAAAAATATTTGAACATTAAAAACCCAATAGGATTTTAGTCACTGTCATACTAGTATAGAATTAAAACACCCATGGGTTATAACAATAGAACAAGCAGACTGCAACTGCTGGGCCCCCAGTAGGTAAAGGGATCCCACCAGCTTTGTATTTTGGTCCAGTGGCTCCCAAGGAACCAGACCCTTTGGTGCTGCTCCTGCCATGATGCAAGGCAAGAACCCTCCTCAGGTTTCCAGTTTCCCTTCATTAAAACAGAAACTTGTCTCTTTTAGTGCAGAGATGGCAATTGTACTCTCTGCACCAGTTATGCAGCCCCCCAGACCCCCTCCAGCACTGGAAACAAACAAAGGGATGATACATAATGCTGAAACCCTGCATCCACCCAGTGCATAGGTAGTTACACCACCACATAAACCCACCCACCCCTACTCTGCACATACCCAGCAGCTAGCAGGATTTTATTTTACTATATAAGCACCCAAGGGCCACCCTCCTAAATCTGCCGCACGAGGCATGGACTCTTAAGTGACTATATGGTAAATACACCCCTTTTCCCAGGTAGCATAACTACGGGAGGTCATACCTCCGAATTGTCCCGTTTTGAGCGGGACAGTCCCGCTTTTGACAGCTCAACCTGCAGTCCCGGATATGTACCAAGTTTCTCTTTGATCTGCTGCACTGAAGTACCAGAAAAAGATACAAAGTTTCTAACGTAATTGACTCCTGGCAGATATCCCAGAGTACATACTTAAAGGGCAATTCACCTTCATTAGCAAAACTGTAGTAACACATAAAAACCACAGAAATGTGTTCAAACTTTCATAACCTGCAAAATTTTGTAAAATTGACATGGTAATTAGAGCTTGTGGCCACTTTTTGTCCCTCTTTCTGTTTCCAAAATGTTGGGAGATATGTGGGAGGTGCCTGTCAGGGAACCTTTGAATAGTTACACCACTAAGCAGTTTTAATTTATGTTTTTGAAAATGTGCTACTGGAATTTTGGGGGCCTTAAAACAATGTTGGTATGGGGCCTGGTAACTTCTAGTTAAACCTTTATGATCCTTTTGTAGGAATCCTACCAATTCAGGGTCGGACTGGGTCAGCGGGACATCAGGAAAAAACCCAGTGGGCCCTGCTGACCCAGACCCGCCCCATTCCTCAAACTGATTCCGCTGCCCCCAACCTCCCTCCTCGACCCCAGTCACTGCTGTAAAGAAAAAAAGGTACAAGTGGGGCGATGGAGGGGAGATGTGGCTGGGGCCCGGAGGGGGGGTTGCGACTGGGGCGGGGGGATGGACGTTAGGGGTCTTTGCGAATGGGGTCCCTGAGCAGCAGCCCCAGTGGGCCATATGGCCCCCAGTCTGACTCTGTACCACTTTAAAGGGATACTGTCATGGGAAAACATGTTTTTTTTTCAAAATGCATCAGTTAATAGTGCTGCTCCAGCAGAATTCTGCACTGAAATCCATTTCTCAAAAGAGCAAACAGATTTTTTTTATATTCAATTTTGAAATCTGACATGGGGCTAGACATATTGTCAATTTCCCAGCTGCCTCCAGTCATGTGACTTGTGCTCTGATAAACTTCAGTCACTCTTTACTGCTGTACTGCAAGTTGGAGTGATATCACCCCCTCCCTTCCCCCCGCCCCCAGCAGCCTAACAACAGAACAATGGGAAGGTAACGAGATAGCAGCTCCCTGCAAGATCTAAGAACAGCACTTAATAGTAAAAGCCAAGTCCTACTGAGACTGATTCAGTTACATTAAGTAGGAGAAATAACAACCTGCCAGTAAGCGGTTCTATCCTAAAGTGCAGGCACAAGTCACATGACTGGGGCAGCTGGGAAACTGACAATATGTGTAGCCCCATGTCAGATTTCAAAATTGAATATAAAAAAATCTTTTTGCTCTTTTGAGAAATGGATTTCAGTGCAGAATTCTGCTGGAGCAGCGCTATTATGCGTTTTGGAAAAAACATGTTTTCCCATGACAGTATCCCTTTAATGTCTCTGCGCTAGTAAAAAAAAACAAATTGCTTCTGCCAAAATGAATTGGAGGAACCAGAAAGGTTAATATAGGGTAGGAGCCACTCCCATCTTGAAAGAGATGAGTAACCCTTAGGGCTTGGGGGGTACCCCTGCTAACCATTGCTTGATGAATCTGTGGATTATTTAAAGGATTAATCTGTGAGTTTGTGTGTGAGGCAGTGCTATGTGTTCAGCATGAGCAATGTAAAGGCTTTTACTGTGGCCTAAATGAAGCAAATGACACCACTGGGTGTCAGTGCTGCACTGCTCTCGGGGTGTAGGTGATGTCACTTGGGCATCTCTCTGACACGGAGACACACCTGTGCTGTGACAAACACAAGGATGGCAGTAAACACATTCCTGCAATAAAGCGAACAGACTGCAATGCGTTGGGTTGGGATCTGTGACAGATCTAGTAATATCTCTGGGGTCTTATTTGCAGGACTAAGGGAAAAGTGATGGGACATATGGGGGGTTATTATACTGCTCCAAGCAATGATAGGAGCAACGGATAAAGCATTACAAGTCCTAAGCAAAAAAAAATAGGCACATTAGCTGTTGCTCTCTAAATTATCTATATTCATTTCCATGGGCTGATTCGTAAAAAATGACCTTTTTTTGTTTCTGCTGAGGACGGCAGTCTCCTCAAAATCAGCAGTTTATTTACAGCGGAAAATGGCTAAATTGGTAATTTTTGTTAACTTCATTTTTGCCTTTTTCCCCCCCTCCATTGAAAATGAGAAACTTTACATTATTAGACAATTCAGTGAAGGATGGCGGACAGTACTTTAAGCCAAAACACAGGCATTCCGGATTCATTCGCTTAAAGTGATAAAGCAGGTTTGAACGGAGAATGCCAGTGTCCTCAGGAGGCACTTAAGGGTCAAAGCACACGCTCAGATTCGGAATGTCAATCCCCGGCAGGATGGCACTTTGGAGGGCTTCATTTTCCAAAGTCAACTGAAGTTTCTTTGTGAGGCAACTTTGGAAAATGAAGCGCTCAGAGTGCCATCCCGCCGGTGATTTACATTCTAGCCGGCGGGAGGCAGTTCGGTGAGAGTAGTCGCCCCGGAGAAGAGGAGATTTGCCACCGGGTGACTAATCTCACCGAATCTGAGCATGTTCCCTGGCCCTAAAGGAGAAATGGTAGAGCTGCACTACCAGAACCAATTTAACATTTTAAAAAATGGAAATGCAGCTCTTAAAGTTGCCAGAGGCTGTTTTTTTGATTAGGGTTGCCACCTTTCTAACTGGTGGAAATCGGGCAGGGGGCGGGGCCATGACATGGAGGGGCGGGTGTGCCATCAGGGGGCAGGGCTATGACACGGCGATCGGCTGATTGCCGTACCAATCATGGGGAATCCTGCCTTCAAAATACCGGGCTGTCCGGGTCAAAAACGGACAGGTGGCCACCCTATTTTTGCTGCCCCCAGTAACTGGCACCTCAGACAAATTCTCATCTTGCCTCATGGAAAGAGTGGCCGTGTGCACATCTGAATGAGACACAAGTTAAAGGGTGGTTGGACGCTACATGTTCCCCCCCCATCCGCCCTTCACCAGTACAGCAATAACTAACACAGTCAGTGCATTTGCCTGCCAAAATTACATTGGCGTCCATGCCCCCATCAGGTGAGATGGACAGTGATACATGCCTCCCAACATTTTGGAAATAGAAAGAGGGACAAAAAGATATGCTGCGTGGAGTGCAGCGAAAATTTTCTGACCATTCCCATTTTGTGGCCACACCCCCTACTTACCAAAGCACTGCGTAACTTTAATAAATAAGTGATGATGATGTTCATTTTACAAAATTTGTCAGGTTATGAAAGTTTTAACACATTTCTGTAGTTTTTATTTGCAATTACAGTTTTGCTAATAAAGGTGAATTGCCCTTTAAGCTGCAATTCGCAGTTTACCCACAAGACCTGCTTATCTTAAATGTTTCTTTGCTTATGTTAAATTATTACAAAAGTATCTAAGTGCACCTGGCACATTTTATGGGCTCTCTGCCAAAAGCCAATGAAGTTTTAGAAACACTATCTTTTTCTGGCTGTTCAGTGTGGGTTCAGGGCGGCTCACACCCACATTTTTTTTTTTAGAAAAACCAATGCTATTTGAGTCTGTTACTGCACACAAGGGGCGGCATTTGTCAGGATTGGGGTCTTCTCCAGTGGCCAAAGCACATTGTGTGACAAAACCTTTCATTATTAGCTGCAATGTATGAATATGTGCAAATTATTCTTTAGAATCCTCACCCCCACCCCCCCTCAAAGGCACAAGCTGAGCCACTGACCAAAACAAACCATAAAAGGACAGCACTTGAGATTTGCTGCTTATTTAGCCCACTTTATGGTAATAAAAGGATCCAGGGATTTACACAACAGGGAGGATAAAGCTCCTAATAAAGTGCTGCTTGCAGGGATCCTTAGAACAGTAGTACATTTGTACAAGAATGGATATTGCTTATCTAGTAGCGAAGTCTGTTTCCAGAATGGGGAGGAAGGAGTTGTACCATGGCACTTATACAAAGAACATGTCGCCAGTCTCTTGTTGCTATCAAAATTATTTGTTTTTAGTTTCAAAATCAGCAAAAAAATGTACTTTTAAATCCAGCGCCGGCTTTCAAATCCGGGCCTGTTTAAATCAATTTGCTGTATGGGGAAGTGTTGTTCATGTTTACATTAACTTTTGGTATGATGTAGAGTGATATTCTGAGACAATTTGCAGTTGGTTTTTGTTTTTTTAATATGTGTTTTTTGCGATATTTAGCTTTTAATCAGCAGCTTTCCAGTTTGCAATTTTAGCAATCCTGTTGCTAGGGTCCAAGTTACCCTAGCAACCATGCACTGATTTGAATAAGAGATTGGAATATGAATAGGAGAGGGCCTGACTATAAAGATCATTAATAAACAGTAGCAATAATGAAACATGTGTAGCCTTAGGGCAGAGACACACGCTGCTATTTCAGGAGATTAGTCGCCCAGCGACAAATAGCTTCTTCTTCGGGCGACTAATCTCCCAAACTGCCTTCCCGTCAGCTAGAATGTAAATCACCGGTGTGATGGCACTTGGATTCGCTTTGGCTTTGCAAAGTCGTCCGAAGTTTACTTGTGAGGCAACTTTGGGCGACTTTGGAAAACAAGGCATTCCGAGTACCATCCTGCTGGCGGTTTACATTCTAGCCGGCGGGAAGGCAGTTCGGGGAGATTTGTCTACCGAAGTAGAATCAATTTGTCGCGACTGGGCAACTATTCTCCTGAAATAGCAGTGTGTGTCTCTGCCCTAACAGAGTATTTGTTTTTTAGATTGGGTCATTGACCCCCACATCGAGTGGGAACTATAAAAAAAAAAAGAAAAATGAAGACCAATTGAAAAGTTGCTATTCTATAACCTACTAAAATTTAACTTGAAGGTGAAGAGAAAGGTAAACACCCCCCTATCCTTCCCAGGGACAGAGGTTCAGTGCTAGGCATGGGCAATGTTTAAGCTATAGCCTCTCTGGGCAGCTATTGAGAGCCAGGGGTCACCATTGACGCCTTCTGCTATCTGGGTGTATTCTTTGTTAATAACCACACTTCTAGCTCTCTAGATACCATTCAGTGTCTGCCTGTAAGAATGCAGTAAATGGAAATATGTTATTACTTAGTAAATGCTGTATGCTGCTTTTTTAAATGCCTGTGGGTCCCACTGTGCGGATTATAATGGATTAATTTACATTAGTGTCCTCTGTGCTATCACAGAAAAATGTAAATCGAATGGGTAAAGTCGCCTTCACTTTTATTCATAAAACAACAGCTGAGTCATGCTTTACGGCTGAGATTCTACCTATCTTTATAACAGAACATCCAGACCATGGGGTGGGATCCTGCCCAAAACCTGTTTCCGTCACTGCAAGATTTTTAGAACCTTTAATAGGATTAGCAACCGGATCAATTCAATATAAGTGCATTTTATAAAAAGGAAAAACAATTCAACAGCAATTATAAAATTCATTTTGGACTAACAGATCACATCACACAGGTAGCCTACAGACCTTTCACACATACAGACTAATTTATTAATGGTCAAGGTCAGAGATTTGAGAATAGTACCTTTTTTTTTTTTTTGAATGCTCAACATTTTACAGATATCAAAATGAAGTCTTGCTCTGGTTAATATTGAAGCGATCAGATGTTTTATCCCTCTAACTTAGAACTACCAGATGTCACTGAAATCAGTGAAATGAGATATGAGTTTTTGCTAGGGTTTTTTTTCCCACACAACCTCAAATTTTCGCAGTTCTTGGTACATTTTTACAATTTCCTTCCTGCCTTTAAACAGATGGCCCTGAACCTAGTCTGAAATGATCATAAATAAGTCAAAGCTGACAAACAAAGTAAATTGTAATTTTTGAGAAGTGGTAAGCGAAAAGTTTTACTATGCCCAAACAAATAGCAAACAAAATTATGCTAAATACATTTTTTTCAAACCAAATGCCCTAGAGTCAATGGACTTTTTTTGGCGACAAATACATTGGAGTCAGTGTTTTTTTTTTTTTGCTGCATTTTTCTTGTTACAACTGCATTGGAGTCTAGGGGCTTAGTCTTTTTTTTCCTGCGCCAAATGCATTAGAATCAATGGGTGTCAGTTCTGAGTGGTTTTTTTTCTTGCACCAAATGCATTTCAGTCTGTGTGGTTTTTTTTGCACAAAGCCAAATGCACTGAAATTTTAGTGCAAAATTTTGAAAATCTTTAGGAAATTGTCTTCACATTTTCCTGCAATTAAGCGGTGATTCAAATATTCATCAACAGCATAACATTATAAAGAGATTTGTTGCCCCGGCCGGTGGTAGTGCAGATTTCCTTGGGGCGACAAATCTCTGTGTGTGCCATTGTCCGAGTAATGTAATGTTTTTCTTCCTACTAATCAGTGGCCTGTAACAGGTCCTGCTATTAGAAGGTTAAAAAGTGCAAACCAGTGGTCTCATTGAGTGACAGGGGCAAGATGTAGCAGCCACAATTTGATTCTAGGCCCATAGGAAAGCCCCTTTGCCGTCTCAGAATGGGAATCTCACTTCTCAAGTGCAAGTGCCATGTGTGGGTTGTCATTTAGCTCCTGCCCTTGTGCCCTGCCCATAAAAAAATGATCAGACGAGTTCTAATATGGTCAATGCAGGATGAATTTACATGGGATTGCATACGTGCTGCCGGGCAGAATGGAGCTGAGGTGGAATATACATACAGTACATATTACTCCAACCAAGTAAAAAGAAACCTACAATCTGTGACTCTACCTTTTCTATGCAATAGTGTCACTGAAGCTTTATGTAAAAAAATATTTCACACTGTCTGCTGCTGCCAATGAGTGTTAGGAATAAGGAAGCCACAGCATGCCTGCTAATGAGACAGATAACAAGAGAGAGGCAGGGAGGGGAAGGAGGCAAAAACAGGGACAAACAGGATTTAGCAAGAGCAAAACGGTGGAAAAGGGGTTATTTGGGAGGGAAAAGTGAGTGTATAAAAGGGACTAAGGAATAGCGGGGGTCTGTCTTTACATTCCATAAAAGGTATTATGGGAGATGATGATAGATTGATTGATACAATAGATACAATAGATAGAAAGATAGATATAATAGATATAGATACAATAGATAGATAGATCAAAGATAGATCAATGATAGATCAATGATAGATCAATGATAGATAGATCAATGATAGATACAATAGATAGATAAATGATAGATACAATAGATAGATAAATGATAGATACAATAGATAGATAAATGATAGATACAATAGATAGATAAATGATAGATACAATAGATAGATCAATGATAGATACAAATGATAGAGCAATGATAGATACAAACGATAGATCGATCAATGGTAGATAGATACGATAGATACATAGATAGATAGATACATAGATAGATAGAGATACATAGATAGATGATAGATAGATAGATACATAGATAGATAGATAGATACATAGATAGATAGAGATACATAGATAGATAGAGATACATAGATAGATAGAGATAGAGATAGAGAGATAGAGAGATAGAGAGATAGAGAGATAGAGAGATAGATAGATAGATAGATAGATAGATAGATAGATAGATAGATAGATAGATAGATAGATAGATAGATAGATAGATAGATAGATAGATAGATATATGCATATTGATAGATAAATAAACAATAGACTATATAGATATTATAGATATTATAGATAGATAGATAGAGAGATAGATAGAGAGAGAGAGAGAGAGAGAGAGAGAGAGAGAGAGATAGATAGATAGATACATAGATAGATGATAGATACATAGATAGATGATAGGAGATAGATGATAGATACATAGATAGATGATAGATACATAGATAGATGATAGAGAGAGATAGATAGAGAGATAGAGAGATAGAGAGATAGATACATAGATAGATAGATAGATAGATGATAGATACATAGATAGATGATAGATACATAGATAGATGATAGAGAGATAGAGAGATAGAGAGATAGAGAGATAGAGAGATATAGAGATAGATGATAGAGAGATAGATGATAGAGAGATAGATGATAGAGAGATAGATGATAGAGAGATAGATGATAGAGAGATAGATGATAGAGAGATAGATGATAGATAGAGAGATAGATGATAGGTACCATAGATAGGTACCATAGATAGGTACCATAGATAGGTACCATAGATAGGTACCATAGATAGGTACCATAGATGGGTACCATAGGTACCATAGATAGGTACCATAGATAGGTACCATAGATAGATAGAAACAGTAGATAGATAGAAACAGTAGATAGATAGATACCATAGATAGATAGATACCATAGATAGATAGATCAATGTTGATAAATGTAAAGTCATGCACCTGGGATGTAAAAATATCCAAGCTACTTATACCCTTAATGGGACTGCACTAGGCAAATCCATTATGGAAAAGGATCTTGGGAGTCCTTGTAGATGATAAACTTAGCTGTAGCAAGCAATGCCAGTCAGCAGCATCAAGGGCAAATAAGGTCTTGAGCTGTATTAAAAGGGGCATAGAGTCACAGGAGGAGGGGGTCATTCTTACACTGTATAGAGCACTTGTAAGGCTCCATCTAGAATATGCTGTACAGTGTTGGTCTCCATCACTCAAACAGGACATTATTGTATTAGAGAGGGTACAGAGAAGGGCAACTAAGCTGGTGAAAGGTATTGAAAATCTTAGCAATGAGGAAAGACTGGCCGAATTGGGGATGTTCACGCTGGAGAAGAGGCGCTTAAAGGGTGATATGATAACTATGTATAAATATATAAGGGGATCATATAATAATCTCTCTAATGCTTTATTTACCAGTAGGTCTTTCCAGCAGACACAAGGTCATCCATTCCGATTAGAAGAAAAGAGGTTCCACCTAAATATTGGAAAAGGGTTTATTTTTTTACAGTGAGAGCTGTGAAGATGTGGAATTCTCTCCCTGAATCAGTTGTACAGGCTGATACATTAGATAGCTTTAAGAAGGGGTTGGATGGTGTTTAGCAAGTGAAGGAATATAAGGTTATGGGAAATAGCTCATAGTACAAGTTGATCCAGGGACTAGTCAGATTGCCATTTTGGAGTCAGGAAGGAATATTTCCCCATCTGAGGCAAATTGGAGAGGCTTCAGATGGGTTTTTTGCCTTCCTCTGGATCAACTGGCAGTTATGCAGATAAAAAAAAAAAAACGAAAAGGTTTTACTTGATGGATGTGTGTCTTTTTTTCAACCTTACTTACTGTTACTATGTAGAGATAGATACTATAAATAGATAGACACAGTAGATAGATTTTAGACCACTTAAAGAGTTGGCCCTTGGTTCTACTGTTGTATATTGTGTGTATTTCTGAGCATAGTCAGAGCGCACACTCCAGTCTCCTTCCCCCCCGTTGCTGTTCCCCCTACTATGGTAACAGGCTCCTGGGAAGTGATCTCGGGAGTTGCTGCTCTCATAGTAACAGAGCTGAGTTCTGACACAAAAGCCCGAGACCCAAGAGCTCTATCACCCCTTGTGTGTCTCTCCTTAGGGGCACCAGAGCAGCCACCATCAGCCACTGAACCCAAAGGAAACTTACGGCAGAAAACCGATTTGAAAATGAGCTACTATACCCATCGATGAAGGGACTGACGTATAAATAATGTATAATCTCTGTAAAGTCCCAAGGAACATGTCAAGGCAATATATACAAAGGAAAATAATAATAATTATAATAGTCAGCCAGACTGAAACATAATAGAAAATTGTGAGCTTAATACGCAATGCCAGAAGAGTATTCCAATCATTGGAAGTTATGGTTATTAAATCATCCCCAAATTGGATTTGAAACAAGGGAGTATGGCTCAGGGTATGATCATGTGCAGCAAGAATACAAGTAAAGAAACTAGCCCTGGTATAGGCAATGCAAGGGCCTGTTACTGCTGCTCTCCAGCCAATGGGGTGCAGACATATTAGAGCCAGGCAACCAATAAGCCATTTGGAAACAGAGACCCAAAATTCGGGCATTTCTCTGTAAACAATGAATGGATAGATTGCTTAGCTTATTGCTGTTAATGACTAACCATGTATATAAGGTGGCCATAGACTATTATGATCTTTGCTGGAAAAGATCTTTTAATTGTCAGATATACAGTTAGAAACAATAGCATTCTACCCGTATCTGACTATTCAGCACTAACAATGGGCGATGTTTGGGTGCCTCGATTATTTTCCGGCCAGCCCGACTGACTAGCTGACAGATATCCAGGTCTTCTGCCGATATCGTGCCATACATGCACTGAATATTGAACAAAAAATGTAATATTATCGGTGCTTCTATGGCCACCTTTAGACTCCGGGTTTGGCAAATCAAAACAAACTTTACAGACACCCGATAAAATAGCAGGCCTGGGTATATAAACCTCAAACCTCACACTCCTGGGTGAACGGCAACTTCCAGCAG
The DNA here is from genome assembly GCA_038501925.1 of Xenopus petersii. Taxonomy (NCBI): domain Eukaryota; kingdom Metazoa; phylum Chordata; class Amphibia; order Anura; family Pipidae; genus Xenopus; species Xenopus petersii. Next base: position 28,041,535 of record CM076678.1, read on the forward strand.
GAAAACTTAATAAATAAGGTACACTAAAAAAAGTTGTTTTTTTGAGTGTACCAGGTGCTTCACCCTGAACCTGTAGCTTTAAGTGGTTCACTTGAACAAAATAGTAAGCAAGAACTTATTTTAATCACTCTTAAAGGTGTAGATCACCTTTAACTTTTAGTATGTTATAAAATGACTAATTCTAAGCAACTTTTTAATTGGCCTTCATTATTTATTGTTTTTTATAGTTTTCTAATTATTTGCCTTCTTTTGACTCTTCCCAGCTTTCAAATGGGAGTCACTGATTCCATATAAAACAAATGCTCTGTAAGGCTATACATTTATTGTAATTGCTACTTTTTATTACTCATCTTTCTATTCAGTTCCTGCCCTATTCATATTCCAGTCTCTTATTAAAAACCATGCATGGTTGCTAGGGTAATTTGGACCATAGCAACCAGATTGCTGAAATTGCAAACTGGAGAGCTGCCAAATAAAAACCTAAATAACAAAAACAAATAATAAAAAACAATTGCAAATGGTCTCAGAATATCACTCTCTACATCATACTAAAAGTGAACTCAAAGGTGAACATCCCCTTTAAAATCATCATATACAGGAGGTATGGGATCAGTTATCCAGAATCCCATTACCCAGAAAGCTCTGAATTACGGAAAGTTCGTCACCCATAAACTCCATTTTATCCAAATAACCCATATTTTTTTTTCTGTTATAATAAAACAGTACCTTGTACTTGACCCCAACTAAGATATAATTAATCCTTATTGGAGGCACAACCAGCCTGTTGGGTTTATTTAACATTTTCAAGATTTTCTAGTAGACTTAAGGTATGAAGATCCAAATTACAGAAAGATCCCTTATCCGGAAAACCCCAGGTCCCGAGCATTCTGGATAACAGGTCCCATACCTGTACAAGCATTGGCCTGATGCGTCTCCTGTCCAGATGACACCTATTCATAGACACATGCCTTTAAATACATGTCAGCTGAAAAAGAAATGCGTCAGGCCAATGTTTGTTTTTAATGCAATGCAATCCCCTGATGGCTGCCTGAGGCATAATCACTACCGTAGTCTTATACGGTTAATAGCGATTGGCTTAGGTTCATTCTGTACGTAATGCCCCTCAGCTTTATATTCAGTGCTGATCTACACAGGCAATGGTACAGAGTAATGACTAATGCAGGCTCCCCAAATTAAGAAGATACTAAAGAGTATGATGACTTTTAATGGATTTACCAGATATGCTATCCACCCTCCCCCTCATCCATTATGTACAGGCACATAATTGAGAATTGAACAAGGTACACGTCTGTTTTCAAACTCAGGAGCTATAAATGTACTATACTCTTCTCAAACAAAACATTGGGCCTTGGTCTCCTCTACATAACCACAAGGATCAAGCGGTCAGCATCATTATAATGTAGCAAGTAATTAGGCTTTTAATAAGTGATGTTATCTTACAGTTATGACAGTGGGATTCACCTGTGATCTCTGGCTTTATTATATTGATTACAATTAAAAATTCACGTTCATTCCTCACTTTGCGTCCAGTGCCCTGTGTCTGCTGGGGTCGGCTTTAGGGAGGGACGAAAAGACCATTTGCTCTGTGCCCCAAATATGAAACAAACCCCTTACAGGGCATGTAAAAGCGAATAAAATAAAATCCCATTTTTACTTTCTTCAAAACCTATCTCCAATATACTTTAATTAAACTGTGTACTGTTTTTATAAGAAACATGACTGTATGCAGTGAAATTCTCCCTTCATTTACTGCTGTGGATAGGAATTGTCAGACGGTCCCTAACTGCTGTGCAGGAAAACAATCATACTTATGAACAGCAGGGGGAGCCCCCACCTTACTTACTTCCCAGCTGTGCAGAACTCAAGCAGCTTTTTTTTTTTTTTTTTTTTTTTTTCCCTGTAGGGCAGTCGGCGACTGTGTAGAGATTTGTATTGGATTTTATTTTTGCCTTTACATCCCCTTTACTGTTTCCAATTCCAACTGCAGGGACAAAGATCATGGAGCCAGATGTAAACAGATAAACTGGGATTCTATTTGGAGGATTATTTTGCTGCAGCCACTGGTTCTGGAGATTGGAGAAAGTTTGTATCAAACAATACAAAAACTATAAAATGCACATTAGATTACATGACAACACAGGACCCAGTGCAGTCTGTATATTCTGATAATTAATCAGTCATGCTGTATCAGCTTCTGGCAGATATTATTTGACTTGAGCGGTTTTGATAATTTATGACGATCCCTAAGCAGCCCAGACCACACTGAGCATGTGCACAGTCTTGGTCTTGCAAAGATATTTAACAAAGTTACATGATGGTGACCCCTTGTGGCCAACTTTGAAAGCATAAATCATTTGTTTTATTAGGCTTGTGGTGTAGTAAGTTCATGTTTATGTTTAGTATACAAAATACAGCATTTATAGCCTCATTCTATCTTAGATTTTACTTCCCCTTTGAGAAGAAAACCAGGTCCAGACTGGGATTTAATATAGGCCCTGGCATTTCAAGTACAGAGGTCCAAACAGTCCCCACCAGCCAAAGAAAAAGTGTCTATGGCATCTTACAGCAGCCCTCTGCCTAAGAGGGAACCAGAACCAACAGTTCAAGCCTGATGAAAACCATATATACACTCTGAAATCAAAATTTTATCATGTAGCAATTGTAGGATACATTCAGCAAAGCCATGCAAGGTTGTCATGGTATTGTGGGAGTTGTAGTTGAAAAACAGTTGGGCGGGCAATGTGCAAAGGTATAATATGAACATTGGACTGACTGGATCACCGCAAGTGTTTTCTTTCATTCCCCAGTTTTCTTTCTTACTTTTCTCCAGCTCGAGGATCACATCAACAAGCCAATGTGGTTCTTGCCCCAAACTTTTGGCCCTCGAGGTGGACAAAATGAGGAAAAGAACCGCTCATTTGGCAATCTCCTGGTGGTGAGCATTGTAGTTTAAAGGGCAAATAAACCCCATAATAAAACCTCCCTAAAAGAAAACATAATTCAAAGCAACTTTCCAATATACATTTACATTTTTCAGAGCTTTTAGGGCGAGGTCACATGGGGCATTTTTAAAACGGCATATTCGAGCGTAAATATGCACAAAATGAAGCCCTACTTAAAATAACAGAATACGCACTATATTAATTCCCAGGGGGCTCTTGCGAGCCAACATCAGCCACGTGATGCCAGTATTTGCGTTTTTCAGCAGAAATGCTAATACGCCAAGGAAACACCATATTATTAAACTCTATGGGATCCACAGGTTTAGAAATACACTTTACTGACCTCACAATGCTTTGCAAAAACAATTGCTATTGAAAGCAGCATTTGCTTAATTCCTGGTTACTTTTTTTTATACAATGTTGCAAAGATAGCAAAAAAACAGTGAGCCACCAGGGCAGAGAATAGAAAATGTAAGGGACACACTACTTTTAATAGCAATGTATATACAAATAACTTAAACACCATAGAAAAACTGTAATGAATGTATATTGCAAAGTTGCTTAGAATTATGTTTTCTTTTATTAGGCAAATAATTATCTTTTGGGTTGACATTCCCTTTAACAATGCCTTAAAGACTGATGTTTTGAGTTTCTAAATGTATAAAAGTATATTGTATTTCCCCATCACCAGCGGAACATTTAACTGCAGCCCTTTGAGTAGTGACAGGCCGTATATGAATCCCCTGTCACCCATCACTGCTCGACACACTCAGTGCAATTGCACAGGCTCCGAGTAACCAAGGTCAGGCAGAGTGAGAAAAATACACTAATAAGGTATGTGTGCAGTTAACACAGCGCTAATTATATCAGCAGTGCCATGACAGCTTTATACAGAAGGGACCCTGCTATATATATATATATATATATATATATATATATATATATATATATATATATATATATATATTTAAAACAGTGTCAGGCAAGAGACGCACAGTGCGTACAGGTGTGAGAACACAAGTGCGATAAACTCAGCATGTTTCCAGTACCCATGATCACTCCATTGTAACAATGTTAATACAATAGCACTGGTGCGATGGTATCAAGGTGATCGAATCAATGTGATAATGGGAGTGGGAGAACAATATGCTGATGGTATCAACATCACAATAGTGAAATCACAGCTTTACTCAAGTTACGAGTTGGTACCAGCCTCAGCGATCACAAAATTGCATCGGCCTTAATACATACATAATGCAGCCCATTAAGAGTAATTCACACATGTCAATCTGTAATGTAGGATCTAACATATAAACAGAAATAATAGGTTCGGGCATGTGGCACGTATTAGTGGTTCTACGTGACTGGGAGGGAAGGGATAATCACTTTCACAAATCGTTTACTTATCTGCTGGACCCCTGACTAATGGGCTTGGACAGGTGTATAGTACAGCTATGGGATGTCTAATCTAGAAACTCATTATTCAAAAAGATCCAAAATACAACAGTGCTTTTAAAGGACCGGGGGAATGTAATAAAAGTGGTTAATGGAAAAATGTGAAAAGTTATGCCTTTGCGGCAGGGCCGCGCCGCACAGGCGCCCAAGGCAAGCCGGCGGACGCGGCGCCGGCTGAGCCCAAGTGCGCATGCGCAAGGTGGCACTCGCGTGCGCAATAAAAGCTGCAGTCTTTACTTCTTTTGCGCTTCTGCGCATGCGCGGACTGGCGCGAATGTGCACATGCCGAGAGATACAGCGCGCATGCGTAGGAGAGCAAGAAGCCATAAAAACTTCAAAGAGTCGTGCACCGGACTGGGGGTAGGCGACAGAGGAGGTGCGTGCCTGTCGCCCCCCCGGCTTTGTGCCCTAGGCACGTGCCTACTCTGCCTACCCCTAGTTCCGGCCCTGCTTTGCGTGAACAAAATTTCAAAATAAATTAACAAATGCAAAGCACATCTATGGCTTTAACATGAGCTCCCGTGGACTCTGGTGTGCAGTCACATGTGATGCTACTGAGCATGGATTATCCAGTAACTATGCTATTTTTACATACAGTTAGGGGGTTATTTACTAAACTCCGAATACAAAAATTATAAAATTCGTGATTTTTTTTTTATATAAAATCTGACTTTTAAAAAAAATCACGAACTTTTTTGGAATTTATTTAATCCCGAGAATGGAAGAGTCAGAATCAGAAAATTCGGCATCTCAGACCTGTCGAGGTTGCATATAACTCAATGGGAGAAGTCACAATGAATTTTTGATGTGCACTGGGTTTCGTGCAATACCCCGAAGTTTTCGGGAGAAAAATCCAAAAAAAAAATCAAGAAAATCAGGGAAAATGTAATAATAAATAAGCGTAAAAAAACAGAGTGAACTTGATCGGAGTTTGTAGCAGAAAATATTGAGATAATTTCGGTGTTTGATAAGTAATCCCCATAGTGGTTCAACTAAAAAACAGTGGAAAAAATGCCTGGTACAAGCCCTTCCAGACAGTTTTGCAGTAAATAACTTATTTTCCCATTGTGATAGATCGGCGTGAGATTCTGTATTGATGAGAGCTGTATTGGCACAGAAAGGGAATGTATCTGTAGGCACGATTGATATCTGCATATGCAGAATAAGGAATGAAGGTGGAACAAAAGGATCACACACTGAAGCCAGAAAGTAGAAATCTGAGATATAGAAAGTAGCACTTAGTGAGATGCTTGTGGATACCTGTAAGCAGCATTCCAGAGGATGGAGCACACATAGTGTAATACAAGTCAAAATCACAAACATATGGCTCCTTACTGAAAACACACAATGTGTTACAACTGAACAACTTAACCCTTTGACTGCTAATCATAGTATATTTCAGGCTCATTATAAGGCTCTGAAACTCTTTTACAGTTAAAGGGGCTTATTTGCAAACTAGACATGAAGGTTGTATTCAAATACTCTGTTCTTGGGGCACAACATTGACTGTCCTCTTTACTGGGCTGTACCAATATTTATGTACCCAAATATTGCTAATTTTGGCATGACTTTCTACACCACTGAGGCAGGTTGCTGCGACTGGTCTTCAGGACTTTGTTGTATTTTCTGGACCCTAGCCTATTATAACATTATTATTATTATACTGTTCCAATACCCTATTATCAGTGGATAACACCAATTCTGGAATTAAGTGATGCTTCTATATTGGTCACTGGGACAGTATTCTCTACTGATAAATATAAAATTACTGATAAGTCTAAATACATATCAATCTATATTTATATGAGATACACGGGAAGCATTCCTTATAACATATACAGGGTATGAGACCTGTTTTCCAAATTGCATTGGAGCAGGAATCTTTCAGATAAGGAGTCTTTCCGTTGTTTGGATCTGCATATCCTAAGTCTACTAAAAAAAATTATTTAATAATTGAATAAACCCAATAGGATTGTTCTGCCTCCAGTAAGGATTAATTATATCTTAGTTGGGATCAAAGGTACTGTTTTATTATTAAAGAGAATAATTGTTTAAAAATGTGAATTATTTTATTATAATAGTCAATGGGAGATGGCCTTCCTGTATTTCAGAGCTTTCTAGATAACGTGTTTCCAGATAATAGATGCCATGCCTGTATTAGAAGGATTGATAAATGGCATCAAACATGACAGGATAGCAGGCTCATGTTAGAGGGTAATAACCCCAAAAGGTGGGTGATACCAAGTCACATTGTATGGGCACAATATTGCTAAGTTACTAGAATCTATAATAGCATATTTTATTGATAATATAACATATACCATGCTGTTTGTTAGGTGACCAGTAATAAGACAGGGTCCTGCTTGTGATTTTACTACTATTTATTATAAAGCAATAAATAATGCAGCAGTGATCATTAACATTAGTGATAATAGTTCTGCCCATGGCACCCCGCTGCGTCAGTGTTTCTTAGCACCCATTCTTGCCTTCCATAGCTCATATCAATAGGCAAAGCAAGTGGGTGACAGCATTTCACACAACGCCACATATATGAACACCAACCACTAATCGCTCATATGCAAATGATTGTCCTTTCATCACAGCCTTTTTCCCCCAGATGAAAATGTAAGCAACAGGTGGGTGAGTAACACCCCTTGGAAAACATTTACCTTACATACTACATTTTACTGTTATCAGTGGCCTGAAATGTGGTTTTACCACCTGGAGAGGTTTAATGATAAATCTTACTAAGTGACATTAAATGCATAAGCACCAACAAGTTCTCTCTCCGAGAAAAATAAATGGCACAAGCTTTAGTATCTCAAACAACATCAGCGTGATAATGCGTGAGAAAACCATTCCGGCCGACGCCAATCGAAACAAGTGCCCCACAAACTCAATTGACGCCACAGGATATAGAAAATAGATACCGCAATAACTTGCAAATGACTCATCATATTTATCCTCTGTATTTATATTCAACATGACACACCAACACACAGCAATGCTGATACGGACGCACAAAGGGCCGTGTGTTGCCATCTGGCAGGGGTGAATGTGGGTTTAACTTTCGCACGGCTGATATATATGCACCGACATACAAAAAGAGAAATAGTGATAGTAAAGACTTGATACGGCTGGAATGGCCCAAAACATCGCTTGGCTAGTGGCACGAATAAATATTTGATTCACTTATCCGAGTGCTGCTGGATTTTATGTTATACTAGGGATAGTAAAGATTGTTACATCTGCCGATTGTCACACATGTGCCGGGCCACACAGTGACACTTCACTAAACACAGTCACACACAGTATAACAAGGATATATACACTTGCTTGCATGTAGTGCAATAATGACAGCACAGCACAGACATATAGTAGGAGGATGGTGTAAATGCCCTCTATCAGCAGTGCACACTCCAGCAGCAAACTACACATATAGTTCCTATGGTTGGTACAGTAAGTGAGGCACAGGGTGGCCCCCTGAAACACATACCCACTGGCACTTATACACAGTCAGATGGTCTCATTCACATTCACAGGCACATAGATACATATGTAGATTTTTCCATACAGATATGCACACACAGTCTGGCGAAAACCCAGTTGCACACACTGGCACTAGGGCAGACTTGTTCTTCACTTTGATGACAAAAGGTGCAATGTCTTTCCCACCTTTTAAAGCCAAGCTCCCCCCAGTCTCCCCCTCCTGCCCCAGTCTCCACTCACCTGCTCCCTGCAGCCTATCAATCCAACGGGCAAAGTTTTGGGATATCTGGATTATCCAGCCAAGGAAGGCAAGGCCAGGGCAGAAGCCGGTGCAGTGTCTCCCCTGAGAGTGGGTCAGGGAGACCCCAAAAGCTTCCTCCTCCCCAGGGGCCACAGATGCTGGTAGAGATGCTAATGGAGATGAGGGGCAGCAAGCGATCACTGTGGTACTGCTGCTGGAAGAGGGGAGGGGCAGGGAGGAGAGCGATGGAGTGAAGAGAGGAAGGAGGGAGAGAGGAGAAGGAGGAGGGAAGAGGAGACTGAGGCAAGCAGAGATAGGGAAATGAGAGAAGGATGGTGCCAGAAAAAGGTGGCAGATTAGAGAGAGAAAGGGCTATTAAAGAATAAATCAAGGAGAGTTATGCAGTGGGAAGAGTTGGCTTGGTGATATTGGCAGAGAGAGGGTTAAATAACAGTGGCTGCATTTTTTAACCTGTTAGTTGCCATAAAGGGCCTCAAGGGACTTGCATTGCTAGTGACAAAGTGCATATGGAGATTTGTGTACGTAATGGTTTCAGGGCAGAGGTTTGGCATACTTGAGACCTTGGCATAGAAGGATTTAGCCAACCTGTCTTAGCCTCCACTGATGCATATTACATCACTTCTGCCATCCCATTTATTGTACAGCTCCAAATACTGTATATCACGTCCTGCATGAATATAAAACAATCTATCCACCTACCTGTCAGGTTAGTATCAACCCTAATATCTATAAAAGAAGCCAGTGCCAATGGCACAGGACAAAACACACAAACGTAGGGCATTATTGTTTGTTATATATGACCCCTTGTTTTTGTGCCCAAGAGATGTTATTTTTATTCACCCCTTGTTTTTGTGCCCAAGAGATGTTATTTTTATTCACCACACTATGTGTAGCCCCCTCTTCATCACCACCATAGGTGATATAAACAGAGAATGGAAAGAACTCTCCTTGAATTACGCTTTCAGATGGGTACACACAAACATGTTCAAATGCATGTATAAAAAAAATCTCCTCGGTACCAGAGCACACCTTCCAGTGCTAGTTGTGTGATCATTCCTTGGAGCCCAAAACTAGACAAGATGTGTGATCATTCCTTGGAGCCCAAAACTAGACCGGTCTAATACAGAAAGAGAAATATTAAAAGACCCAGTGATGTGGCGGAGAGCAGTGCCAGTTATGAAACTTGCCTCCTCACTTCACCAGGGGCATCAGAAAGCAGAAGCAGTCATTGAATTACACTCTGGTGCTTTTTGAAATAGCGTTACAGTAATGTTATACGGTCAGATTCTGTAAGATGCTACTGACTTTTTTGTCTGTTGAGGCATATGCCACCTGGAGGCCAATTCTAATATTCTAATACCCCTCACTTGGATCTATCCTATATTAAGGGGCAGATTCACTAACTTCGAGTGAAGGATTCGAATGAAAAAAACTTCGAATTTCGAATTTTTTTTTGGGTACTTCGACCATCGAATTGGTTAAATTCGTTCGAATTCGATCGAAATCGAACGATTCGAAGTAAAAATCGTTAGACTATTTGACCATTCGATAGTCAAAGTACTTTCCCTTTAAAAAAAACTTCGACCCCCTACTTCGGCAGATAAAACCTACCGAAGTCAATGTTAGCCTATGGGGAAGGTCCCCATAGGCTTGCTAAGCTTTTTTTGATTGAAGGATATTCATTCGATAGTTTGATTAAAATCCTTCGAATCGTTCGATTCGAAGGATTTAATCGTTCGATCGAACGAAAATCCTTCGATCGTTCGATCGAATGTTTAGCGCTAAATCCTTCGACTTCGATATTCGAAGTCGAAGGATTTCAATTCGAGGGTCGAATTTCGAAGTATTTTTAACTTCGAAATTCGACCCTTAGTGAATCTGCCCCTAAATTGAACAGAGGCGGCTAATTTGGGCACATTCCTTGCTAATCCAAGGGTAAAGGTGGCCATACACGATAAGATCTGCTCGTTTGGCAAGGTCGCTATATGAGCGGATACTTCCCTGATAGTCCCACTAACTGCAGTGCGATAGTTAATTAATCCGGAATTTTGCCCTAGGGCCAAACTATTGGATTACAACAAAGAGAATTTCCGCCGACTAGTCGTAGGATTGCATCAACTAGCTGCTGCGGTCCTCGAACGCAAGACAAATTCCGCATATCCAATATGTCCAGGTCCAGACTGGCAATCTGTGGCAAATGCCAGCGATGCTGTTGTAAGATGCCATAGACAGTCACTGGTTATTGGGGGGCTGTTTGAGCCTCTTTGTACTTGAAATGCCAGGGCCTATTTTAAAGCCCAGTCCAGACCTGATGCCATTTCAGGTTCTGTACACAGAGCAGTGTCTCTCTCCAGGCCAGAATTACTATCAATACTTAAAAGGCTGTAAGGATATTAGGAGCAAGAGCTGTCTTTAAGAACAATCCAACAGCATTAGCAAAGAGGAGACCCATGAAGACCTATTCTTGGTGTTATGGAGGCCGCATTGTAGTATAGTAGTGCAAGGTACTTTGCTAGGGTGAGAGTGAGTGCTAATCGAAGTCATAATTCACCCTTGTGCTAAACTAGTTTCCAATCCTATTTACCCTTTGTAAAGGATCCTTATCTTTCTATATCAAAGGAATAACCTAATGACCTAGTTGGAAATACACCCTTTCAGAAGGGTAGTAGGTGCTAACCTGCTCAGTAATCCCAGTACATTTACAATTGACAAACCTATTTGTATTCTAATCTCTGTGTGATAAGGATCTCCCTAAATGTGGCACAACTGTGTCACTGTCACTTGAATTCCTATGTGACATGGGCTATGGCTGTGACCCAAGCATCATCGATCGACATCACTCTGATCACGAATACCAACGTTGGCACACATTAGCACACACAGGGTTTCCCATTCATATGAACGATATATGATCTGTGCTGAGCAGTGACATTAACAAAGCACAGATGGTTCACATTTTTAGTATGTCATAGAATGGTAAATTCTAAGAACTTTTCAATGGGTCTTCATTATAGTTTTTTAATTGTGAACCTCTTTTGACTCTTTCCAGCTTTCAAATGGCGGTCACTGACACCATGTAAACAAATGATCTGTATAGCAACCCATTTATTGTTATTTATTGAATAAAAAGCTAAATAACTCAAAAGCCACAAATAAAAAACAATTGCAAATGGTCTCAGAATATCACGCTCTACAACATACTAAAACCTCAAAGGTGAACAACCCCATCAAAAAACAAAAGCTATGTATCATTATAATTTCTTATTTTTCATTAGATAAATACAGTTGGGGGGGTCTGTGTGTAAGTGTTATACAGTTGTCTGCCCAGATATAACAGTATGTGATAAAGGCTCCAGTATTTGCTTATTGGAATTCATGCACATAAGTGGGAGCTGCCATATTTATTGCTTCTGTGGAATCAGTCTCTTTAGAAATGGAAGCACATTGCTATAGATTGGGTAGTTGTGTTGATGTCTCACAAATAGGACATTTTCAGCGCTGTTTAGTTCACTACAGCCTCTTCCACAAGCAAAATCAGCTATTCTTCTCTATTTACACCTTTAGCCCTCATTTGCCTAATCTATATTGTATTGCACTATTGAATATGTGGGCACTTTACAAATGCAGCATAATAGGAAAGAAGAGAGGGCAGGATGGAGGAGCAGATTTTAAGGTCATTTATATATTATAGAATGTCAAACTCTACTCTTAAATTTGGATTTTCTCAAACTAGGTTATTGCCGTTTTGACCAGTTAGTTTAACCATTTAGGAGGAATTGGAGGTGCGGGGAACGGGGGAAGGGATTCTCTAGTTTGACAGAAGGCCTGGGCGTTCCTCCCAGTGTATAATGACAAAGCAGTTGGGATTAACTGGGGATCAGGAATAAAGTTATTATTAAGCAACTGTGACCCAGAGTTTATCCCCATCCTACATGTATTCTAAAGGGAACGAGGCCACTCCTGCCCGAGATCTCACGCCCTGCCCGCTCTTTCCTTTGTCAATCAGGCTTTCAGATCTCACCAGTCCCTGGAAAAAAAAGGATGAGAAGCTGGGAAAAGCTCATGAAAGCTCTTGGTAAAATGGATGGTGTTTAAGAACTTACGATAAAAAATGATATTACTTATTGCACCACCATTGCCCCCAAGAATTATTTATACTGATTGTGATTAATAGATACAGGTCAGTAACCAGTGTTTCCCTTTCATAAACGGCAAGTGCTTATGGCTAAATATATTATTCTGGTGATAGAGGAGGTGAATGTGCTTAGTAGTGAGGAGGAAAAAGATCAGGTTTTCAGTTTTATCTCTTTTTTTTATTTTTTATATAGGTACAGTCTAGAAATGTCTACCAACTTTTCATCCTGTAGATGACCCAACCAGCGATGTTGTATTGTAGAGTAAAGGTGGCCATAAGCCTGTTTGGCAAGGTCGCTATAAGAACAGATATTAACCCAAAATGCCCACCAAAACCAGGGCGATATCGGTTTAATCCAACTGTTCGACACTAGGGCCAAACAATCGGATTACAATGGACAAATGGGCGCAGATAGGAGTAGGACTGCATCAACTAGCCAATGCGGTCCTCGATCACCAAAATAAAAATCAAACCTGCCCAATCGATATCAGGACGATTTCTCACCTGATATTGGTCAGGGAGACCCACTGGAATGCCCCCTATACGAGCAGATAAGCTGCCGAATCTGTCTAGGGGACCACCCTTAGTTATACACATATATCATTTAGAGATAGTAAATTGAGGTAGATGGGGAAAAAGGGTATAAATAGCCAATAAATGGAGCCAAACTTTGATTCTACATACCCATTTTACATTTTCTTTTTCTACATAATTGAATGCATTATTTAATGGGAGCATTACCCAAATTATAAAGCGGCAGTTCACCTTTAAGTTAACCTTTAGTATGTTGTAGAATGGCCAATTCTAAGAAACTTTTCATTTGGTCTTAATTTGTTTGTTTCTTTTTTATAATTTTTTTTAAATTATTTGCAATCTTCTCCTTACACTGACCCCATCTAAAAACAAATGCTCTGTAAGGCTTCACAATTATTGTTATTGCTACTTTTTTTATTTATCATCATTTTCCTATTCAGACCCTCATTGGCAATCTATGGCAATGTGCTTCCATTTCTAAAGAGACTGCTTCTACAGAAGCAATAAATATTGCAGCTCCCATGTATGTGCATGAATTTAAATAAGCAAAGACTTGAGCCTTTATCGCATACTGTTATATCTGGGCACACAATACTTATAAACAAACCCCAACTGTATTTATCTAATGGGAAATAAGAAATTATAATGCTACAGTCCAATAGCTTTTGTTTTTAAAGGGGTTGTTCACCTTTGAGATAAGTTTTAGTATGTTGTAGATAGTGATTATTTGCCATCATCTTCTTACTCTTTCCAGCTTTCAGATGGGGGGGGGTCACTGACCCCATCTAAAAACAAATGCTCTGTAAGGCTACAAATTTATTGTTATTGCTACTTTTTTTTATTAATCATCATTTTCTTATTCAGACCCTCTCCTATTCATATTCCAGTCCCTTATTCAAAACAATGTATGGTTGCTAGGGTTCTGTGGACCCTAGCAACCCGATTACTGAAATGGCACACTGGAGAGCTGCTGAATAAAAAGCTAAATAACTCAAAAACAACAAATAATAAATTAAAACCGATTGCAAATGGTTTTACAACATCACTCTCTACCGCATACTAAAAGACAGGGAAGACATTCTTGTTGCCCTACCCCAAAACCAGCCTCGACTTCTGTGTATGAACTTATTAAGAATCTGTCTAACGCTGCCTCATCATAAGGAAATTAACATAAACAAATGCTATTTAAATCTCAGCTCATCATTAGGCAAGCTCTGTGCCGATCATCTCCACATAATGTTTGTTGTTGTTGTTGTTATTTAAATGCTGCATTTGTACCAAACAGCCAGCCTGGGACAGGGACACCATGATTATAGATATCCTGCAGCATGTAGCAGCTGCACCACCAAATACAAAGACATTGGCTGAGCCCGAGTGTCCCGGTGGGATATTAGAAATCGGTCTACAGAGCTTCTGATCAGCTTAGAAAAACTTCTACATCTGGAGGCTATGGTGGCAACTTTGGACTTTCTACTTTGCATTAACCTATTTTATTACTCGCTAATTGCCAATTGTTTAAAGGGGAAATAAAACCAAATGTAAAAATAGATTCAGTGTATGGTGCACCTTGTACTGTAAAATAGAAGTTACGAGGGAGTTCAGCAGTGATGTAACTAGATATTACTGGGCAAATTATTTTCCAGGCCCCGAATATGTCTAGAGGTTGAATATTTACGAATATTTATTGAAATTGTACTCATGGGTTCCCTATACCTCCTGGGCCCCCCTGCAGCCACAGGGTCCGCTTCCTCTGTAGTTATTCCCCAGGAGTTCAGTGACCATATCAAAGCGCAAGGTCGCAGCAAGCCACGTCCTTTCATAAGGATGTTATAACTAATTTTTGGTTCAGGGGCACCCAACCACACCACAAGCTCCACTTAAAGAGATGCTGACACCAGAAATTGAACCATTTTTACATCTATCATAGTTTTGGCTTTGTTTGCTACTTATAAATTTGCCATAAAGTATTTGCTCAAAGCTTTTACATTCATACCTCACAACTGTCCCGTTTTCAGCGGGACAGTCCTGCTTTTGACAGCTCAACCTGCAGTCCCGCGTTTGCACTGGAAAGTTCTGACTTTCTCTGCAACAGCCAGAAAAAGAAAGTTTGTAACTTAATTGGCTTTTGGCAGAGAGCACAGAACAGCCACCAGGTGCAAATAAGATACTTTGTAACTATAAGAGATAAGCAAATAAGTAATTGTAACAATTTAGATAAGGTGGTCCCTTGGGAAAAGTTAGACTTAAGGCCCCCATACACAGGCCGATAAAAGCTGCCGACAGACCGAGTTGGCAGCTTATTGGCCCGTGTGTGGGGGCTTCCCCGATCTATATTTGCCCAAAAGTCAGCCAGATATTGATTGGGCAGGTTAAAAAATCCAATCGGATTGCGGCCGCATCTGTGCGTATATGAGGTCCCGCGATCCGACCGCTCGTATCAGATACATTATTATGCGATTGTTGGGCCCCCCCCCCAAGTTGAAACCTGGAAAGAGTCAGAAGAAGAAGGGCAATATTTTAAAATGATACAAAATAAAAAGTAGGGATGCATCGAATCCACTATTTTGGATTCGGCCGAACCCCCGAATCCTTTGCGAAAGATTCTGCCGAATACCGAACCAAATCCGAACCCTAATTTGCATATGAAAATTAGGGGTGGGAAGGGGAAAACATTTTTTACTTCCTTGTTTTTTGACAAAAGTCCTGCGATTTCCCTCCCAGCCCTAATTTGCATATGCAAATTAGGATTCGGTTCGGCTGGGCAGAAGGATTTGGCTGTATCCGAATCCTGCTGAAAAAGGCCGAATCCCGAACCGAATCCTGGATTCGGTGCATCCCTAATAAAAAGTTAAAACCATACTAAATATTAAGGTACACTACCCCTCTTAACATCACTTCTGGCTCCAACCCACGTGCCAGACAAACCTCCCTAGTATATTTATTTACTTTATTCAGGGGGGGGGTAATATAGTTGATTTCCATTTGTCATGGAGCCCTCAGTGATAGTCTTGGATTAATAACTTTGTTTTAAAGTCTTTCATAACTCCAAAAACCGTAGCTGCTGAAAATTAAAACAACATTTATTTCCATCCGACATCAATGTCTAATGTTCAGTTAATTAGATTAGCAATGATAAAATTGCTTTATATTATTGTTTGAAAAAAAAAAAAAAAAGACGGTAGTAATTTTTCTAGGTAAACATATTTCATCCCAGCTCTTTCCAGTCGTAGGACTGTATAGCGGAAAATTAGGCATGATGAATGGTCCTTATTACTCATGATTGCTTTCAAGCCTGGGAAGATAAGGAAAGGTAAAAGGATTCTATGATCGTAGTTTTCGGTTTGTGTTCTTATATCCCCACTCTTGCCTTGTAAAAACAAATCTCCAGACTGCAAGGTTGTGATATAACAAAACAAATACCCCCCATATGTAATAAAAGGCTCTAAGTTTGCCCAGGAGCAGTGACCTATTGCAACCAATAAGATGTTTTCTACAACAATTGGCAGGTTATGATAAGTTTGAACATTTAGGGTCATGTTTTATGCGTTATTACAGTTTTGCTAATGAAGGTAAATTGCCCTTTAAGGGTGGTGGCACACGTGGCGATTCGGGGAGATTAGTGGCCCAGCAGTGGCGTAACTAGATATTACTGGGCCCCACAGCAAATTAATTTTAGGGCCCCAAACATATCCAGAGGTTGTTCTGTTTTACCAAAATGTATTGAAATTGTATATGAATTTGAGCCTCATGGGGCCCCCTATACCTCCTGGGCCCCCTACAGCTGCAGGGTCTGCTTCCTCTGTAGTTACGCCCCTGTGGCCCAGCAAAAAATTTCCTCTTCTTCAGGCGACTAATCTCCCCGAAACGCCTTCCTCGCCAGTGGGATGGCATTCGGATTGCTTTGTTTTTCCGAAGTCGCCCAAATTTTCCTCACTGGGCGACCAATCACCTTGAACCGTCCACGTGTGCCACGACCCTAAACTGCAAGTCTTCGTTCCTCAAAGAGTCCTGCTTATCTTATCAGTTACAATTGTATCTCCGTGCAGGTGCCGAGTATTCTGAGCTCTTTGCCAAGAGCCTCTTATGTTATTAAGTTTCAGAAACATCGTATCTTTTTCTAGTGTCCGTGTAGAAGATCAAAAAGAAACTCGGGATATTTAAATAAAAATCCTGGACTGAGCTATAAAAATCGAATGCACAGAATCCAATATTTTGGATTCGGCCGATGGGAAAGGAAAACATATTTAACGTCCTTGTTTTTTTTTTTGCAAAAAGTCTTGAGCTTTCACTTCCCCTGCATATGCAGATTAGGATTCAGTTTGGTCGGGCAGAAGGATTCGGGCGAATCCAAATCCTATCTCCTATCCTTCTAGTCAAAGGGGTGTACTTAAAGTGGAGGGGTGAGGTTTAGGCATAATTATACACGTGTAAGGGGCCCCAAAGTGCACATGCACTAATAAAAAAGCTGGTTTTCTGCTTAAAACAATGACAACAAATGTCTATTAAATATATCAGCCATTTCCATCCCTTGGTAAAGTGCCTGATGGCGAATACACCAGCGTAGGCATACATGGAAATACACAAGCATGAAAGGGACTATAGCTGCTTCAGAATGAAAGAAAAATGAAATTTTTCAGCACAATTTTTCTTTCACTAAACCAGACACTGCTTTCAGGCAGAAAACCAACACATTTCTATTTTGCTGATAGCACCTAAATGCTTTCTGCTGTGAGAGTGGATACCAGGGAAACCATGAGCAAGCTGGTGAGTGTGGGCATTAGAGGAGTATAAATATCCTGCCAGTTGTCTGGCTTTATATATAAGTGGTGGGTGAGTGTGGCAGCACCTCTGACTCCCTCCTGATGGTACCACTGAGGATACCAGGACTGCAGACTATAGTCATGCTCCTAACATGAGAGATGAGCCCTGGAAACACTTGTGCTCTGTTAAAATTAATTTCTTCTGATCTATATAAACAGAAAATGATTTCATGTTGTAAATGTTTTTTTATTATTCACAACTCATCTGTAATATCTTGGTAATAAAGTGATGAGCTTAGCTTTGTATTTAAAGGCATATGTATTTAAGCAAGTGATTTAGCAGACTTGCCGCTAAGGGCGATGTCACACATGGTGTTTTTACTTTGCATTTTTAAAACCGCATATTTGAGTGTAAATACACACAAAATGAAGCTCTACTGAAAATAATGGAATACGCACTATAGCAATTCCCATGGGGGCCCCAGTATTTGCCTATTCCAGCAGAAACGCCAAGGAAACGCCATATTATTGAACTCTAACGGATCTGCAGGTTTGGACATGCACTTCGCTGAAATAAGCCACGTATTTTCAATATGACGTCCAAATTCTCACAAGATGGATTGTACATCTACGTATTTGAGCAGTTGTATGCTGGTGCCATAATTACATTGCATATGGACTAATGAGTACAGCATTTTGGGGAGAAGCGTATTGCGTCAGACGAACACGTGGAGCAGTGGAATTGTGTCCGATTTGCATTGAAGTGCACTATTATTTGCCCTAATCTTAATGCATCAGTGCAACTCCACCTGGTGACCAGAAAAACACTAATTCTGGAGGGGGAAAATCACTGCAAAAAAAATGGTGGTTGCACTTCAAATTGCATTTTGCTCACTGGTCTTGTGATCATAAATGGCCCCCCTTTATCAGAACTACACAATCTAATTAGGATACTGTTGCATGCAACACACACATGCATTTGTTTTCGCCTATACAGACAGTAATGTATCACAGCATTTCATGATTTGTGTATTGTGGCTTGGGTAAGATTTGAAACAATGGCAATTGCTATTCTTAATCAAACAACCACTTACAAATCCCTCTCCTGACCCGGTTACATGTTGAAGGTTTTGTTCACAGCTCACATAAAGCACTTCAGTCACTTGTAATTAACCAGGGCAGGAGAAAGAAAGCTATAATGGACAGGTATTAAAAAAAGCTCATAACATATCTGAATGAATTAAGGGCAGCGCAAGAGGCAAACTGTGAGCCCAGCAGCAGCCATTTACTGAGTGCTCATTAGTTAGAAAGGAATAGGAAAGCTCACATAAAGTTCTCATTTTAAGGTTTAGATATCGGGGGATAACAGAACCTGACTGTAAAATCCAGTTTGATAGAGGCAATCTGATAGCAAAGTAAAATATGAGACCTGTTATCCTGAATGCCTGGGATCTGGGGTTTTCTGGATAAGGGGTTGTTCTGTAATTTGGATCTCTATACCTTAAGTCTGCTAAACAATCATTGAAACATTAATTAAACTCACTAGGACTGTTTTGCCTCCAGTACGGATTATTTATATCTAAGTTGGGATAAAGTACAATGTACTGTTTTATTATTACAGAGAAAAAGGAATTTATTTAAAAAATATTTAATTAATTGATTAAAATGGAGTCAATGGGAGATGGCCTCTCTTTAATTTGAAGCTCTCTAGATAACTGGTTTCCAGATTACAGATCCCATACCTGTACTGCCCCAGGAGCACTTTAACCTCACTGTGTGTTTCCCATGTATTGTGAGTTCTTAGAGATACTTTTACAGGAACAGTAACACCAAAAAATTAAAAAGTAATGCAAATATAATGTATTGATTGTTGTGCTGCACTGGTAAAACTAGTGTGTTTGCTTCAGAAGCACCACTATAGTTTATATACACAAGCTGCTATGTAGCCATGAGGGCAGCCGTTCAAAGCTGAAAAAGGAGAAAAGGCACAGGATACACAGCAGATAACAGGTAAGATCTGTAGGATTCTTCAGAAAGTATCTGTAATCTACTGTATAGCCTGTGCATGAATGGCTGCCCCAATGGCTAAACAGCAACTTGTTTATGTTAACTATTGTTGTGTTTCTGAAGCAAACACACCCATTTTACTAATGCAGGACAACAATTCATTACATTATCATTCCTTTAAAACACTAAAGGAACAGTAACACCAAAAAATTTAAAGTGTTTTAAAATAATGAAAATATAATGCAGTGTTGCCCTGCACTGGTAAAACTGATCTGTTTGCTTCAGAAACACTACTATAGTTCATATAAACAAGCTGCTGTGGAGCAATGGCGGAAATTGAAAACGGCTATATGGCACAGGTTAGCTAATGGATAACAGATAACACCATTAGACAGACAGAGCTTATCTGCTATCTGCTGTGTAACTTGAGCTTTTTCTCCTTTGAATGGCTGCCCCCATTGCTACACAACAGCTTGTTTATATAAACAATAGAAGTGTTTCTGAAATAAACACAGAAGTTTTACCAATGCAGGGCAACACTGCATTATATATTCATTACTTTAAAACACTTATTTTCTGACGTTACTGTTCCTTTAAATTTTTTGTTGTTATTATTCCTTTAAGGGAGGAACTCCACGGGCTATTTCGCGTGATCCAACGCAATGTGCAAAAACAAAGGCGTCAAGTTGGATGCGATGGAAATAAGGTAAGCAACAGGAACGTTGGATGGTGTCACAGCTTTCGCTGACGACTGTCGAATGCAGACACTGCACGCTGCATCTGCATCCAACAGTCGTGACGCATCAGATGAATGCTGCGACTTCCTCCGACATTTCCATCTCTTACCTTATTTCTGTTGCATCCGACTTGATGCCTGTGTACGTTTCTGCACAGCGCGTTGGATCGCACCGAAATAGCCCATGGAGTTCCTCCCTAAGTGCTAGTAGATAAACATAGATTGGAACTGTGTTTTTGCAAGTGGCTATGCAAGGATGTCCTACCACCTAAACACAGAATCAAAT
The DNA here is from genome assembly GCA_038501925.1 of Xenopus petersii. Taxonomy (NCBI): domain Eukaryota; kingdom Metazoa; phylum Chordata; class Amphibia; order Anura; family Pipidae; genus Xenopus; species Xenopus petersii. The sequence goes on from CM076678.1 coordinate 28,062,162, forward strand.
CAGGTCCTTCCCATCTCCCATAATAAGTATATTCCCTGTACTTCTTGTGTGTGGGGGGCACATGACTCAAAAATGGAGAGCAAAATATACACAAGTGGGAGTAAAAATAGTTGCATGGATGCAGCAACTGGGTGGGTCCGGGCCCATAGGAGCTGCCACACCACGGGCCCACATACACACCGCCACAGCCCCCCGCCCCAGCTGTAACATGTGACCACGATCGGGGCAGGGGGAGGTCAGGTAGTATCTCAGTTGGCCATGGGGATTGGGTCTAGGCCAGCAAAATATAGACCCAATCCGAGCCTGTGTGGAAGCACCCTAAGTTTAGGTAAAGTATGAATATGCCATTATTTACGTTCCAGTAGAGCAGAACACAACATTTTGTGGTTTTTAGTACTTTAGTGGTGATAATGGGCCAAATTTCACCCATGGACTATCCAACACACCTACAGGGTAATGGCACTTGTAGCCAAGGTCGGACTGGGCTTTAGGACTACTGGAAAAGCAGATGTGCCCCACTGGCCCAGACCTACTCCCCGAGCCAATCCCTGACCTCCAGGGGACACGAGGGGCCCACCCAAAAACCTTAGACCAGGGGCCCATTCTCAGTACTAATATTATTCATCTCCTCATTCAACCTCTATTCTTCATTCTGTTTTCTTTACATACTATAATCAATTATTCCATCTATTTAGCCTCTTTGTTCTCATAGAAATAGGGAATGGCCATGAAATAGGCCAAAGGTTTAGCAGCACAAGGGCCCCCTGACACCTGGGCCCACCGGGAGTTTTCCTGGTATCCCGGTGGGCCAGTCTGACACTGGCTGCTTTTAGCAATTGTCCCCGCTATTGTTAGAAGACACCAACATGGGGGATCTTTCCATGATCATTGAACACAGGCCACGCATAAACCTCTTTCATACAAAAACAAGTTTGGGGTACTGAATAGTGATGGGGAACTTATTTGCCAGGCATAGAGTTGCGGCAAATTTACCGATTCTGCCGACAGCGAATGTTCACTGTGGGGAAAATTTGCTGCGACAAGAAAATTGGCACTCGTCAAAATTATTCGTCCATTCACTTTATAATGCATTTGGACAAAATTGTCACGCGTCAAAATTATTTGGACGTCCATTGACTTTAATGCATTTGGACAAAAGAGCTGCGCGCATAAAAATTGTCACTTGTGTCAAAATTGTAGCATGTCAAAATAATTTTGCTGACTTCAATGCGTTTTGCACATTTTTTACAGTTTCGCAAATTTTTACAGAGTTTCACTAATTTCTTGAAGTAAAGCGAAAGATGACAGATTTGCCCATCACTAGTACTGAACAGACAGACGTAATATTTGAATGTAGCTAAAGGATCTTGACCTTAAAATATGCTGCAACTGCTGTTGTTACATGGAGCCTGTTGTAACATTGATATTATGGTTTAAACTTCAGTGAAACGCATGGTGCAGGCAAACGGCTGAAAAGGTGCCCTAACAATCTAAAATATTTTCTCTTATAACACTATGTGGTAGTGCTCCTAGACACACTGGGGTGCCAGAACGAAACAATCTCTTTTATTTATGCAGTTTTACTTGTCGATCTACTGTACCTTAATATGTGCAAAATAAAAAACAGTGTTTGTGAATGGGCTCAGGATGACCTTGGCTTGAGTGTACAAATGTGATGTATTTTATGTATATGTTCGAAATGTCCTTTATTTGAGTTTGGGAGTGCTTGGAAGCTGCTTTAGAGACATTTCATATGCGGCTGAATATACAGGCACGTGTCAGGCTCTCTGTACTCATTCTCCATGCATCTCCAGGGACCCCATGCAAATTAGACATTCATCTGATGAACAGAAAATGAGCTAGCTGCTTTTAATGGGTTTGTGCTGGGTGTGCTGTGGATTGGCAAGCACTTTATTTCAGGGTTCATTTACATGCAGTTATGGGGTGCCACAAGTGCAAAGGTTGTGTCCTTTAACCAGATGTATACATTTAAGTGAGTCAAGCATCTGGAAATACTGCGACAAGACAAGGGCACCCTGGATCAAACAGATTCATATATGAAATTTTACATATGACATATATAATTGCTGCTTTTATTGGATTTGGCAGATAGAACTTTTATAATTGTCAGGCAGGGTGCAAAGGAGCCTTTTCCATTATAGTAAGGACAGGGCTGACTTGCAGCCTCCATTACTGCACCTTGCACTGAATTTTTAATCCCATGCAAGGGTCAGAGCTAGGGTTGCCACCCAGCCGGTATTTTACCGGCCTAGCCGGTAAAACACCTGCCAAGGCCGGGCTGGTATCAATCCCCTTTAAACTTAACTTGTCCTTCGATTCTTCTCCTGCTCGCGATGTGGCCCCGCCCCTTTAAGACATAACCCCACCCATTTGTTGTCACACCACACCCCTTTTTGTACCCGCCCCCACCAGCCGGAATTTTTTTGGGGAAAAGGTGGCAACCCTAGTCAGAGCTCAATTGCTGAGCAAATTAACATACCTCCCAACATTTTGGAAGTAAAAAGAGGGACAAAAAATTATTTTCCGCACGTAGTGTAGCAATTTTTTGACCACACCCCTTTCTGTGGCCACACCCACTTTTTCTGTGGAATAACAACAGCCTTTGGGTTGGGGCGGTGACATAACTTGGGGTGATAATGTCAAGGGTGGGCATGTCCTTATAAGGGGCCTGACAGTGAAGAGGGTAAGGGAAGGAAGGGAATTATAGGGTATTACAAATTTACCAGCAAGTACATTTGTCATTCTGTTTTTTTTTTTTAACCAAATACCCACCAGGTGGCAACCCTATTAGCAGGGCCATATTTACTATATAGGTTTCCCATCTCCTAAGGGCTCATGCAGCTATGGGGGGCACCCTTGGGTGCCTATAAAAACTCAGGCCTCTGCCGGATACTTGGCGGAGCCTGGAAGCTCATAGTCCTGTATTTACCCCTGATTTTTGCCGAGTTCTATACCCTGCAAACCTCCACATTTCCTGTTTTGAAGCCTTTACCATATTAAGCCAGCAGGGACAATTTTACTTAAAAGTAAATAGTTAATTACATTTAACCCAATGTGGCTATATATATATATATATATATATATATATATATATATATATATATATATATATATATATATATATATATATATATATATATATATATATATATATATATATATGCGCAACTGCGGTTATGTCCATGTACATGGACATATGATATGAATGGACATATAAAACAAGATTGCATTCACCCAGTAATGCTGCTAGTTACAACAATTTGTTAATCTGTATTTTTTTTTGTAATAGGCCACTAGTAACTTTGTATAGTTTTAGGCAAAGAAACATCCCTTGTTTTTAGACCTTGTGGACAATGTTTGATTGCCCAAGGCAGGGCAGGCAGATATTTGTGCAAGATCACAAGTTGCTGACACAAGAATTGAACCCTGGCCTCTCAGAATAAGAGCCCTGAGGCTCCCCCAGTAGCTAGGGCTCCAGAGTTCACAAGACACCTTGGGAGGTTTATTTCTGCATAACACATATGTATCCTGTTGAGAGAGCCAGTTAACCAGCTAAGGAATCTTCTATCTTCTCTTTCCCTTTATCCCACTCCCTTGTTAGTGTTCCACACCCTCCCCCTTGTCACTTTATCTTTCTTAGGTCTGTGTATTAATCCAACAAATGATGTGGCCTCCAGTGCTGGGAATAAGGGATCCCTGGCTAATTATTCCCCTGACACACATAGAAGAGAGTGGGAAGAGCAAGACAGGATTAAGGGATGCAGATGGAAAATAAACGAGAAAAGCCTGCTGGATAATGTTCAGAGACCCAATCATTCTCACTGCTTTCCACCTTTCACTGCAAAGGGCAGCCACATGTAACACTCCTAAATGAATTCCTCACTTGTTGGGAACTAGAAGTCATGCTTTGAGGGAAACATGTATATATTTATAGATAGAACTTGTTGCAATTTATAATTATATCTCATGCATTTTCTCCCCCCTTACTTTCTCCCAACCCATCCCTCAATATATCTCTTTCTCTCTTTCAGCTAACAGTTCTCTGCTGGGAGGTGGAGGAGGTACAGTATCTGTGGATCTGTTTTGTACTGTCATACTAATACATGTCCAGTTGTACCACCATTTACAGTAATGTATTGTCCCTTGCCCCGTGTCTAGGGTTGCCACCTGACCAGTATTTTACCAGCCTAGCCGGTAAAATAACAGCCATGGCCGGTATTACAAATCTACCGACAATGTAGCTGCCAGGAGATTTGTGATCACTTGTCAAACTGCTCCTGGCCTGCCTCCGATACACCCTCAGCCCACCCCTTTCTCCCCTTTATAGTTACTACTTACCAATTCCACGCTCCACGATTTGGGTCCGCCTCTCAACATCATGCCCCGCGACATCATGACCCAGTCAATTTACATAATGATCCTCCGCCTTGTGGACCCGCCTCCTTCCCAAACCAGTAAAGATTACTCAAAAAGGTGGCAACCCTACCTGTGTCATGTAGTGACAGCCATTAAATGCATTATTTAAAATTCTATTGACCATTATATATGTTATTAAATGGTGGCCCCATTAATTATACGTGACTGACAGTTTTGCAGTGCTTTGTGTGTTGTCTCCATTGTGAGTGATATTCAGCAATAGCTTAGGCATTAATTGCTGCCTTTCATTTTCTATTTGGCTACAGGTCAATTCTACTCTACTAACTGTCACTTATTTACACCTATCTCTTCTAAGCGCAGCTATCTGACAGATTTTAACAACTGCCGGTCATATTTATACTGTTATAGGTCAATTATTGAGCTATCATTCGGCCATAGACAACTGCCTGTCATTTATTGACAGCTATTTTACTAGCTCCCTGCCACTTCTGCATAAACTTGTCATTCATATAAAGCTCAGACAAGTACTCCATCTACAGATGCACAGCTGGATCTGAAACTTCATCCTGACTGATAAAATACAATATCTGCCAGCTATGATACTACTGTCAGTTCTTCACATATTTCTCTTGGTTATTACAAACAAGCAAAGGTTTATGTATATAAACCTGTATAGTAACACTGTACAGCTGCCTCTCTGATCTTCACAACAGAACAAGTTGTGCCGACAAAACTCACAATATTGTCAATTATCAAAGACTAAAAAAAAATATCTCAAGTATCACTAGAGGTACACAGGTGGGTTCATCTTCTGCTGAAAAGCAAAGGTTGCAAGCTGATGCTACTGTATAGAATTGAGGCAATCATGCCTGGTTTAAAGGGGTTGTTTGCCTTTAAATTAACTTTTAGTATGATGTAGAAAGTGATATTCTGAGAAAACATTCAATTGGGTTTCTTATTTTTTTATTTGTGGCTTTTGGGTTATTCAGCTTTTTAATTACCAGCTCTCTAATTTGCAATTTCAGCAATTTGGTCACTAAGGTCCAAATCACCCTAGCAACAATATATTGATTTGAATAAGAGACTGAAATATGATTAGGAGAGGCCTGAAAAGAAAGAGAAGTACTAAAAATTAGCAATACATTTTGGAGCCGTAGATGTGTAGATATATCCTTATGTCCGAAGAATGCTCATATCGTTGCAATCTCCCGACCTACCACTAACCATTCAGTGGGGGCACTCCGCCGATGAGGCGAGTTGAGTAACTCGCCTCGGGCGGCAGCGCCAGGGGGACGGCAAGGCGCTCCTGTGCCTTTAAGAGCTGAATTTCCAGTTTCGGCTTTACTAGTGCGAGAGATCGCTATTGCTGCCTCCCCCCCCGCGGAAAGGTAAGCGGGCAGGGGGGTGGCATTACAGGATCCGCCTCCGGTGGCTCTTTCCTGCGAAAAGGCACTGCCATTCAGATGAATAAAAACAAATCAGATCATGTTCTTGCCATTAATCCGAAGACAGAAATCAGAAGAAAGTTATGTCTGACAGTGAAGGAACTAGTTGGGGGCGGGCCCTGGTGCGACTCCGACTCCAGCGCTAGGGTTGCCACCTTTTAAAAAAAAAACAATTACTGGCAAGTGGTGGGGGCGGGTACTAAAGGGGCTGGCCGTGATGCAAAAAGGGGTGGAGCCGGCAGAGACAACCCTAAACACAGCCCGCAGTCCAGAATCGCTACAACACCTTCCACGTCACGTAAGACGCCGCTTCAAGCAGGGAGGGAGCAGCGAAGCTGCTTAAACTAAGTGGTGGTTCCTCCCCTCAGAATTTACCGGCAATGTAATTGACAGTTTTTTTTTTTTTTTATTTTAATTAATGGCCTTGAGACCCTTTTTTCTTTAAAATTTCTCTCTTTAAATACTGGCTGGGTGGCAACCCTATGCAGCGCACGCGCTCTGCTGGGGTTGGGGTCCAGTTGCACCCCCTGTTTCCCCAGTAGTTACGCCACTGATGTCTGATCAATCTCCCATTGATATTGTTAACTGGCATGGCATGAAAAATCTCGGAACGATTCACACATGGTCCGAAAATCGTATAAAGCGAAGATTCATACGACTTTGTCTTTGTGGCCAGCTTTACAGAGCATTTGTTTTTTAGAAGGGTCAAGAGTTAGCAGAAGGTTGCTTAGAATTAGGCTTTTATCAACATACTAAAAGTTAATGTATATGTAAACCACCCCTTTAAGCACTACAAGGTTAGTTTATTAGAGGCGTACTTTAGTTCCTTAAACTCCCATAGTCAATACAATTTGCCATGGTTTTTTTTCCTACAAAATTCTTTCAAAGACTTCCAGAGTAATTATACCCACTGAAGTGAGATAAGCACCAGTTAATAAATTCTACTCAAATGGGTCTGCAAGGAAGCGGGTGGCATGCAGCCAGGTCATGGAGTGCACTTACATGCCCAGCACTGAGCACCTATAGACTCTTTACATAGAGAGATCCCAGCTTCCAACTGCTGGCTCCTTCCCACCCTCTGAACTGATTGTTCCTCCTTTATTGCCCACCCCCCAACTGGGCCCCAAGGCATGTTCCTCTGTTGCCTACCTCTAATGCCAACCCTGGCATAGTATCACCACCAACAGTCCATGATAAACTTTATAGTAACTGGTCAGGCTGCATTACAAAAATCAACCATTATACCTTTCAGAAATGTCGTTAAATAGGTGCAAAGAACAATACATTAGTTTACTGAGCGATAGAATACCCTCATGCCCTCATATAGTTGAGCATGTCATCTTCCACCACTTCTAACGTCTGCACAGTATTTTCAGTTCACACCAAAGAAGGCCTACTATTTCAAATGCCTTTTTACTCAATAGGGACTAATTTTGGGTGCATTTAAATGGCACGGTTAAGACCTTCTCACCGGGGCTGGAACTAGTGGTAGAGCGAAAACGCACATGCATAGGGCACGACTATGTGAGATGCCAGGCACGTACCTCTTCTTTCTCTTACCCCTGGTACAGGCCCTTGTTGCCCCACCACCGCAGGACTCGTATGTGTGTTCCTATGCCCAGGTCTGCTCCTCTGCCCCAGGTCTACCAATATTTAAATATAAAGTCATTCTGAGTGATCATGTCTTGTAATGGCAATTTCCCATGCGCATGTGCCAAAAATAGCCTGATGACCATGAAAACAATGTAAACTAGGGATGCACTGAATCCGGGATTCAGTTCGGGATTTGGCCAGGATTCAGACAAATCCAAGTGCCTGGCTGAGCAAATCTGAAAAATAATTTCCTTAATCTGCATATGCCAATTAGGGTTCAGATTCGGTTCCGGATTCGGCCGAAGTCTAAATTGTGGATTTGGTGCATCCCTAAAGTAAACCTGAAGCAATTACCATCCCAAACACCAGTTCTCAGCTGATCTGCGCAAACTGGAGGTGGGAAACAGGAAATGCATTATATTTCAATCAAGTATAGTATGTGAGACAAAGGCTCATTAACATGGTAGAATGAAGTGTGCAACAACTAAAAAGGCTGCAATCAGAATTGTTTGCACTTTGCTCACTGCATTTTGCTCTTGCAGAAAGGCAACTGGCCTCTGCCCTTTGAACAGAACACTCTTTCCAAGAAGCGGTCAAGAGGCTCCTACCTTTTTTTCAATCCAGTGCGAGAAGCAGAGTGCATTTTGCACCCTGGGAAAACATAAAAGACCCCTATTATTTTCCATCAAAGCCAGGCCCAGGAGCTTTGACACCCAAGACAAATGTGGAATTCTATTCATACTACAGTTATAGATAGTTCAACTGCGCCCCCCATCCACCTTTCCCAATATGGTTGGTCCCTAGACAGGTGTGTTTGCTGTTTACCCCTATTTCCAACTCTGTTTTCCCACAGCATTAACAAGATATGACCTGCTCGTGAAAGAAAGGGGTTTGGATTCCTTTATTAGCATTCCAGACATGTAGAATCTATATGTCAGTATTTATATTATTTTGCCACATCCCTGCATGTTTTTTCTCTGTCTTACACAATGGTTTATCAGTGAGGCATGGCAGTCTGTTACTCAGATTCGCCTCAGTTATTCCCAGGGACAGTGCATGTTAGTTCTGCTCACGTGTGTCAGCTGCACATAGGTGCTTGTCTAATTGTACATGACAACCTGTAAGTTTTTCCAGCTATGAGTTATATACTCTGCCAGTTGTATGTCCACAGTCAGTTGTCGAACAGCCATAATCTGCTGTATCTCAGTCATACATAAATAGAAATCCTGTGTTTTGCTAGCACATAGTTATCTGGGATTTATACTCTCCTATTGTCAGCTGCACAGCAAAGTGTCTGCATTATCAAAAGCCATAAATCAAATGGTAAAAGTAGTAACAGTATAGGTATATGCCTGGCTCCCCCCTCCAATGACAAAGTGATGCCAGTTGTATATAAGCAAGATACATAGCAAAATATAAATGCTAGTGAAGAACAATAAAGTAAAACAGAATGGATGAAAAAATAAGCCCAGCTGTATAGAGGCAATGGCGCAAGGAAACCAAGGGTCAAAATGTATTACACAGGGTCGTCATTTTAATCAACAAGCTAAATAATGCTATATGCCTTCTTTATCTGAAGATTAGATATCAGTATCCCTATTTCAGAGGTGGCTAGTTATTCCATTAAAAGGTGATGCTCAAGGTTCAACAGATAAGTATATATTAAATAATATATTAAATCTCCTGGCAGCTCAGCAATCTCAGAACATAGGTCCCCTATAGAGTCCTGTTGTGATGCCATGTATTTATTTGTATACCAGAAAGGTACACACTAAGGATGGGCGAATTTATTCAACAGGCATGGATTTGCAGCAAATTTACAGAAACTCAGCGTGGGAAAATTCGCTATGACAAATAAATGGTCGCTCGTCAAAATTGTCTCACGTCAAAATTATTCAGACGCGCGTGCAAAAATTGTTGTGAGGATAAAAATTTTACACATTTTACACAAGTTATTCATACACCCATTGACTAATGCATTTGGACAAAAGAATCACGTGAATAATTGTCGCATATCAAAATCATTTTGATGCCCAATGAATTTAATGTGTTTTGCTAATTTTTCGACGTTTCACTAATATTTCCGGAGTTTTGCAAATTTCTCTGCGAAACTTGACAGATTCGCCCATCACAAGTACACACTGAAATAACACTTGCTCTAGTACAGGCTTAAAGGTCATGCTGCAGTGCATTACATTACTACAAGAATAGGTTACTATTAAATGAAACAATTCATGGCAAATACAGAAATGATAAATAGTGATGGGCGAATTTTACCTGCCAGACGCGAATTCCCGTGATTGGCCGCCGGCGAATAAATCTGCGAAAATTCGCCGGCGTCCAAAAAATTGGATGCCAGCGTCTGTTTTTTGGACACCAGCACATTTTCGCAAATTTTTCTGCGAAACACCCCAAATTCGACCATCACTAATGATAAAATAAATAGAAGGAACAAATAAAGGAAGGTGCTGATGAGGTTGCTTAGGTCTAATAGGTAGATTTAGGCAAGCCAGGTGGACTGATTGATTCTGATCGACCTATGACTAGGTTGGCATTTATAAAACGAATAATAAATCCAATCGCATTGGATTTGATCCAGTCCGAGCCAGAATTAGAAGGTCTGAATCGATCAAATTCTGATTGATCAGCTATGAAAGTACGTCGGCGCTGCTTGAGTTTGTTCAGCATCCATATTCATCAAGTCCACAGGAATAAAAATGAATAAGTGAAAAAAAATGGACTATAGCCTTTAATGGGATTGAATCTCAGGACATAAGGAAATCGACACTACTCGGGCATTTCTAAATTAGGATTTTGTTTAAAAATAATTGTATTTGCCTATTGAATCCAATCCCTGCACAGACCGAATGACTCGGTGATAACCCCCTGGTTTAGAGGTTATGTTTAGAGTCCTGAACCAAATACAGTATTTGGTGTTTTTTTAGCAGGATTCGGCCGAATCCATCTGACTGGCCAAACTGAATCTGAATCCTAATTTGCATATTCAAATTAGGACGGGGAGGGAAATTGCATGACTTTTTGTCACTAAACAAAGAAGTAAAAAAAATTTCCCCTTCCCACCTCTAAATTACATAGGCAAATTCGGATTTGGTTCGATATTCAACCGAATCTTTTACGAAGGATTCGGGGGTTCGACTGAATCCAAAAAAAGTGGATTTGGTGCATCCCTAGTTTAGAGAATGTCATGGGAAGCCTTCAGTGCACACTGCCAGTTGCCAACAGTTAAATATGAGGGTTTGTGTTAAACTAGGGGTCCCCAACCTTTTTTCAAATGTAAAAAGAGGGGAGAAACACAAGCATGAAAAAAGTTCCTGGGGGTGCCAAATAAAGGGTGTGTTTGGCTATTTGAAGGTCCCAATGTGGATTGGCAGCCTATACGAGGAGCTGTTTGGCCATAAACCTGGTTTTTATGCAACCAAAATCTGCCTCCATGTTAGAAAGGGGTTACTGAGCAACATCCAAGGGGTTACTGAGCAACATGTTTCTCAAGAGCCACTGGTATGGGCATACCTCCCAACTGTCCCATTTTTTGTGTGACAGTCCTTATTTTGGCAGCTCAACCCGCAGTCCCGGATTGTTGCTGAAATGTCCTCTCTCTGATCTCCTGCACTGAACAGCCAGAAAAAGATACGTTTCTAAAACTTAATTGGCTTTTGGCAGAGAGCCCAAAATACCTGGCAGGTGCACATAGATAAATGTGTTACAATTATTTCTTTGCTTATCTTAAATTGTAACAATTTAAGATAAGCAGGTCTTTTGGGAAAAAAAAAGTGACTCGCATCTTAAAGGGCAATTAACCTGCATTAGCAAAACTGTAACAACTATAATAATTGTAATAATGGCAATTAGGGGTGTGACCACAAAATGGGCATGGTCAAAAAATTTGCCACTCGAAATGTTGGGATTTATGATTTGGGACCACTGTGTTATACTATGGGCAATCAGATTACAGGAGTCAATGGATACTCTTTGCAGGTGTGCCTATGACGCAGATAGAGTGTCCTTCAAGTGTTAGACTGTAAACTGGGTTGTAGTTTGAATTGTTCACTTGCTGTATCTGTCCCAGGAATCCATCAGTTATGCTCGGCTGTCTGTTATATACATCTTTATTTACTCACTGCCTTTTCATGCTACTTATACATGGCTGTCTGTTAGATATACAGTTTCAGCTCAGCAGTCACTAGGTAACAATGCCTTCAAAAATATAGGCTGTGAATTACACGGAGGTATTGGTTACACACCATTGTCTCCCATTCAAACGGTGCTGTCAGTCTAATATACAGCTCTGAGTTATGAGCAGCCATGTGCCATTTGTGCAACGTTGTGAGCTACTCAGGTGTATGGCACAGGTACCCACACACCAGTCTCTCAGCCCTCCAGCACAAATACCAATAAAGAAGTGTAGTTCAACCAAGCTGTGCAGCTGCAGGTGTGACATATTTGCCCTTTACCCCTATTACTAAAGGACAGCTCTCTTTTTTGAATTGTTGCAATCAGGACCACCATTAGAAATCACAGGGCCCCAAATAACAAAATTTTCAGGGCCCCGCCCACACTGGCGCCCAAGCCCCACCCCAGATCCCATCCACTCCACATCAGTGTTAAAAGACCACACAGACATCAGCACTAAAAAAGGTTACCCCCACACACACACAAATTATAAAAAAGCTATTGATGGCCCCTTAAGGGCCCCTCAAGTTTAAAAAAAAAAAAAAAAAAACATTGGCACCAGGGCCCCCCATAAAAGTTTTTTTTAAAAAGCATTGGTGCTAGGGCCCCTCTTACAAGTAAAAAAAATTGGGGCCCCAAATAATTATTTTTTTTAAAAAAACATTGGCGCCAGGGCCCCCCTTACAAGTTAAAAAAAAATTGGACCCCCAAAAAATATTTAAAAAAAAAACAAAAAAACATTGGTGGCAGGGGCCTATTGAATATTAAGATAATACATTGGCGGCCAGGGGACTTTGGCTGTTCCGCTTGTCGGCACTTCCACATTTCGACTGTTCGGGACTTCAAAAATTGCCGCAAAGCTTTGGTGCTCTGAAGAGCCCGGGACACTTGTCACCCCTGCCCCCCCCGATGGTGGCCCTGGTTGCAATTCAGCAGCAATAGCTGCGCTGTTGTACCAAATAACTGACATTTAGACACAATCACCATTCATTAACAGCTGTCATTTTCCAATTTCTTTGTTAGTCAATCAAGACAGTTTGTTATAAACAAGTGCCATTTGTACACTCTGCTTCCTCTGCCTACCTTTGTTAGTGCTATCTGCTGCATATATATAACTGTCACTTGCACACAGCCCTGGGTTCCATATTCACATCGCCTGTCACAGTTATGCACTGCTGCTTGCCATGTGGACGGCTGTCTGTAAATTGTAAACAGCTGTCAGCTGCATGCCATTGTTGTGCAGCTTTCTGCTATTAGTTCAGTTATACACAACTATCGGTCATTCCTACTCGACTGTCTGTTAGTTGAACATAGCGACTGCCAATTAAATATGGCTCTGCGCCTCGATATAGAGCTCTGTGTCTTTGTCTCTGATTTATTGCTCCAATAAGTACCTGAGCTTAGAATTAATGAGACTGAAAAAGCAATTAAAACAGCAAAGGGAGACGGAAGGAAGGAAGGCCGAAAGTGAGAGAGGTGGGGAAGGGAGGGCCCCAGTAAAGTCAGACAGTGCTGCTAGTGGAATAAGAAGGGCGTAAAGGAGATTGGATTAATGTTTATATTAACTGAATAGTTACAGTAGTGAGGTCACACAACATACAGATAAGTCCCTCTCCCTTTTACACCTTCCCTATTTTACTGCCCTTATCAGCTCCCTTCTCTCACGTTAGAAAAAATTATGGGGCAAGATTCAATTAGTAGAGAGAAAAAAAAAACTTTTCTCCTAATTGTTTTTTTTTTTCAATGGGATAAGCTTTTCTAATCAAATTGAATCTGGCCCATAGTGCCTGTATTTCAGGAATCCTCTGCACCAAAAATAGGCTTGGGCTCTCCTGTTATTGGGTCCTGTTCTGTATTTAGCATTGGTACACACACGCTGAGGCCCCTGGGACATGTGGTATATACTTGAATAAATGAGCACAGGAAACTCCAGTGATGAGTTTATTATTATATGCTGCCAGCAATCTGGTTGCTATGGTGCAAAAAACCCTAGCAACCATGCATTGATTTGAAGAAGAGAATGGAATATTAATAGGAGAGGGTCTGAATAGAAAGCAGAGTAATAAAAAGTAGCATTCACAATATATTTTTAGCCTTTCCAAGCATTTGTGGTCCCTATTTGAGAGCTGGAAAAAATAAGAAGGCAAATAATGAAACTACAAAAATAAGTTGCTTAGAATTGGCAAATCTATAGCATACAAAAGTTAACGTAAAGGTGAACCACCCCTTTTAAGCTCCGTGTCCCACACATTTTGTCCCATTCCTAGCTACTTTTAATATAGGATTTCTGTTCCTCCATGCAAAATTCTACAAAAATGCATCATTCCCAAAGAAGATATTAAGAGTTCGTATGGATCTGACCTAATCTAATTCCTGTAAAATTTACTGGAATAAGGCTGCATGCTAAATTGAATACTGGATTCAGTGCATCAATAAAATCAATTTCTATTTGTTCTAGCCTTTTCTTGTTGCCTTCCGTTCATCTGTAGGTGCTAGTGGCGTGCAACCTGCGGCCCATGCGGGTGATGTCTTAAAGGCTTAAAATGAATGATTAACAATTAATCCAATGAACTTTTAGCACAAAACACAACACTTTCAAGAGACCTCCCCATTAGGTTTCTACTGGGGTTAGGAATAAAAAATCCTTCTACAAGTGTGACTGCTAATGAGAATTAAGATGTCACATACTTATGTCAGCCTTGGTGGCTTTATTACTCAATTATCTAATAATGCTCCTCTGGGGAGGGTCTGTTAATGAGCAGTGACTTGCAATTGAAGTGAGCTGGGTGGAAGGGGCTATCTATATAATTATTGATGATAAAACAGTCACACTCCCCCTAAAGACTGGTCATTACACACGTTCCATACAGATGGGGCCTCAGACAATAACTCAAACGGGGGACAGCACTCATCTGTGTTCATCAGTGACACCTAATAGTCATAATGACTACTATAGCCATAGTCATCAGGCTTCATATATCTTATGTCTCAGCATAAACAGTCACTCGGTATTTAATGGTGGACAGAAGCAATAGGAAAAACGGGTCAGTGCCAACAATGGAGCAAAGGTTGTTAATATTTTTCCTCTTTTTCTGTGGATTTTTTCAGACTTTATGGGTAAGAAATAGGTGCAACATTACAGCTTCAATTTACTGTATTGCCCTGTGGTTTCTATGCCATTTATTCAACTTCCTTCTAAATTCAATACCACCTCACCTTCTTAGTTATATTTGGTCAGTTTGCCACTCTATGCCAGTTTTTAACCCCACAATCAACAGGGGAGGATGAAATTCTAGTTTGGGAAGGCTACCGATGGAAGGCTTTCTTTTGGGGGATTTATATAAATTATTATTTATATAATTAATACATCGCAGTTGGTCTGTTTCAGCCTCCCCCATTGTTTCTATCCCATCTCATCTTTGCCTTTCTTCTGGGTTTTTCCTACGTTAGCAATTTATTCTGTCAAACCTATCACTCTTCTCTATTTAAGGCTTTTTATTTCTGGGCATAGGAAAGTTAACAGATCAGAGACAGTTAACATAGATAAGAGCTACTGTATGTATATATGTGTGTGTGTATATATATATATATATATATATATATATATATATATATATATATATATATATACACACACACACACATACACACAAACATATATATATATATATATATATATATATATATATACACATACACACACATACACATACACACAAACATATATATATATATATATATATATATATATATATATATATATATATATATATATATATATATATATTTATTTATAGTTTCCGCTACTCACCTTTCTTATTGGGTGAGGCTTATTGGGTGCGGCACGTGGGCAAGGCTTAATTTACATACTAAGTTAGCCCCAGCACTCAATATATAGCCCCCTGAAAAAATATTCTTGCACAACTGAACTGTAACTTTCTTATAAAAAAAGACACTTAGTTACAAAGTTTGTACATTGCATGCATAAGCGGACGCGCGTCAGCTAGACTCATGAGCAAATTACAATGTTATTCGCTTAATTCTGCACCTTTGTTATCAATTCTTGCTGAGACACAACATTCTAAATATAAACCTTTTCAATGCCACTGTACAAACTCTAAACCTTTCAAGATATTTCTGTCAGCAGTTCAAGGCATGAACTATAGGTAAAGACTCATCATTCAGAATATACAGAGCTGTCCTACTCTGCACCATTGCTTTCCACTCACACAATAGTCCCTTTTCGTTCCCACCCATAAATCCTCCTGCTGCTCCTTATATTTGCAATTCATAATTATGTTCCATTAGGGTTCCACTCATTAAATATTTTAATTTTAATTCTGTGTTTCTAAGGTTGTAGATTTCCTTTTAAGTGTATTTCAGTGTGATCTGATTTCTGCTCTTGTTTATATATCAGAATACAGAGGCCGGCTGCTCCTTGTGTGTTGTTGATTTGATTTCCAGCTAAATTATAACTTACCAGATTAGAACCAAATCATGAAATGACATTTAATTGTGTCCCACTGGGGAAGAAAGCATTACAGCTAGAGAGAGAGGGAGCGTACATTGCAAAAATGAACGAAGAAGAGGGCTGTTACCTACTGTAGAATGAAGAAAAAATATAGCTTGCAGGGTCCTGGTACAGTATTCCTGGCACACAGCGACGCTTAAAAAATATATACCTGATTTCTTTGTTTTCTGTAGCTTGTAATGAGCCTCTTAAGAATTTGGTTTCAGTGGCTTGCACCTGCTCCACCATAGGTAGTTCTGTCGATAATGGCAGGTAACAGCCTTCTTATAAAATGGGGGCATGGGGAACTGGAAATAAGCATCCTGGAAACGGCATGAAGTGGAGCCTGATTTAGGATAATTAGGCTAATATGGAAAGCACTAAACACATTGTTTTTCGTGATTCTCACAAAATAAATATTCCATCTTATAATATGAAATTCTATTATAAAGTTTGTTCTAGGGCTTGACAGCAGCCCTCAATCGGAGATGGAAAATGACGGGAAATGTAGATCAACAACATCTCTAAGGCTGCAGGTTGGCTTCTACTGTATCAGGCAGATCTGTAGCTGCTCTCCATGGTGCTGGAACCAATGGGGCTCTTTTACCTTTGGGAACTAGCAAGACATTTGCTTTCATTATTCTCTTTCTATTTGACTGATAAAATCTAACAGTTCATAGGCTGGAATTGGTTCTGTACAGGTGTACAATTGCACCTATGTCACTATTTTTTTCGTATGTCACATTTGATTATCTTCTCTCTTCTTTGATTTGTTACTTATCCTAATGCCACCTTGGTGTGTTTTCCCCATTTCCATCTCCCTCATGTCCTTAGTTGATGGATGCATACACAGAGCTGCTGGCCCTCTCTTGAAGCTGGAGTGCAGCTCTCTTGGTGGCTGCCAAACTGGTCTTGCCAAGATGACCTGTGGTTACCTACTGCCTGCCAAGTGTAAGTGTGACCTTCACAGGTGCAAAATATACATGTGTATATCACAGCATAAAGCTGTCTAGGTTTGTACACCCATTGCCAGTCATGTATCTTTGTATCCCATTGGCAACAGCTTAAAGGTACAGGTGCTGTATGTGCGGGCCTAGCTTAAATAAAAAGTAAAGCTTAAAAAGGTATACTGTCATGGGAAAAAATTTAATAGTGCTGCTCCAGCAGAATTCTGCACTGAAATCCATTTCTCAAAAGAACAAACAGATGTTTTTTATATTCAATTTTGAAATCTGACATGGGGCTAGACATATTGTCAATTTCCCAGCTGCCCAAGTCATGTGACTGGGGTTTGATAAACTTCTATCACTCTTTACTGCTGTACTACAAGTTGGAGTGATATCACCCCCCCCTCCAGCAGCCAAACAAAAGAACAATGGGAAGGTAACCAGATAACAGCTCCCTAACACAAGATAACAGCTGCCTGGTAGATCTAAGAACAGCACTCAATAGTAAAAACCCATGTCTCACTGAGACACATTCAGTTACATTGAGAAGGAAAAACAGCAGCCTGCCAGAAAGCATTTCTCTCCTAAAGTGCAGGCACAAGTCACATGACCAGGGGCAGCTGGGAAATTGACAAAATGTCTAGCCCCATGTCAGATTTCAAAATTGAATATAAAAAAAATCTGTTTGCTCTTTTGAGAAATGGATTTCAGTGCAGAAATCTGCTGGAGTAGCACGATTAACTGATGCGTTTTGGAAAAAAACATGTTTTCTGATGACAGGATCCCTTTAACTAAAGCAGTAGCTAGAAATATTGTACATTATGTTTTGTGCTTCTGTACCAGCCCAAGGCAACCACAGCCTTTAGCAGGGAAGAACTGTCTCCAAAGATGCCCCAGTAGCTCCACATCTTCTTTTCTGCTGATTCACTGCACATGCTCTGTGCTGCTGTCACTTACTGAGCTTAGGGAACCACTCACAATATATAGAATAAAAATGTCAATATAAGGCTAGTTAGTAATTAATAAAGATAATTACTACATGGTAGCACAGAAACCACTGCAATTAGCATCAGAATTTATTAATCAGCCTTGTAGCGTCAGCTTATATTACAGAACCTCATTTTGGATAATTTGGGACGACCCCTAAGCTTAGCTTCTCAAAAGCTGCTCAGAGCCCACGGAGTGTTGCAGTGTTTCAAGATGGTGACCCCCTATGACAAGTTTGAAGTCCTGGATCATTGCTGCTATTGACAAGCTGAAACTTTAGGCTGGTGCAGTACTAGTTCAGTATATAAAATGGAATTTTTAGCCATATTCACTTTTAGGGTTTAGTTCTCCTTTAAAGTATGGGGGCTGGCCAATGCTTTAAAGGTAAGGACACATCTTCAGACTATATATGCAACTGTTGTCCATCTAATACCACCAGTGACCAGGTCATTTGGACAAATACATCTGTAATAAGATAAGTTTCATTACAAGGCACATTGGTAAGTTACCTAGTACTGGAGAAAGGCTACCAATTTCTAGTGACCTTTCCATCTTTCTGTTCTCCAGATGTGATTCACACAGTAGGACCAGTGGTGCAGGGGGACCTCGGATCTGCTCAGGAGGAAGAACTGAGGAACTGCTATCGGAACAGCATGTTAACTGCAGTCGAGGGCAAGCTCCGCTCCGTGGTAAGAATGGAGGGGTATTACAGCTAGATACACATGCAGGGTAATGTAACAATGACAGGCACCAGATCTAGTAACTGATAAACAATAAGCAGGTATTATTTATCGATTATAAGTTTGAAAGCAAACACAGTACTTATGGGTTACTTTACCCCAATGGGTAAAAGACAGAATTAAGTAAGAACGCTCAATCCATCACATACAATTCTTTATTGTTTCTCCCCCATCATCCCCTTCCCATATGCTATTTCACCATCATTCTCTTCCACTTCAGCACATATCCCCCATCTCTCTCCCTCTCTTTTTATTCCTTTGCCATCCTGTTTGTTTTATACTTTCACCCTTCATTTTTCTCATTTTCCCCTTTTTACAATAAAATTTGTGATGCACTAACACCTCTAGTGGTGATAGACACACAGAGATTACAATCTGATGTGCCATTGGACAATAACTGTAAAATTAAACAGCTTCAATCTATTGCACAGATTCTGCTGCTTTATTATTTCAGGGCTCTTCTTGCAGTCTTCCAGCTATTTCAGAATAGCATCCTGCATGGGATGCTGGGAGTTGTAGTTCTGATCCAAGAGGTGGGACACAGTTTGGATGTCCTTATTACATAGTTACATAGTTACATAGTTAAATTGGGTTGAAAAAAGGTAAAGTGCATCAAGTTCAACCCCTCCAAATGAAAACCCAGTATCTATACACACACACCCCTCCATACTTTCACATAAATTATATATACCCATATCTATACTAGCTATAGAGTTAGTATCACAATACTAATGGTGAAGAGAAACCCCTTCACAACAGCCAAACAAGTGAACAACACTCTCCAGAAGGTAGGTGTATCAATATCCAAGTCTACCATAAAGAGAAGACTGCATGAAAGTAAATACAGCGGTGCACTGCAAGGTGCAAGCCACTCATAAGTATCAAGAATAGAAAGGCTAGATTGGACTTTGCTAAAAGACATCTAAAAAAGCCAACGCAGTTCTGGAAAAACATTACCAGAATGATGGCAAGAAAAAAGTATGGAGAAGGCGTGGAACAGCACATGATCCAAAGCATACCACATCTCTATAAAACATGGCGGAGGCAGTGTGATGGCTTGGGTGTGCATGGCTGCCAGTGGCACTGGGACACTAGTGTTTATCCATGATGTGACACAGGACAGAAGCAGCCGAATGAATTCGGAGGTGTTCAGCGACACGGTCTGCTCAGATCCAGCTAAATGCAGTCAAATTGATTGGGAGGTGTTTCATAATGACCCAAAACATACAACCAAAGCAACCCAGGAGTTTATTAAAGCAAAGAAGTGGAATATTCTTGAATGGACAAGTCAGTCACCTGATCTGAACCCAAATGAGCTGCATTTCACTTGTTGAAAACTTCGGACAGAAAGGCCCACAAACAAACAACAACAACTGCAGTAAAGGCCTGGCAGAGCATTAAAAAGGAGGAAACCCAGAATCTGGTGATGTCCATAAGACTACAGGCCGTCATTGCCAGCAAAGGGTTTTCAACCAATTATTAGAAATGAACATTTTATTTTCAGTTTTTTAATTTGTCCAATTACTTTTGAGCCCTTGAAATGAAGTGATTGTGTTAAAAAAAGGCTTTAGTTCCTCACATTTTTATGCAATCTTTTTGTTAAACCCACTGAATTAAAGCTGAAAGTCTGCAGTTCAACTGCATCTGAGTTGTTTCATCTAAAATTCATTGTGATAATGTACAGAACCAAAATTAGAAAAAAGTGGTCTCTGTCCAAATATTAATGGACCTACCTGTATACACTCACTCCCAACACTACTATTTTATGTATAACATTTAGGGGCAGATTTATTAAGGGTCGAGTTTTTTTTCTCGAAAAATTGTAGTTATGTAGGGTATTTTTCAGTCAAAGCTCGAATTTTCAGGTTAAAAAAAAACCTGATTTTTTTCTAGACACCATCTATCGAGCTCATGTAGAAGTCAATGACAGAGGTCCCTTGAACTATTTAAAGCTGTTTGTAACCTTGATGATGCTCAAGTTTTTTTCAGTGGATTTCACTCGACAACTCAATCAATTAGAGGTTTTTTTGGCTGATAACGCGCTCAATTAGAGTTTTCGGGTTGTTAACCCAATATTCATGGACTGAGTTTTTTCTTAAATTAGAAACCATTGGAGTTGTGAGTTCATTTGAGGTATAAAAAAGCTCTAAAATGTGTCCTTTTATAAATAACCCCCTTAGTGTTGGATCTGCAGTGTTCTAATTAAAACTACCATACAAGAAATGCTTCATTTTATGATACACATCTAAGAGGACCATTCATTTAGAGAGGGGTTGGTATCACTGTATTTAAAACTGGGTCTGTGATTTATGGGAAAAAAAGTCAATTTGTAATGTGTCTGTTATTGGCTTTGGCTTCAGTTTGTACAGCTCTGTGACCAGAAACCAGAAAAGATAAGCGAAAAGTTAGTGCCCTGAACATCTATTGATTGGCATCTTCCTTCCTAGCGATTTCCCATGTTTACATGGGCAGCTGTATATAAACAGTAGACTACTATTGACAACAAGATTTAATTTATTTAGAGAACAATTGCAGCGCACTTTAACTCCCTTCCACTTCATCAACCTGAGGAATATTTCTGTTGATGAAGCAGAATATCACTAATAAGCAATTCACACAGTGAACGTAAGCTAGAATTATAATTACTGTCACAATATTATATATCTTTATTAAAAAATGATTATCTTTCTCAGGCTTTCCCTTGCATTTCTACCGGCGTGTTTGGTAAGTGCATTTGTGCCTCTGTGTGCGTTTGAGAGTGTGCCGGCTGCTATTAGATCTGCCCACCACCAATAGTTTGGTTCTTGCAGGGTATCCGCCGAAAGCAGCAGCTGATATGGCCTTGAGGACCATACGGGAATTTCTGGAGGAAAATAAAGATAAGGTGAGAAAACAAATGAGGAAAAGTGAGTAGGGAAATAAGAGAAAAAAGAGAAAAAGGAGACAGGGACAGGCAAGACCTTGTTTCTTGGGTTATAAAATGGCCAATGCCAAGCAACTTTTAAATTGGCCTTCATTGTTTATTTGATAGGTTTTTTAATAATTTGCCTTTTTCATCTGAGTCTTCCTAAAAAAAACAAATGTTTTGTAAGGCAACACATTTGTTATTATTGCTACTTTTTATTACTTTCTATTCTGGCCCTCTCCTATTCATATTTCAGTCTCTTATTAAAAATCAATGCACGATTGCTATGGGAATTTGGACCCTAGAAACAAGATTGTTGAAATTTGCAAACTGGAGAGCTGTTAAATAACTACAAATTAAAAAAATTAAAATAATTTGCCTCCATCTACATCATACCTAAAGTTAACTTAAAGGTGAAGAATCCCTTTAAAACTAAAAGTGTGGGCCGCCAGCCCTTATTTGTGCTAAAACATGGCACAGTACAGATTTTCGATATTTATACGAAGTAGAACTATACAGTCTATAGTTGAACTATACTGCCAGAATCTCATGCCAGCCTTTGGTTGACAGTAACAGGGCCAGAGCTGGTGAAGAAGGGGTCCCTGGTAATGCAGGAAGGCAGAGCTGCTGTCTATAGGGAGGAACAAAAATACATAAATAAGGACCATCTATCCTGCAGCTGTTAATCTACAACTTCCGGTATACCAATGACAGCCTTTAAACTTGTTCCTACCTACCAATCAAAGGGAACCCACCTACTAGCACATCTGCCATTGGAAGCATGTTTTCAACTGAAGCCTGACCCTATTGGTCCCCCATGAGCCAGAAAGAACCTTTTTCTTGAGGGGAGAATTAGCCTAGTGAAATGGAATTACTGGCTAGAGACTTTTTACAAGAAAAGACAAAGTAGGGAATGGAAAACTAGAGGCATAACAAAAGGAAGAGAGACATGATGGAATAAATATATATATTTGTAATTGAATTCTCCATTTGATCTCATTTTATGTTTAGTTTGACCGTGTGATAATCTGCGTCTTCCTGGAGAAAGATGAAGAGATTTATCTCCAAAAGCTTCCAGAATATTTCCCTTTGGGTAAGTAATGGGGAAGCTGCAGGCAACACAGGGCTGTAGCAGCAAATGGATTGGTGATGCAGGGATGATTTAAACTTGCATAAATATACAAGCTGTGAGGTTTAAAGGGACACTATTAAATTAAAATGAGCCCAAAACCAGTGTGCAGTATCTAGCGAATAAAATAATTGCTGGAAAAATATATACTTGTCTGTAGGAAAAAAAAAAGAAAGTAGTTTAAGCAGGAAATTAATGAAGCAAACCAGGTAGAGGTTGTAGTTCACTTGGGGAAATGAAAACCATGGTTCACCTTGGTGGCTGTGGACAGAAGTCTCAATACCTTTGTGCATAGTGGGAAAAGCATTAGCAGGGTGGCATTACCCTTAGGCCTATACCGCATCCATTATTTCGATTTTTTTCTACCTATAGCAAATGCTATGACAGAGTTCCACAAATTGCTGTCACAGAAAGTGCCACAATTATGCCTCGTTATGTCCTGAAATGACACCGTACATGCATCACCGTCACTGGCAGCCCATTGGGATCCACAATGTATGATTAAAAACTAAAAAGCTCTGCGTTCAGTAGTCTGATACAAGCCTGCTGCCTGGGGATTCATTTACACACAAACAGTGTACAGACAAAAGCCTAATAAAAAAAAAACACAAGTGACAAAGCCATGAAATAACTTTATGTAACCTGGACCTCTTCAGTAACACACACACCAAGGTTTAATGGCGTATGCAAAACTAAATAAGATTCATTTAAAAAGGGAACGTTACTTTATATTCTCTATTTAAGCTTCAGGGTTGTTTTAAAACATTAGTGGCCAGAGTTTCAAATAAGGACTTTTGATCTCGCCTCATGTGATGCAGGCAGCTGGAACCCTATGACTGGCACCAGAAGGGCAAATAGGCAGCAGCAAATATATTCTACAAAGAAAAAAAATAATAATTTGGCTTTTTTGGCACATGTAATTAAAGGAACAGTAACACCAAAACATGAAAGTGTCTTAAAGGAATGAGAATATAATGTACTGTTGCCCTGCACTGGTAAAACTGGAGTGTTTGCTTCAGAAACTCTACAATAATTTATACAAACAAACTGCTGTGCAGCCATGGGGGCAGCCATTGAAGCACAGGATACTAAGTAGATAACAGATAAGTTCTGTGGAATCCCATTGTATACTACAGAGCTTATCTGTTATCTGCTGTGTATCCTGTGCCTTTTCTCCTTTTTCAGCTTTGAATGGCTGCCCCCATGGGTACACAGCAGCTTCTTTATATAAACTATTGAAGAGTTTCTGAAGCAAACACACCAAGTTTGCAACAGTACATTACATTGTCATTCCTTTAATACACTAATTTTTTGGTGTTACTGTTCCTTTTAATCAGTAGGGGTCATCTACAAGCACAAGTGCAGTGCAATTTCGTGTACAGGTCACCATCACATTCCAGTGTAACTATGGTCTTGAGTCAGCAATTTTATCTGATGCCATTGTCACGAAGGGGATGCAAGTTCTTACGTCCAGTGGCGGTATCTCAAGGGTTCTCCTTATGTCAATTAGTGCACCACATTCAATTCAGAACAGGAGGAAGGAACGACCAAGTGCAACTATGTGGAAATTCAAGCGGTGGCTTTTGTACCTTTAATGATCAAGATATTTTTGTTAGAGATGCACCTAATCCAGAATTCGGTTCGTGATCCGGCCCTTTTCAGAAGGATTCAGATTCTACTGAATCCAAGTGCCTAGCCAAATCAAATCTGAATCCTTAAAGGAGAAAGAAATGTTATGTTAGGCACCCTAAGTGATTGTATTGACTTACCTGAAACCCCGGGCTGGTGCTCCTATCAGCAGAAAACTGCACTGGCCCGAAGTTATACCAGTGCGCACCACGGAGCGATCTTCTTCCGTCTTCCTCTGTCTTCGCACACCAGCCCAGAGTGTCAGGTAAGTAAATACCAAATGTTAAGCACCCCCAAATCACTGTATTTACTTACCTGACACTCTGGCTGGTGCTCCTATCAGCAGAAAACTGCACTGGCCCAAGATTCTTCCAGAGAGTCCCAAAGAGCCATCCTCTTGCTGCTTCTTCTTTCAGCGCGCCGCTATGCATGTGCAGTAGAGCGAAGCGTCGAACTTTAACAAAAAATGCTGGCTGTTTCATTCTATTGCGCATGCATCTGCCGGGAAATTTGAAGATCAAAGAAGCAGGAAGACGATGGATCCGTGCTATTCGCTGGAAGAACCCTTGGTCGGTGTAGTTTTCTGCAATAGGAGCACCGGGTCAGAGTGTCAGGTAAGTAAATACACTTACTTGGGGGTGCCTAATTATAAAATGACTTTCCTTCTCCTTTAAAGTTACTTTTCTTCACGCAAGCAAGGAAGTTTAAAATTTTAACCATGCACTTCCTAGCCTTAATTTAAATATGCAAATTAGGGTTCAGATTCAGTTCGGTATTTGCCCAAATCTTTCACGAAAGATTTAGTCGAATCTCAAAATAGTGGATTTGGTGCATACCAAATTTTCATGCAATAGCAACTGCACTTGCAATCATAAATGACCCCTATTAAATCTCTTACGATAACAAGTGCAATGTGCATCAATGGATGTTACACCAAGTGTGCAATGAAATTACCAATGCAAATAGAATTTTCCACTTGTCCAGACATTTATTCGTCAGGATTTGTCCCATATAGGGGCCAATATCTGCCTGTGTAAAGATACCTTTGCAGATCTCTCTCTCTGTATCTGTCCTTTTAGCCTAGAAGAGATGGCGCCCCCTGTATGAGGGGTAAGAAACGGACGTGTGCATGTTTGCAAAAATTAACCTATATTTTGTTATTAATATTTGCCAAGTTTTGAAAAAAGTAACCTGAATTTCTGTATTTGAATACTAAATATTGTATTTCTGCATTAACATGCACTGCTGAATTGCTTACCACTGCTGTATATGACTGAGTGGGTGGGTGCATTTATTTCGGTGGTAAGGTTTATGCATTTTACACCTATATAACATTTTGCCCCTGTACCACTCCTAGAGGTGATGGCACTGCAGAATGCTAAGTAACTGCAATATATATTATTATTACATTTTGCCCCTGTACCACTCCTAGAGGTGATGGCACTGCAGAATGCTAAGTAACTGCATTATTATTTTTTTTTCTTTCTAATAGATTTCCGCAAAATATTTAACTGATTGATCATTTTGGTGCTCAGTTGCAGTTGTGTGCTTCTACTGTATGTAAGTGGAAGTCAACAGGGTAGGGGACAGGAAGTAGTTAAATGCACTTTCAAACCAGAATTTTTATCCCAAGTTATCAAAGATGCTTCTACCGCAAGATAAAAACCTGGTGGGCGGGGAAAAATAATAATAGAGGGTCACTAACACCTCAAAGGTACAGCTGGTATTTTCCACTTGCTAATAAATGAGGGGCATATCCCATCCCTGTGATAAATCACCAAAGTAGCGGAAGTCATAAAAGAGCACAGTGCTCACTGACAAAAAAAATGTGACGCTTTATACTTCATAAATCAATTGCTGGCGGTCATAAGCATCAATTCTGACCCTTTTAGCTGAGCAACTCATTGATAAATGGCCACCTTTATATGCAATTCTACAATAAAAACAATTAGATTAATTACGCGCTGAATATAGCATCCATTTTACCTCCTTTACTGGCATAACTGATGCATTAGAAAGGACTAAATCAATGTGACTATAAGATCACTTTTCAAAAAAAATGAATAGGGCATTATTAAAAGTTTGTCTGACACAATTCCGCTGTATTTTAATAACTGGGATACAAGCCATTTGTGTTGCATTATTCTGATAAACCTAAATGATTCTATTTAAAGGGGCATTAATTCTACTTTTGTATTTATTGGCTAATGGAATTAAGAGATACAGGTATTGGAATTTTTTTTGGAACCTCATTATCCAAAAAGCTCCAAATTACAGGAAGGCCATCTCCCATAGAGTCCCAATGATTTCCTTTTTCTCTGTAATAATAAAACAGTACATTGTACTTGATGGTAACTAAGCTGCATGAACCCAAATTGTGGGCAAAACAATCCTATTGGGTTTATTTAATGTTTGAATTATTTTTAGCAGACTTAAGGTATAGAGTGCCAGTTAATGTAAAGATTCCTCCCTTATCCATTCCAGATTATAGATCCTATACCTGTACATATATAAGAGTATTCTGTTCTAGGACTTGCCAATACTGCATTGTATCACCTGAGCCATTATACGGAGTCTGATTTCTATTATCCTCCTTACTGCATTCTTCAGGGGTGGGGGTGGGGGGGCACAGATTCAGCTGTTAATGAAGGGGTGGATACATATATTTGGGTATTATCAGCATACAGATGATAATTAAAGCCAAATGAGATCTCCCAAAGACAGAGTGTACAGGGAGAACAACAACAACATACCAAGTACAGAGCTTTGTGGCATTCATACATTAAGTGGAACTGAAGATTGAACTGAGGTTTTGTTAGCATAAGTGAATGAAGGGTTAGACAGGTAAGAAGAAAGCCAAGATGCAGCCTGGTTGCAAATACCAAGTGAATACAGAATTCGCATCAGGTGGTCATCCGTATTAAATGCAGATGATAGGTCAAGGAGGATAATGATAGAGAAATGACCTTTGGCTTTAGCAACCTGAAGATCAATTGTAAAGTAGAGTGTGCAGGCCGGAAACCAGATTGCAGAGGGTCCATCAGATATTAAGAATAGGCATTTTTAAGAATAGGCTTTATACAGGCCTGTTTGAAGGACAGGGGAAGGTTCCAGAAGTCAGAGAAGAATTGAAGAGTAAGTGCTGGAGTAAGCTCAGCAGCACAGTGTTTAAGCAGAAAAGGAGGCATAGGGTCAAGAAAGCAACTTGGGAAGACAAGAGAAGCTTGGAGACATGTTTACAGGATGGAAGGAATTACAGCATGCAGAAGGAAGAGTTGGATTGCATTAGTAGATGTATGAGATTTCGGATTAACTCTACTTTGTTTTTAAAGAAATCAGCAAAGTCCTGAGGAGAGTATGTCAGGTTGACCGATACAGTTGATGAGGGATGGGTTGGATTGAATTTGTTATTGTTGATAAGGGTACTGTAGTACTCTTGCTTGGCCTTCGACAAGGCAGAATTGAGGCATGACAGAAGACATTTATAATGAATAAAGTCTGCTTGTGTATGGCATTTTTTTCACATACGTTCAGCAGATATTGTACAGGAGCGTAAGAATCTGGTTTGTGAACCAGGGTTGTGGGTTTTGAGCATGAGTACCCTTAGCCTGTAAGGGGGGCAAATGAGCCAATGCTGGAAGATAGTATGTGATTATACTCACTAAATAGGGTATCAGGACCAGACATCTCCCTAAAGGAGGATAGACTGGACCTGAAAGACTGAGCTAAGGCCAGGAGGTCAATGTCACATAGATTCCGACTTAAGACAGTGGAGGAAGGAGCAGGTGGGGAAGGAGAATGGGAGATGAAAAATGTACCCAAATGATGATCGGAAAGGAGGAAGGAATCGCTGTTAAAACCAAAGAGAGGTTTTTTAGTAAAGATTAGATCCAGAAAGTGCCCATCCTTGTGAGTAGGGGGGTTTGCTCAAAGGAGGAGCTTAGGTGGTGAAAACAAGAAGGACAGGGTTGTGAAGCATCTTTAATATGGAAGTTAAAATAACCAAGGATAATTTCAGGGTTGTCAGTACAGAGAAGAGGGCTTCTGCACATGCCCTGATTCAGGAGGCTCCAGGTATCCCCCCCCCCATGATTTAGATTTACTCGATAGGCAACTGCCCCCCAAACATGAGCCTTTGAGTTCCTGGTAAATATGAGCCTGGTACTGACATACCATGAATGTAAATTAGAAACAGTTTCCTGCTATACAAAGTAACAAATAACCCTTTAAAGAATATACATAAGTCCAAAAACCCTATATAGAAGTTGCCAGATATTGCAGTCTCAGAGATGCTAGATTTGGGGTCCTTCCTAGTGATAGAATTTTAATTTAAGTAGCAAATATGTAAATTATCAAGCCCCTTACTCTTAAACCCTATATATAAGTATATTAGGCAGCTTTATGATTGGTCATTTTCTATGAGTAAATTATAATTTTTGGCTTAGAGACATTGGACATGTAAACCCCCCACACAAAAATGTAATCACTGAATAGCCTCTTTGGAATCTCTAAATACCTGCCACTCTGGTTCTTCAAAGGTTAATATTAGGGCTGCAGCATCCCCTTAATCACTTAGAATTCCTTCTGCTCCTGTAACCCACTCAACCCCCTCCCTCAGGAATCTCCTTTGGCTGTTGGCTACTGAGCATGCGCAGTTCTTCTCAGCTCAGATTAATAAACACACCCTCCAGTCTAACAGCCAATGAAGAGATGGAATGGCATAGAAACTCTAGCCGTCTGATTTAACGCCTAACCTCCTCTCCTGAGCTCAGAGTTACCATTACAGTGCTCAATTCAAGCAGGACTTGTCCTCATAGTAAATTCAGCCTGTTTTAGCCTGCATTGTTCAATTGCATGAACTTTACATCGCATATGTGCTGTTTGCAGATATAAATGCACTGATGTGTCAGAGGGGAAATGGCCCCGGGTCAAAGCTGCTATTAGTTTTAGGGAAATGGTGGTAGAAAACAGAGGGAATGTATGAAGTGGCGTAACTACCGGGGGAGCAGGGGGTGCAATTGGGCCAGGGCCTGCACCCCTGCAGGGCCCCCCGGCAGTCACGCGCCGACTGGATTCTGCAAATGCAGCAAGGACGATGGTGGGGGCGGGACCCGGCTGCACGGCCCGCCCCCATCTAGTTCCGTCACTGAATGTATGCAGTACAAATAATGCCATTTAGGTGGGGGAGCTGTGTCCAACTTATATTAATGGTAGGAAAATATAGGCTTTACATGTCCTTTAAAGGCATGTTTCACTTTAAAGTTAACTTTTAATATGTTATAGAATGGCCAATTCTAAGCAATGTCTTAGTTGGTCTTCATTAGTTATATTTAAAATGTGTATTGTATTGTTATTGCTACTTTCTACTACTTTTGAAACCCTCTCCTATGCATATTTTAGTCTCTTGTTCAGATCAATGCATGGTTACTAGAGTAATTTTGACCCTAGCAACCAGATTGCTGAAATTGCAAACTGGAGAGTTGCTAAATAAAAATCTAATTAACTTAAAAAAACACAAATAAAGAAAAATGTAAACCAATTGCAGATTGTCTCAGAATATCATTCTTTACATAGTATTAAAAGTTAATTCAAAGGTGAATAACCCTTTTAAAAGAGAAGGAAAGCCATCCTGCACTTAGGGGTGCCAAGTGATTGTATTGACTTGGGCATGTGCTCCTATCAGCAGAAAACTGCACTGGCCCAGGGTTATACCAGTGAGCACCACGGAGCGATTCTCTTCCGTCTTCCGCTTTAACTAAAAAGTTGGCTATTTCGTTCAACTGCGCATGCGTTTGCCCCAGGAAATTTGAAGCAAGAAGAAGATGGAAGAGGATCTCTCAGTGGTGCTCAGTGGTACAACAATGGGCCAGTGCAGTTTTCTGCTGATAGGAGCACCAGCCCAGGGTTTCAGGTAAGTCAATACAATCACTTAAGGGTGCCTAACATTTGGCACCCCCAAATGGAGGATGACTTTCCTTCTACTTTAAAACTCTTATGGATTAAATGGAGATTCCCTTATAATCAGATTCTACTTGTTTATTCTTCCCTACAGACTCTACGTATCCGACCTGTAAACTGCAAGAATTGCGTTGGAAGCTTTTCACCCTGAAACCCCCCTTCTTCTGCTCGTCCTATTTGCCTTCATTATCATTAGTAAAGTCAATTCTAACAAAAAACCTTCACAGTGTGATTATTTTATCCCAAAGAGGAGGGAGGAATGGAACAGGAAACACCCTAAACATTTCAGTAAGTGCAGAGTTTAAAAGCATTCATTGATTAGCCATTGATTTAATCAGAAAAATAGCCCAATAACTGTCACTCAGCAAGAACAGTCCTGTGAAAAGTCCTGTGTAAGGACGGACTACAAAATGGTGCTAAAAAACATTAAAAAAAAACTAAAATCATGGAATACCAGGCAGAATCCATTCGGAAAGTTCACATATTTGTATACATGGGGAATATTGACGTGCAGGTGGGCTGACACCCAGCGTAGGACTGGGCCGGAAAAAAACCCAGTAGGCCCCGCTGGCCCAGACCCGTTCCACAGAGTGAGACCTCCTCCCGGTTTCCCGGCTCCACCTGTTGCCCCGCTCACTCCACGTGCCTGCCCACAAACTAGCATGCCATAGGTATGCGCTGCCAGAGCAGAGGTGAGTTTGCTGGGGAGGGGGAGCCCTGATGTGGCCACTGACCCTGCTGACACCCACCGATTTTGAGGGTCCCAGGAGGGTTCGGGTTTAGTGCTTCTTCTGCTCTCCCTACCTATGACCTTACTCTGCTGGCTTTCAGCTCTGGCAGCCTCCATTTATAGCCATACACCTGCCCCACTCGCCCACTTTTGTTACATTAGAGATGGGCTGGTCAGGTGTGGGTCTATAAATGAACATGCAGGTTGAAACAAGCAAGTTGAATTTTTGTTGACCCGCACATCACTAATGGTGAACCATTCAGAGACTAGAAATGGAAGCACACATAGGAGAAACCATTCTAAAGCCAGAAATATTGGCATACATGGGGAGAAACCATTGTAATGGCCTAAAGAAGAGAGACTAAATACTAAAGGTAAGGCTTCTTACACTTGGGGATGCCAAATGTTAGGCACCCCAAGTGATTGTATGTACTTACCTGAAACCCCGGGCCGGTGCTACCAATCAGCAGAAAACTGCACCAGCCCAGGGTTATAACTGTGAGCACCACAGAGCGATCCTCTTCCGGCATCTCCTTTCTTCAAATTTCTCGGGGCAAATACGAAATAGCCGACTTTTTAGTTCAACTTTTTTCGCTCTACTGCACATGCACAGCCGCGCGAAGGAAAGAGGAAGAGGAAAGACACATCTGACTCGTCTGAGTTATACTATGTTATATCTCTTTGTGCATCATCTCAAAGAAGCCAAGCAAACAGCACGTCGAAATCACAGGTCTTGCACAAGATCCTTAATTGCTTCTTGTTCCATATGCTCAGAAATAATAAACATAACAAAACACAGCACACCCCATTGTCTGCAAGCCTTGGAAAGTGTGAATCGATTTCATAAAATATACACAGATATTTTATGTTCCACTGGGCATGGGGCAATTCTCCTTCTGTGTATGGGGCCAGTGTCTGACTGGAGACCCTTGGGCACTTCTGGGCACCAGAGTTAAAGGGACCCCACTGCCACTGACTGGCCAGCTGCAAATACCATTTACCACTCTGTCCCCCATCCACGTTCAAGGTGGATAACACGTCCCCTTGCATTCACAAACCTTACACTTCCGTTCGGACTTCTGTGTTGGGGCTCAGGGCAATAGGGTCCCACTGGGATTTCTCCTGGTACACTAGTGAGCCAGTCTGACCCTGTATGGGGCATTTTTATTTTTTTGCATGGGGTAGCTTCCCTATGAGACAATTCTACATTTGTTTATGGGGCAGTTTTCTCTGGAGTATGGGGCAGTTATCCCTCTGGGTAAAGGAAGTCCCCTTTTTGTATGAGGTCATTTTTCCTCTGAATATGGAACAGTCTCTCTGTGTATGTAAGGAAAGTCTCCTCTGTATATTGGACAGTCTTTTGTGTATGAGAGTCTCTCTCTGTGTAAGGAAAGTCTCCTCTGTGTATTAGACAGTTTATTTTGTGTATGACACAAGTCTCTCTCTGTGTAAGGAAAGGCTCCTCTGTATATTGGACAGTTTTTTGTGTATGAGAGTCTCTCTCTGTGTAAGGAAAGGCTCCTCTGTGTATTAGACAGTCTCTCTCTCTTTATAAGGAAAGTCTCCTCTGTGTATTAAAGTCTCTTTCTGCATAAGGAAAGGCTCTTCTGTGTATTAGACAGTCTCTGTGTAAGGAAAGTCTCTTCTTTGTATTAGACAGTCTCTGTGTAAGGAAAGGCTTCTCTGTATATTAAACAGTCTCTCTGTGTAAGGAAAGGCTCCTCTGTGTGTGGGGCAGTTTCTCTTTGTGCGTGGGGCAGTTTCTGTCTGTGTAATGAGCCTGCTGTAAGTGAATCTCTGGAAGGGTATTGATGTGGGGGGGGGTAGGGGCTCTGCAGCAATTTCTTGTTGAGACTTCCTCCCCTTGCTTCTAATTACAGACACAGACTATGGCTCTCCTACCACTGATTGTGTATTTGGCCTGCATTGTAATTACCATATTAGCTATACCTGAAAGAATAATAAAGAAATCAGGAACCATAATCATTATTACTGTTTTACAATATGCCCCTCCACTGTATTTGTGTTAATACAATGGCCTTAGCTCACATCTCTAATTATAAGGTATCTATGTCCCCATTCCCTCTTGGTAATTATACCTCTCACTAACGAATACAGTGCACCGAGCCTTGCAATGTCCTGAAAAGTTTATTGCTGTAATATTTTCTACTCAGATGGATGCGACCGCTGGACACTCTTATGTCTCCCTGATTCCTCCAATATATTAAATACATTCTGAGCCCAGTAGGTGGTTAGGATATATGAGCCCAGGGTCCTGCAACTAGTGAAATTAAAAGGCCTGGGTTTAAAACCAAATAGGCCTAAAATAAGCTGGGTTTGATTTCCTTCTAAAATGAAATAAATTAGGATTTAAAAACGGACACAAATAATACATATGCACATGAGAAGATTTATAGAAAGCTGGTTTGTAATTGTAAAAAATGTTGTTGAGCTCAGATTCTGAGATTTCATTCAGTTTCAGAAATGATGAACAATGTTCCCAGTAGGGATGTACCAAATCCACTATTTTGGGATTCAGCCGAATCCAGATTGTTTTCGTGAATTATTCCACTTAAAGAAAAACTACACCCCCAAAATGTACACTTAAGCAACAGATAGTTCATATTATATTAAGTGGCATATTAAAGAATCTTACCAAACTGGAATATATATTTAAGTAAATATTGCCTTTTTACATCTCTTGTCATGAGCCACCATTTTGTGATGGTCTGTGTGCTGCCTCAGAGATCACCTGACCAGAAATACTTCAACTCTAACTGTAACAGGAAGAAGTGTGGAAGCAAAAGACACAACTCTGTCTGTTAATTGGCTCATGTGACCTAACATGTATGGTTTGTTGGTATGTTTGTGAGTACAGTAAATCCTACGATCCCAGGGGACGGCCCTTATTTTTTAAAATGGCAATTTTCAATTTATGATTACCCAATGGCACATACAACTAGAAAAGTAAATTATTATGAAAATGGTTTATTTACATGAAGCAGGATTTTACATATGAGCTGTTTTATGCAATATCTTTTTATAGAGACCTACATTGTTTGGGGGGTATAGTTTTCCTTTAATAAGCCATGGTATGAAGATCTTCATGATACAGGTCATGGCATATCAAGTATAAGTAAAGAAGCTGCTCACCTACATGGTGGAGGGCAGATACTGGAAGCCAATATTGACCACTCCCTTTTCAAACCACACCCACTTTAAACCACACCCATGTTACCACAATACATTTCAAGACCATAAGCACATTAATGGCGGTAGCCCTTCTTTTCACTATTTCATTCATATCCCTTTTAAGCACCTGAGACGACTGCATGGTGTATTTTAGATGGGGGATTACTAGCACTTTGTAATAGGGAAGAATGACTCATCCTGTGAATCTATAACTGTTATCGCAGGACAATACCATGTTGTTGTTTTTTTTTTTTGCTGCTGACTGGTATCGCTTGCTACAGCTAAGTTTATTATCCATGAGTACCCCTAGGTCTTTTTCCATCAAGCATTTGCCTACCATAGTCCTATTAAGGGTACAAGTGGTTTGCATATTTTTAAATCCCTAATGTATAAGCTTACATTTATAAACACCGACTCTCATCTGCCTCTTAGCTGCCTACATTGCAACTTTGTCCACATTCTGCAACAAGGAAGCTACATTCTGGATGGAATGAATTTGACTGCATAGTTTCAAGTCATACACTGACGCAGATACATTGCTTTAAGTCATAAATGAACAATTGAATAAAAGTTGACCCAATACAGTAACTTACAAAAGGGAACTGTAACTATAACAAGTTCTTTCTTATGTTATAGTCAGACAGTGTCACTTTAATAGAGTCTCCATTGGACACAACAGGGATTTTATCTGTTCATGGTAAAAAGGGGTTGGGGTCTGATCTCAAGTAAAGATTCTCTTACATTAGGTACAAATATTTAATATCCCAGTTAAACAGAGGAAATCTTTATCCTTTGCTCATAGCAAATATTTCTCTCTAGGAAACACATACATACTCTACAAGCTCTTTCCTCAAAGTTTCCAATGCAAGATATCAGGTCTAAGAAAGACTCCATAATAAATGTGACCTTTAACTATGCACCACTAACAACTGCCTAATACCATGCCCCAAACTTGAGACTTGAAGGCTGGTGTATGGATCATCCCTTCTCCAGGACTGGAATATCTATTTGCTATAACCATTTGATGATCTTTGGACCTAGTGTTAACCATAGTTATGCTATGTTATGCCTAGGCTTTCCCATTGGGAGGACCACTGGTTGAAAATATATTAATATCCAGTAATCCAGGAAGCAGACTACTACATTTTGCCTGGACGGTATATAATGGATACCAGATTGTTTTAGAGCAGTAATCGCCAACCAGTGGCTCATGAGCAACATGTTGTTCCCCAACCACTTGGATGTTGCTCCCAGAGGCCTCAAAGTAGGTGCTTATTTTTGAATTCTTGGCTTGAAGGGACGTTTTGGTTGCATACAAAACAGGTATACTGCCAAACAGAGACTCTGTAGGCTGCTAGTCCACAAAGGGGCTACCAAATAGCCAATCACATCCCTTATTTGGCACCTCAGGGACTTTTTCATGCTTGTGTTGCTCCCCAAGACTTTTTACAATTGATGATGACTCCTGGAAAAAAAATGTTGGGGACCTCTATGAGTTCTTCATCAGAAGTACATACATATTGATATTTAGCAGCTATTAAGGGTCAAAATCCACTGGGATTAGTTTATGTAGTTAAAACTACATTAATGCTACTTCTTTTGTGATGCTACCCAACTCTCTTTACAATTGAATGTGGCTCACAGGTAAAAAAAAGATTGGGGACCCTTGCTTTAGAGGGTGTGGAAAGTTTCATTGGAACTATGTTTCATGTCTGGTCTGCTCAGAATACATGATGATATGTTGGACTTCTTCCATTTACCAATGTTTCCAAAGTTGTACATATACCATTTTAGAGGATGCCTACCCAAGAGATACATAAATTCCGATGGAGATTAACTAGTTCTATATTCCTCTCTGCAAGACAGACCATAATGAAATTCTGGCTTTTGAGCAAGCTCAGCATCAATTTGGTTAAGAGGGAGGTAAATTGAATTTGGATTATTGAAAGGCTTAATTGCTTCTCCCCCTCCTTCTTCTTCTCTTTCTTAAAACATGGTAGCCACGGATACAGAACAGGTTTCTGGACAGGTGTACAGCTTCTATAGGATGGGTAGTTTCTGTTCATATTGCCCAGAATGTATTAATCAGAGGGAACACTAGCCACAAATCTCAGCAAACTATTTTACTGCATTAGAATAGTACCTCAGTGCCTATTAGGCACATGGTTGTATAGAATCCCTGTGACCTTTGCAAAAAAAAACAAAACATGGCACGCAAACCACCATTCTGCAAATGCAATCTGCTGATGAATAGGAGACACACGTGTGCCAGTAAGTAGGTATCAGGAATGTGCTTGCATTCATCAGCAATACCCACAGCATTCCACAAAGAGTAAAGCATGGTGCACCCATGTGCTGGGGTTTTTCTAGCATGGAAAAAAACTTGGTACTTGCTTTGGTCCTGTAGCAACCGGACCTGCACCTTTTCTATTTTATTCAATTGACCAATCCTTTCTCTGGCATCTAGCAACTCAGCCAAAGTTAGTTGATTATTTAGAGGTTGGTCCAAATAAACAGAGGCCCAAATAATTCTCCACAGCCCACTGAATAGTTACTGTCTATGGGACCTTACAGCAGCCCCTCTGGCATTTGCCAGAACCCACAGATCCGGGCCTGGCTTCTAAGTTTAATGGATTTGCATAACCCCGTGTGTCACACAGCAAATAGTTAGGACTTACCAAAGAGATCTGCATTTATAGGGCTTGTAGCTTAAATACTTACTCTCAGTTCTAGATGATTAATTGAACTGGAATTATTATGTAATCTGTGCCATTTTGCCATGAAAAAA
This sequence comes from Xenopus petersii, assembly GCA_038501925.1. Lineage (NCBI taxonomy): Eukaryota > Metazoa > Chordata > Amphibia > Anura > Pipidae > Xenopus > Xenopus petersii. The sequence goes on from CM076678.1 coordinate 28,099,304, forward strand.
AATCAGGAAACTTTGTGAAACTGCAGAAATTTGCATTTTTGCTGGGTTTTTTTTTTTCCAAACAAATTGCATTTAGCGTGTTTTTGTTGATGCATTTTTGCCCAGTACAAAATGCAGTGAAGTCAATAGCCTTTTTTTTTTTTTTTTTGACGGCATTTTTGTTTGTTTTTTTTCAACTAAAATTCATTGAAAAATAAGCTTTATTTCGCAAACATTTTTCATGGGAAAACTTTTTGCTGTGAAATTGTGCCAAGGTTTCGCGGAAAAATTCACCAGTGGTAAGGCACAAAATTTAGCAGTGAATCCATGCCTGGTGAAATTGTAGCAAATTAATATGAATGCTTATTTAGAAAGCTCTACCATATTCCTCAACACCGTCCAATAGATGGGCATATACACTGACTGATTAGATTCAAAAACCCATCTAATAACAGATGCAAGAGTTAAAGCGAGCCCTGCCCAAAAGAGCTTACAATCTAAAATAACGTTTTATAAAGTCTGGAAAAATCTAGGAGAATTTTTTGAAAATGTTTGTGTGCATAATCAGTGCTGGGTCTGTAGCGGGAGAGTGAATAGACCGAGTATAAATTCACAACAAGAATAGATGGTGAAATAGAGTACCTATAACATTCTGAGCGTTTCTCTTGCACCATCTAGTGGCACCAAGTTGAAATAATTTACTAAATATTTTTATGCTGCCCAACACTGGATGTCTAACTGAATCTGCAAACTTGTCAGCCAACAACATGACTGAAGAACAATTGATTTGTCTTCTAACTATTCTGTTCATGTTTCCAGTACAGGTATGGGATCCATTATCTGGAAACCCGTTATCCAGAATGCTCCAAATTATGGACAAGCTGTCTTCCATAGACTCCATTTTATCCAAATTATCTAAATTTTTAAAACTGATTACCTTTTTGTCTGTAATAATAAAACAGTACCTTGTACTTGATCCAAACTGAGATATAATTAATCCTTAATGAAAGCAAAACCAGTCTGTTGGGTTTTATTTAAGTTTAGTAAGTAAGAAATCCAAATTACGGACGGATCCATTATCCAGAAAACCCCAGGTCCGAGCATTCTGTCTTACAGGTCTTATACCTGTACTATAACATTTAGAAGACATAGCATTTATATAATGAAGGCATTGCAAACTAGATATGAATACGATAAAAATAAACTGTAGCAATGTACCCAAAAAAACATATACAGTTATTGTGTTGGTAAATGAGTTCACAGAACCATCAATACATTTAATGGTTGTATCAGAACATTGAAATAACCTACCACTATCGATCTAAGTACTGGAGTTAATCTGCAAAAATGTGCATGCATGTATACTACACCAACTGAAAACTATATCTCAATTATAATGCTAACCTGCCACATTCCAGCATTCCTGTAACCTCTACATGAATAAAAGTACTCTACCTGGATACAACAGTATTAATACTTGTACCCTGGTAATAATGAAGTACAGGTATGGGATTCATCATCTGGAAACCCGTTATCCAGAAAGCTCCGAACTACGGGATGTCCATCTTCCATAGGATCCATTTTATCAAATTAATCTAATTTTTTGGAAACGATTACCCTTTTCTCTGTGATGATAAAACAGTACCTTGTACTCAATCCAAAGCAAGATATAATTAATCCTTATTGGAAGCAAAACCAGCCTATTGGGTTTATTTAATGTTTAAATGATTTTCTAGTAGACTTAAGGTATGAAGATCCAAATTACATAAATATCCATTATCCGGAAAAACCCCAGGTCCCGAGCATTCTGGATAACAAGTCCCATTCCTGTAGTTCATATGCCAGCAACTATTTACAGTACTCTATTACTTTTCTCCAGTTACTTGTTACTCCCATGGTACAACTTCTCAGTATATCCCTGTTGAATCTGCAGCTTAGCATTTCACATTGCAGCTGTTTAGTAGTATTTAGAGGACAAACCTCAATTACACCAACCTGTTGCAGCGGTTTCAGTATTTAAAACGGTTTTGCATCTGCAATTCATTATTCTAGGTTACATTTACTATACTGTTTGCAGTTATCATTGGCAGCTTGCATTATATATATATATATATATTATATATATATATATATATATATATATATATATATATATATATATATAAATCTGGTGCAGAGGGCGGTTATGATGGTTGCAGCAATTAACCATGAACTGTAGTAACAACAACAGTGTGATGGTGTAAAGAAAATATTTGCAACATAAGGACTCCCACATTACACTCGCTGAAGTAACAGGCTAAACCAGAGCCTTGGTCTTACAAAAATGACATTTATGCAGCCAATACTCTGTATGCAACACAGGAGTTTAGCTATGCAAGCTTTACAGGCAGCAGGTAAAACAATAAAGCCATAACAGGTTGTGTAGGTAATTAAGCTGTAAAAAAAACACCATTGCATTAAAAGTGTTTCTCTTAAAAAGATAGCATATTTAGACAACTTACCCGATTCCTCAAGCACTTGCATTCTTACTAGTATAGCTGGACAGCTTCTCTGCCTCTTCATGCTGGTGCAGTTCAATAGCCCAGGAGCTTAGTTACACAGGCCTTGTGGGTTGCAGCAGGTGAATCCAATAAAGCAATTATAGGCGGAGAATGAATTAGGTTTCACAAGCTTTTCCTTGCATTAGGCACTTTTTCCCTTAATGATGGCATATATAGATAGTTTATTTGTTTGTGCACTTATACAGCACAGGAGTTAAGTTAAACAGTAGCTTACACAAGCCTTAAAGGATACATATGAAGCCAATAGAGCAGTGATCTCCAACCAGTGGCTCATGAGCAACAGGTTACTCACCAATCCCTTGGATGTTGTTACCAGTTGCCTCAAAGCAGATGCTTATTTTACAATTGCAGGCAAGTTTTGGTTGCATAAAAAACAGGTGTATTGCAAAACAGAGTCTCCTATAGGCTGCCAGTCCACATAGCCTTCAAATAGCCTATTTGGCATCCCCATTGACTTTTTTGATGTTTGCATTGCTCCTCAGCTCGTTTTATATTTGGCTCATGGGTAAAAAAGGTTGGTGGCCCCTGCCATAGAGCCATAACAGACTGGAAGTTAATTAGGCTGTAAACTCTTGCATTACAGGTTGTTAGAGAAAGAAAAGTCAAACTTTATTCATAAAATAATTGCTTTCCAACAAAGCAAGCACTTCTTTACTCACATGAGAAGAAATGAGGATGGATTGGTGGATGGCGGGGAGCCAAATATATTTATTTCTGTCATTTGAATTAGAAATAAACCCATTGGTTTCCACTGCCATGTGAAGGAACAGGAAAATTGGGATTCAGTGCTTGAAACACGTCCTTAAAATAAGTATCTGTCATTGTATGTTCGTAAATATCCTGCCAAATGGGGTCAGAGCCATTCATAATCCAAAGACTTAATTTCAGTATGAAAGTATTAGGTTTCTTATTCATGCCTACTAGTGATGTGCTGGTTGACAAAAATCTGACCCACCCCCTTCCAAACACACACCTGACCTGAACCATCCAGCACCTCCATTTATAGACTTGTCGTGACCCGCCTATCTATGATGTCATGGAAAGGGCGGGGCAGGCATGCACCTATAGAGACTGCCATAGCTGAAAGTCGGCAAAGTTAGTTGTGGGCGGGGAGAGCAGAAGAAGAGCAGCAAAATATGTGTAGAAGTTGGCCTGAACCTGCCCATCACTAATGCCTACATCCCAACATTTAAATATTAAAAACCAGTACAATGCAGGCCACCCTCCTATTTTTCCCCAGTTCATCCACATCTTAGTTCTGCCTCCAAAACCACCCACTTTGCTGCCACAGATATAGTCATTGGCAGTTTGAACTCTAGGAAAGCAAATAAGAATTCACTACCCTAATAAGCTATCAGGTTGAGCTCCCCAATCAAATTGTAAGGTGCCAGTCTTATAGTTTTGGGAACATGGTGTTAGCTTTTATTTCAGTATAAAGGGTAAAGGTGGCCAAACAAGTCAGATTAAGGTGGTATGGGGCCCACTAATCGACCTCTCCAATTGATATCTGGCCAAAATTTGGGCAGGTTTAAAAATCCCATCAGACATTGGTATGTTGGTCTTTTGTCCAACAGGTCACCATTGGCCCCACTGTATAGTACAACGAAACTAAACTCAACTCAATTTGGCCCTGAATGTGGATGGCCACATCAGCAGCCGATCCACTTATTTGGCAACAGCCAGGTGAATGGATCTGGCTGTGTATGGCAAACTCTAGTTTTAATGTTAAGAAAACTTGTGTCTCTGCAGTTAACCAGGCTAGTGCGGTGCCTTGGTTGGACAGTTGTAACCTTTAGGAGATATTCCCAGTATGGTGAGGATGGTTGGATCTCACAGTAGTGGAATATTCATTAGCAGATGCATGTTGCATGGGTGAATATTCCTGAGGTCTGGTCACTACTATCCATGGGGAATAGGTGGGATGTACTGTTTTTGGGTATAATTGATGTGGTGCCCCAAGATGAAGTAGAATAAAACATCCATGTTGTTGATTTTAATGGGTTAAGCTAAATCTGAACTTTTAGTACAGGTGGAATAAATCAGTGGACGAGTCCTCACAGATCCAGCTAGGTGTTCTTTCCAAAATATGCTGAAGCTCATGTGCTGTTGCTGTGGCTGCAGCTGGAATCAATGATTTAAAGCACAGAATTAGGCATTAATCAGGTTGACAAATGGAAACTTGTTTTATTTGCAATCAAGGATTTGACCTCAAATAAGATCTGTAGAATGAGGGACACCTAGAAAATACAATGGGCAAAGCTGAATGATCACACGGTGCAATGTGCAGCCCAGAAAGTTGCATTATGTGTAAGATGACATTCCGATGATCCGATGAAGAATGGTGGTAGAAGAATATGTGTGTGATATATTGCCCAGTCACATTGGATTGTTTTTTGGGCCTGGAAAATTTCCAAAACAAGGCAAAGAAAATAACGGGTTCAGCAGAAATTCATTGATTTCTATTTTTATCTCTAAAAGTGTCAGCTTTTTTTTGTAGGATGTTTGCTTCCACATGTAGTCCTGTCATGTGCTTGCAATAGGACAGTTAGACCTTGGAAAAGAAATGTCTTCTCAGCTCATTAAGCTTGTATGGTAAGGAAGACTAGGTTATAGAATTTGAACTGACCTTCCCTTTACTGACCTTGCCATTATCAGAGAAATCAAAGCTGGCAGTCTGAGCACTCCCTACAATGCAATCAGGGGTGCACAGTGTTACCATAAGGACAACACTCTCTGGAAATAGACTTGAGGCCAGGACTACACTAAGGGGCTGATTTATTAAGGTTCAAATGGAAAATTTTAATTTTAAAATGTTTATCTGTGTCAAAACTCACAAATTTGAATTTAAAAGCATCAACTCGAATGTCAATTTGAATGTCAGATTTATCACACCTCGACCATGGAATTCGTATATTCACCACCTAAAACCTGCGGAATTAAATTACAAGTCAATGGCAGAAGTCCGTCGAACCCATTTGAAGATGTTAATAGCCTTCCTGACATTCAAGTTTTTTTTAATCTAATTGAGTTTCATTCGAATTCAAGTATTCGGGTCAGTAGAATTTTAGAAGTTCGAGTTTTTTCTTAAATAAGAAAAAACATTTGAGTTTTGAGTACATTGGAATTGAATTTAAAATTTAACCTTTGATTAATCTGCCCCTAAATACTAGGGCCAGCCTTAAATACCCAGGAAGCATTGCTTACATGCTGCACACTGTTAGACATGTCAGAATAATGCCAGCGGCTTCCATTAAATGAAAAAAGAAATCGGAATATGAAATAGTTTTTTTTTTACTTGGCACAAAGCCAGTGCTTGGTCATTAGGATGGAGGAAGAATTCTGGCCAATCCAATTCTCTTTTGAAAATCACTACTGTATAATCAAAAAGCCCAAATATTTTTGTACATTCTTATACCTCCGTTTCAGAGTACAGCCCACTGTCTCAGATTGTAGTTTAAATTGCCCCTTTCATCTGCAGTTCAGTGATTTATTGGCAAATCTGGGCTTAATTGGCTCATTATCCATTTTCTGTTGTTATTATATTGGCATGTCTGAGTAAATATGACTAAAAGGAGTGCCAAAGCGGGAGTGGCCTAAAATTTTCAGCACAATGTTATGTATGTATTTTCGGGTCTCTAAGATTAACGTTCACCTTAGGCCCCTGCCCATATTTTATTTAGGTCAGTTCAGATTTTCTCTATGGCAGATTCATGATCAACAAAAGTCAACATGCTGAAGACTTAATCCAATCTTTTCAATTCATTAGTAAATGTAATTGCTACTGAGAGCAGTATCTGCCATGTTTTATGCACCACTGATTCTGACTCCTGAAACAATGTCAATGTTACAAACCAGCTGACCTAAAGAAAACTGGTTTCTGCTACATTGTTTCAAGGGTCAAAACCAGAAAATAGAAGTGGATTAACAAATGCTACTTCCATTACATTACCATTAACCACTGGAATTGTTGAATGAGTTCATATTTTCATTTATAATGGGCGGGATCCACTTTCACATATTTCAGCTCCCAAAAAAAAGTAATGAACGCTGAAGTTATTGTGTGCCTCTCGCAAGCCACAATTCTGCCTCAAATGATATGTATATAACTATTTCCTATTAAAACAGATTTAAACCAGTCACATAACTATATATATGGTATTATGTGCCTTCTTTTATGATAAGTCCACAACAAGAAAACAATAATCAGCGGTTTTCAGATGATGATTTTCTAAAGTTCATACTTGCCCTTAAAACCTGAGACTAAGGGGGTTATTTACTAAACCTCGAATTTATCTGGTTTAGGCTCTTTCAATAGAAAAAATAACCTCAAATTTTTCAATTTATTATACCCCAATGTTGCAAAAAGCCAGAAAATCCGCCATCTCAGACCTGTCAAGGTCATGCAAGTATAAGTCAATGGGAGATGTCCCTATCCCAATTGGAAGATATTGTGGTCTGCGCTGGGTTTAGCCCGATAATCCAATAAATTCAGGGTTTTCTGGCAAAAAACACAAAAAAATCTTGCGATTCAAAAAAAAAAAAAAATTCAGGTTTTCGCTTGATTTTATCCGATTTTTTCCAGATCTAATTTAATCAAGTTCTATTAATAAATGAGGCAAAATTGGGGATGGGAGTTTGGTCGAGCTTTTTTTATTTAAATTATGCTTTAAATTTGGATTTTAGTAAATAACCCCCTAAGGGTCAGAGCACACAGGCAGATTCAGAGAGATTAGTCTCCCCTGCCTTCCCGCCGGCTAAAATGCAAATCGTGGCGGGATGCCACTCGGCGCGATTCGCTTTCCGAAGTCGCCCAATGTTGCCTCACGAGGAATCTTCTGGCGACTTCGGAAACCGAATTGAGTGCCATCCTGCCGACAATTTGCATTTTAGCCAGCAGGAAGGCAGCTCAGGGAGATTAGTCACCTCGAAGAAGAGGTTTGTCGACGGGCAACTAATCTCCCCAAATCTGCCTGTGTGCCCTGACCCTAAAAGTCTAACTGTATGTAAATAAGGGGTAAACCAGGAGATTATTTTGATAGTTTCGCCCGAATCCTTGTGCCTGGCCAAACTGAATCCGAATTTGCATATGCAAATTAGGGGTGGGAAGGGAAATCACATAACTTTTTGTCCTAAAACAAAGAAGTAAAAACATTTTTTCCCACTTTTTACCTTCCTGTCACTAATTTGTGTATGCAAATCAGGATTCGGATTTGGTTCGGTATTCGGCCGAATCTTTCATGAAGGATTCGGGGATTCAACCGAATCCCAAATAGTGTATTCGGTACATCCCTAATTTAATTATTGGGTAGGAACTGCCCAGTTGCTACACTGCATGCCGCGTAAGCTATTCTGCCCCCTGTAAAACAGCAGATCGATGGAGGCAAGCGCATTCTCTTGCTTACTGTAAATGGCTGAATCTGTTAATTTCACATGTAAATGTAGAAATGGCTACAGCTACAAATTGCCCTCCAATTTAACCTTCCATCAATAACTCCCACACATCTTGTTTCTTTAATACACCTCTTCATAAGGTATTTCCATCTATTCTGCATGTATTTAATTGGAGTAAAAAAAATCTGAATATGGACATGGTGAGCCAGAGATGTACAGCCTTAGTTATTCCTATACTGAGGGATCCTGCTTGGAATTAGCATCCCACATTATAAAATTATGTTCAAATATGAGTTTGAAACCATGAAGATGATGATGTTTTCAATACATATTCACATTCTGCAAGTTACGACCCTCACTATGCTCAATATATTTCTGGGTCCTCTAGCAGATGCCTATATCAATTTGGTTTATATATTTGCTTAACATATTTATTCAGAAGAGCTCCAAATACTTATAATAATATAAGGCCTATTAAAAAGTTGCTTAGAATTAGCCAGTCTATAACATACTAAAAGTTAACTTAAAGGTGAACCACTGCATAGTAGCAATTGCCTATAAGGGTCAGGCACATGCTCAGATTCGGGGAGACAAATCTCCTCTTCTTCAGGGCGACTAATCTCCCCGAACTGCCTCACGCTGGCTAGAATATAAATTGCCGCAAGATGGCACTCGGAGCTCTTCATTTTCCGAAGTCAGAAAACACTGTGATACCAGCCCAAGTGACAAAACAATCAGGATTGGATTTGCGTTAAAGGAAAACTATACCCCCCAAACAATGTAGGTCTCTATTAAAAGATACTGAGTAAAACAGCTCATGTGTAAAACCCTGCTTCATGTAAATGAACCATTATCATAATAATATACTTTTTTAGTAGTATGTGCCATTGGGTAATCATAAATAGAAAATTGCCATTTTAAAAAATAAGGGCCGCCCCCTGAGATCGTATGATTCACTGTGCACACATACAAACCACATGTAAGGTCACATGAGCCAATTAACAGACAGAGTTCTGCCTTTTGCTTCCTCACTTCTTCCTGTTACAGTTAGTGTTGTAGTATTTCTGGTCAGGTGATCTCTAAGGCAGCACAGATAGAGTCACGAAATGGTGGTTCAAGGCAAGAGATGTAAAAGGGCAATATTTATGTAAATATATATTCCAGTTTGGTAAGATTCTTTAATATGTCATTCAATTTGATATAAACTATCTGTTGCTTAAGTATTCATTTTGGGTGTATAGTTTTCCGTTAATTGGATACAGTCATGGGAAAAAAAGTTTTTTTCAAAACGTATCAGTTAATATCAGTTAAACTCCTCCCCAGTCTCACGTTTGCCAGCATCGTTTCTATCCAGTATTCATAGCTGCAAATACATGCACTTTCGCCATACTTATTAACTGATTATCAAGTACTCTAATATCAACCACTAAGAAAGCTCATGTATACAAGTCAATAAATATGTCTCCACCTACACATAGAGGTTTAACGAAAGTAAACAGATAATACCTACGCTGATTGTGGATTTTATTATTTATTTTCTCCATAGAGATAAAACGTAACAGACAGGGAAGATGGGGGAAAGCGTAGCTCAGACGATGGGGGGGAGGGAGGGAAAAGGTGCAGAAAGGTGTTTACAGAACAGCAAGGATTCAGGTCACTTGTAGAGAATATCGTAGTGTCCAGGTCGGTATAGTAGAAAGACCTGAGGGGGATCTGAACCTTCAGGGAAAACATGGGTGACTGTGGCTCCCCCCTCGCCCCTGTCCATATATTCAACCTGGATGGAGACATTTAGGGCCTGGGACAGAGCAATGATGTGTATGTGGTCACTTTCCTTACACATGGGCTCCACCTCCTAAATAAGTAGGAAGGAAAGAAGACATATTAGTCATGTTGATCACTTTCTTTATCGCAGGGATACAAGCATAAAAGTCAGATATGTATGTTCTGATAAGAATACACAGGCGGGAATAAACTCAAACTTGTACAAACATATAGGGGAGAGATTCTATTCACAGGATACGAAATACAGATACAAGGCATTTTAACATTTCTACATGGAATTGAATGTTGTGGAAGCCATATGAAAATACAAATAACGAATGTATGCAGCAACAACTCGTTCCGGTTGGTTTTAAGCAGACTTCTTTCAGCCACGGTACTGCATTTATCATAATGCATGCTGGGATTGTGACAAAGATAAAATGTAGTAGAGCAACATTTTTTCAATATATTTGCAGGAGTTATGGTTGCCGATTCACAGGAAGTCCATTTCGGTATCCAGAAAGACTTTCCAGCGGAGAAAATATATGTATGGGTAATCAAGTGAGATAAAGCCACTTTGGGATGCTGTCTTGACAACCCATGTGTAAACAATGTTGCAGAACACTGCCAAAAAGAGAGTCCTGCATCGGGTCGGGTACCCGTGGAATACCCGCAAAGTGGTCGGGTTTCAGGCAAAAAGTTCCCGATTCCTTGGCCGTGCTAGCAGTTCACGGGTGACCCAGCTGTGTACCCAACAAAGGTGTGGGCTTGATTCCTCCCACCCAACCTTGTGGTTCGTCCAGTTTTTAAATTTTTTTGGGTTTTGATTTGGCCCTGGAGTGACGTCACTTTCGGGCACATGTGATGTCACTTCCAGTTTTGCATGTCCACCGGGTCAGGAAGTTAGTTGGCCTACTGCAGGTCGGGTAGCAGGAACATGCGGGTCAAATTGTGGGGTGCAGGTTCAGGTTGCAGGTACGTACCCGCTCAGGACTCTAACCTAAAAGTATGGCGCTTTCCATGGGGAGAAACTCACAGAGTGTAGAAGAAGTTTTGGGAGCAGAGCCAGGTAGCTTACAAAAAAAAAAATCTGTGGGAGCTCCCAGCTAAAAGTACCTCAGTACAATCAGACAAGCTGATCATGGCCATCCAGAATAGGCCAAATTGCACAGATAAGGGTCAATTGAAAGGGAACTGGCCCATGTATTGCCACCTTCAGCCTTGAATAAAATACACTCCTTCAGCCAGTAAACTGACCGGGTCAGGAACACAGAGACACTGAAAGTGAAACTGGACTGTCACACAGAAGCCCAGCTGCTGCACAAGGGGTAGAGTGGGACCACTGGAAACACAAAGGATTTTATTAAGGGTCGAAATGAAAATTCGAATTCGAATTTTAGATTTTTTTTTTTTATGGTCAAAACTGTCAAATACGACTAGGGAATTATCCAAACTCGATTCGAGTTTTTTTAAAAAAATTTGAATTTCGAGATATACCATACTCTGGCCCTTTAATAATTGAAATTCGACTATTCGCCTCCTAAAACCTGCCGAATGGGAGAGGTGCAGTGACCAATTTGGAGATACTTGGAGCCTTCCTGACCGGAAAAACTTGAATCGAGTTTGGACGATTTTGAATCAAAGTTGAAGTTTTCAGGTCGGTAAAATTAATTCGAGTTTGAAATACAGGTATGGGATCCGTTATCCGCAGACCTGTTATCCAGAAAGTTTCAAATTACGGAATTAGTCTCCCATAGGCTTTGTTTTATCCAAATAATCCAAATTTTTTAAAATGATTTCCTTTTTTCTCTGTAATAATAAAACAGTTCTTTGTATTTTACCCAAACTAAGATATAATTAAGCCTTATTGGAAGCAAAACCAGCCTATTGGGTTTATTTAAATGATTTTATAGTAGACTTAAGTATCAATATCCAAATTACGGAAAGAGCAGTTATCCAGAAAACCACAGGTCCAGAGCATTCTGGATAACCAGTCCCATACCGATTTTCTTAATAAATTTCCCCCAATTTAATTTCGAGTAAATCGAATGCATGCAAGTTAAAATTCGAAATCTGAATCTTGATAAATGTGCCTCAAAGTATACATTGATTGTTAACAGCATAATCATTCACAGAATTGTACAGAATGTGCTGCAAAGTGTGAGGGGTGTTGTTTTGTACTGGTTTAGAGAAGACCGGTGGAACCAACTCCTTTTATCCATGGTTCTTAGTCAAGAACAATCTAAAATATTTTCCATATAAAGTTCTACTCTAACCTGTAGATGGAAAAGAAATGTGTAAAATATTCGTATTTGACTTCGCATGCAGCCACGTTACCTGCTGGCAGAATTCTTTGACACTTCTTCCTCCCTCTATAAAATGCTGGTAGAAGATGCTTTCTTTCTGTAAGTGACCCGATGTCAGGAGACGTAAGTACACCACCACATAATCGGACACGGTCTGCTCGTTAAATGCAGCTAAGAGCTCAGGAACAGCAGGATGCTTTTCCACAAGTGCAATGAGGTCCATAAACTGTGAGAGCAAAGGGATCAAATTGGAGTTAGATTCTCTCTCCTGTTTCTAACCACTGTCTATGAAGCGGCTTGTCCTGTTTCACTTCCACTCACCGTATTGTGGAAATCTTCTATAGTAAACTCTGTAAATCCCTGCCTTATCAGTTCATCCTTACTGTGTAATGACACCTCCTTGAACCTAGAGAAATTGGGAAGGAAGAGAACAAAGAAAAGACAGGGGGGAAAAACCAAGAAAATTACCTATTAAATTCGATCATATCCCGATGATTAAACAAAAAAGTTTACCTTTTTTTTTATTTTTAGAAATGCCTGATATAAAGAGTAATTCCACTACTTGAACAATATAAAAGGTTTTATACAATTAGGTCCATAAATATTTGGATTCTGTACATTACCACAATAAATTTTAAATTAAACAACTCAGATGCAGTTGAACTGCAGACTTTCAGCTTTAATTCAGTGGGTTGAACAAAAAGATTGTGTTAAAAAAAGGATTTAGTTCCTCACGTTTTTATGCAATCACTTAATTTCAGGGGCTCAAAAGTAATTGGACAATTGACTCAAAGGCTATTTCATGGGCAGATGTGGGCAATTCCTTAGTTATGTTATTATCAATGAAGCAGATAAAAGCCCTGGAGTTGATTTGAGGGGGGGTTGCTTGTATGTGGAAGATTTTGCTGTGAACAGACAACATGCGGGCAAAGGAGCTCTCCATGCAGGTGAAACAAGCCATCCTTAAGCTGCAAAAACAGAAAAAAAAATCAGAGAAATTGCTACAATATTAGGAGTGGCAAAAACGACAGTTTGGTACATACTGAGAAAGAAATAAAGCACTTGTGAACTGGACGTCCATGGAAGACAACAGTGGTGGATGATCGCAGAATAATTTCCATGGCGAAGAGAAACCCCTTCACAACAGCCAAACAAGTGAACAATGTACTCCAGGAGGTAGGTGTATCAATATCCAAGTCTACCTTGGATAAGACAGCATGAAAGTAAATACAGAGGGTGCACTGCAAGGTGCAAGCCACTAATAAGCATCAAGAATAGAAAGGCTAGATTGGACTTTGCTAAAAAAAAAAAAAAAAAAGCATCTAAAAAAGCCAGCACAGTTTTGGAAAAACATTCTTTGGACAGATGAAACCAAGATCAAACCCTACCAGAATTATGGCAAGAAAAAAGTATGGAGAAGGCTTGGAACAGCTCATGATCCAAAGCATACCACATCTCTATAAAACATGGCGGAGGCAGTGTGATGGCTTGGGTGTGCATGGCTGCCAGTGGCACTGGGTGTTTATCCATGATGTGACACAGGACAGAAGCAGCTGAATGAATTCTGAGATGTTCAGAGATTTACTGTCTGCTCAAATCCAGCTAAATGCAGTCAAATTGTTTGGGAGGCGTTTCAAAATGACCCAAAAACATACAGCCAAAGCAACCCAAGAGTTTATTTAAGCAAAGAAGTGGAATATTCTTGAATGGCCAAAGTCAGTCACCTGATCTGAACCCAATTGAGCTGCATTTCACTTGTTGAAAACTTCGGACAGAAAGGCCCATAAACAAACAACATCTGAAAGCCGCTGCAGTAAAGGCCTGGCAGAGCATTAAAAAGGAGGAAAACCAGAATCTGGTGATGTCCATGAGTTCAAGACTTCAGGCTGTCATTGCCAGCAAAGGGTTTTCAACCAAGTATTAGAAATGAACATTTTATTTTCAGTTTTTTAATTTGTCCAATTGCTTTTGAGCCCCTGAAATGAAGTGATTATGTTAAAAAAAGGCTTTAGTTCTTCACACGTTTACGCAATCTTTTTGTTCAGCCCACTGAATTAAAGCTGAAAGTCTGCAGTTCAACTGCATCTGAGTTGTTTCATTTAAAATTCATTGAGGTAATGTACAGAACCAAAATTAGAAAAAAATTGTCTCTGTCCAAATATTTATGGACCTAACTGTATATATTAAAAAATAGATTTTTTTATAATACAGAAAAAATACGCTATTATATGTAAAACCACATCTGATTTTGAGCCAGTACAAAACTCCCGGCATAACTTGTTACAAATATATACCAAAGTAACAACTGTATTTCAGCACAATTGTCATAAGATAAGATAACATCATTCCAAAAGGTCATAACCACTAAGTGGCAGTACCTGGTATGAAAGCCTCAGTTACAGTCATAATTGTGTTTAAAAGTTACTTTAGTCAGGTGAGATATAGAATGGTAAAAAAACTAAATAATAACATTACAACAAAACTTAAAAATAATTAAAAAGAAACGAGAAACGAAAAAATAATAGTATGGGCAGATTTCGCATACCATATAAGTAAATTTGTCAAGCAATATATTGGCCAAGGGTCAAGTTGAGTGTAGATTTGCCAGGGATGCCATATTTTAAGAAATTGTTTATACAGGTATGGAATCACTTATCTAGAAACCCATTTTTCCAGCTCCGAATTACAGAATGGACATCTCCCATATACTCCATTTTATTCAAATAATCCACATTTTTTATATTTCCTTTATCTCTGTAGTAATAATTTAGTATCTTGTACTTGATCCAAACTACAATATAGTTAATCCTTATTGGAAACAAAACCAGCCTATTGGGGTTCTTTAATGTTTTCATTAATATCTAGTAGATTTAAGGTATGAAGATCCAAATTACAGAAAGATCCGTTATCTGGAAAACCCCAGGTCCCAAGCATTCTGGATAACAGGTCCCACACCCATTTTCCTAAGGATTGAGCTATTAGTTTTTCATTTAAGTATATCCTTGCCAAGTAAGTCTTCCAAGCTGCCACTATTGTCTGTTTGGTTGCAATAAATATATAAGTGATTAAGAGTACCGTATATACTCGAGTATAAGCCGTCCCGAGTATAAGCCGAGGTACCTAATTTTACCTCCAAAAACTGGAAAGGCTTATTGACTCGAGTATAAGCCGAGGGTGAGAAATGCAGCAGCTTCTGGTAAGTTTCAATCAAAAAATTGAGGGTTTCTGCTCCCATTGGAGGTGCCGGCGTCTCGTTTTTGGATGCCGGCGACCATTCTTGGACGCCGGCGAATATTCTTGGAGACTATTCTTGGACGCTGGCGACTGTTCTTAGGCGCGGCGACTGTTCTTAGGCGCGGCGACTGTTCTTAGGCGCGGCGACTGTTCTTAGGCGCGGCGACTGTTCTTAGGCGCGGCGACTGTTCTTAGGCGCGGCGACTGTTTTTGCGCTTGACCCGAGTATAAGCCGAGGTAGAGTTTTTCAGCATATTTTGGGGGCTGAAAAACTCGGCTTATACTCGAGTATATACGGTAAATCAGATTTGGTAATTCCCTCAATTGGTTTATTCAGTAGAGCTTCCCAGGGATTTTTAGTAGGAGTAACGCCTGGAATACTATCATTGCATATACTCTGCACAAAAGGGGCCTGACTTTACGGCAGCTCCACCAACTCCCGGTAACCTCTAAAACTGTTAGCATCATAAAATAAGATGGAACCCAGCAAACAGATAGCTGCTGAACAAAAGTGAAATAATTTTAAAAAACAAAATAAAAAATGAACGCTAATTGTAAATTGAGTGAGAAAATCACTAACTACAGCATACTAAAAATTTGGGCTACCCCTTTAACATACATACAAAAATTATTAGGGATGCACCGAAGCCTGAATCCTTCATGAAAGATTCGGCCAAATACCGAACCGAATTATAATTTGCATATGCAAATTTTGAAGTCAGGAAGGAATTTTTCCCCCCTGTGAGGCAAATTGGAGAGGCTTCAGATGAGTTTTTTGCCTTCCTCTGGATCAACTGGCAGTTAGGCAACTTGATGGACGTGTGTCTTTTTTCAACCTAACTTACCATGTTACAAACCCAGACCTACAGCTCAAGGTGGAGGTATTCAACCACGGAAAAAACAGTAGCACTCACAGATCCCATAACAGGCAAAGCAAAGGAACTGCAGATTTCATTTCAGGTAAAAAGCGGACAAACACACAGGCTGTTCCATTGTTGATTTCCGGATTTGGACTAGGTGGGTTGGCAACTAAGGTTTGCGCAATTCATGCATGGAAAGTACAAGACAAAGATTGTAAATTCAATCATGGCTGTACTTCACAAAATTGGAAGCATAGCTACATTCCTTTCCAGAGTTACATCACAGAAGAAATCCAAGACTAGGAGGGGTGGCAACCAGCAGGCTATACAAACTGATAAAAATACTATACAATAAAGATGGATTTATTTTAACATATTGGTTCGCACGTGGATTTAACTTTATCCGGTGGAGTCTGCGACTATCATTTTAGACTGTTTGTTTGCCGCGGCCAGAGCGGAATCTGTGGACCGTGCACCGGTGGGTGGATTGCCTGTGTGCACTCACTGCTCCTACATTGCAACGCTTTCCTTCTCCCTCTATACAAACTGATTGTCAGGGGGCACTGCTCCCTGCAAACACAGGTACTGCCAAAGAGACTAGGCTCATTCAGGGCTAAAACAAAACAAAATATGCAACAGAAGGAATAAAAATATGAATATACAGATGTCATATTAATGAATAAATATTTTTAATCTGAGTGAACACCCATGTAAGAATTTATTTATTTTTAAAGGGGACAAGAATCAAATAATTTTTATTGTCTTATTAAAGTTCATTTTGCTTGACTAATGTGATAAAATAGGATTTCGAATCATTTTTTTGGGTGACCGGTATCCTTTAAGGCACATTATTTGCCTTACATTTTCTACTTAGTTTTATACTTTTAAGCTTTTCTTTCTCACCTTGCAAGCTCTGGTCCTCCTCCAAGCAAAGCTTCTAAATAAGAGAAGCCAAACGCTCGATAGAAACAGTTCCCATCTGGCCGTGTACGTCGTATGTGATTGTATCTTCTATGTAGATCCTAGAATCAGAAAAAAAAGCAGTAACCCAGTTGTTTCTATACAACCCTAAAATCTGAACTCTGTGGTGCACAGGCTTTTATTCTAATGAACTCTTAAAAGCCTTTTAGATGCAATGTTTGCATAGTACAGGTATGGGATCCGTTATCCAGAAAGTTCCGAATTACGGAAAGACCATCTCTCATAGACTCTTTCATTCAAATAATCCAAATTTTTCAAAAGTATTCTCTGTTGCTCTGTACTTTCAAAACAGTACTCTGCACTTGATCCAAGCTAAGATGTAATTAATCCTTGTTGGAATCAAAACCAGTGTATTGGGTTTATTCAATGCATGATTTTACATGATTTTCTAGTAGACATAAGGGATGTTTATGGAAAAATAAGTTATCTGGAAAAACACAGGTCCTGAACATTCTGGATAACAGGATCATACCTGTACTGTTAAAGTTGTAAATATACCTTGAGCTTGTTTTGGTAAACCTGGTCATCAGAGGCATACTCTTGGTACAGTACAGACAGGTCCAAACGTTCAGAGAGCAATGGAGTGTGACCAGCAATCTGTACATAAAGACAACAATCACATGAATTATAGGAACAGATGATGTAGAAAGTGTGTAATACGGATTCCATAAATGAGCATTAAAAAGTCTAAAAGGCATTAGCCCCTGCTGCCCTAAAGCACATGCATGGAGTTGAGTGTAGAGTCTCAAAGCAGTAGCAGATCTGACTAAATGGAGCTGCTATAAAGTCTTGACACACATACAACCAAGAGGAGATCAAGCAGAGAGAGAGGCTATTGCATATTCGTTAGGTCATCTGAACAAAGAGATTGAGGATCAAAATATTTCATGGAAATTGTGTAATTATTTCCCATTTTATGTTCTAAGTGCTTTGATGTTTTTATTTCATGTATTTTTCTTTGCTCTTATCTCATTTTGGACTGCTACATTCAATATTTTGGAATTTTGTATATATACTGCTCCATTACGGACTTGTTTATGAAAAACAATAAACACATTGTTAAAATGGAAAATGGATTATTACTGGTACGTGGATGCCTTTCAAAATGATAACACCTTTCTACGATATGGCTATTCCTTATCCGACAGAACAATAAATCTCGTACTCGGTGCAAAGTACATCTATGCCAGAGCCCCTCACTGAAAATACTTCAGCATAAGCAAAAAGTATGTTTAATGAAAGTAAAAAATTTTATCGATCCTGTCGCTCACCTCCTGCTGAATACGATCCTGCTGAGCAATAATTGCTTCGTCGTAAGTAAGACAGTTCACACCTAGAGAAAAGAGCATAATGGAGTAAGTGGTATTCATAAAGAAATAGAGACCTATCAAAATCTATTAAAAATACACTTTCTTCAAAAGAGCAATTTGATCACACTCACTTACATGTGGGCATGTAAATGTTTATTAAAAGGGAAGTATTCCATAGTACAGGTATGGGACCTGTTATGAAGAATGCTTGAGACCCGGGGCTTTTCGGATAACGGATCTTTCCGTAATTTGGATCTTCATACCTTAAGTCTACTAGAAAATCATGTAAACATTAAATATACCCAATAGGCTGGTTTTGCTTCCAATAAGGATTAATTATATTTTAGCTGGGATCATATACAAGGCACTGTATTACTACTACAGAGGAAAAGGAAATAATTTTGTAAAATGTGGATTATTTGAATAAAATGGAGACTATGGGGAACGGCCTTTCTGTAATTCAGAGCTTTCTGGATAACGGGTTCCCAGATAAAGGATCCAATACCTGTATATGCAGCACTGAAAACAGGGCCAGAACTAGGGGTAGGCAGAAGAGTCATGTGCCTAGAGTGCAAATGTGGAGGGGCGCCAGGCACCATACCTCTTCTGCGCCTTGCCCCTAGTTCGGGCGATTCTTTCCCCACCTGTAGCAGCATTCGCCGACTTCCTAGGCGTGCACTCTTCCTAAACGCGCACAGACGTGCACCATTCCTAGATGCGTACTCTTCTGTGCACGTGCACGATCGGTTTGTGTGCTTGACCACCCGTGTGTGTGCCTGAAGGGGACGATGTAGTCGGTCGGGTTGCCTTGGGCGCCCGGCCGACTTGGCCTGGCACTGACTGAAAATGTTAAGAAATAAGCAGTCCTTCTCTAGCAGGGATACCCAACCCTTTATACCTGTGAGCCACATACAAATGTTAAAAAAATTTAGAGAGCAAACAAGCATAAACAAAGTTCCTGGGTGTGATACCTATGTGCTGTGATTGAATATTGGTAGCCCCTATGTGGACTGGTAGCCTACAGGAGGCTCTGTTTGGCCATAAACTTGTTTTCTATGCAACCAAAACTTGTCTCCAAGACAGGAGTTCAAAAATAAGCAGCTGCTTTGAGGCAACTTGGAGCAACATCCAAGAGGTTGGTGAGATACATGTTGCTCCTGAGCCACTGGTTGGGGACCACTGTTCACTAGCTATGGACAGGTAAGGGACATGTAAGGTCTTAAAGGGGTTGTTCACCTTCAAACAACAAGTTGTTTTCAGAAAGATCACTAGAAGTAACAACTTTTTCCAATTACTCTCTATTTTCTATGTGTGACCATTTTTCTAATACTGAAGTGTAAAGTGTAATTTTTCACCTTCTAAAGCAACTCGGGGAGGGGGGGTCGCCAACCCTGTAAACTGTTCTAAATTGATACATTTAGTCGATACATTTGTTATCTTTGTCCCTGCTAAGCAGAATCTCTGGATTTCAATACAGGCAGCTGCTAGAATTGATATAATAGTTGCTAATACTCCAGAGCTGCTTCTGAGAAATGTATCAACTAAATGTTGCAAAATGATAACAGTTTTAGAGTCTGCACCTGAATTACAGAGCTGCCAGACTCAAACACCAGATACGAACATTCAACTTTAAACTTAGATTTTGGAAAAACAATAAAAAATAAATAAAGTAAAGTAATTGAAAAAAGTATTTTTTATCCGAAAACAACTGAACTGAAAAAGATGAACAACCCGTTTAAGCGAAAGCATTTCATTAATTTGTTCAATGTGTAGGTCAATTTAAATAGCATGTTTTAAATATATTGGCCAGTTTCTAGTAGTTCACAGATGCTACAATCCCTTCCATTGTGAAGTTTCAACCAGTATAGCATGAGCCAATTTCTTTAGCACTGAGCAAATCTCCTAGCCAGGGAAACAGCATGCACAAAGTAATTATCCCAAATTCCTGTGAATGCTCTCTTTCCCATAGCTTCTTACGTTCTCAGCAATAACATATGGGCCACATGACATGCCACATGACATGCCACATGTCTGACCAGTCCTATTGCTCTAACCACCAACAAGCCACACTGTGTCTCATTTCCACTGAGACACTACCTTCTCTGTTTATAAAACAAGAAATGATGCAGTGGGTTAAATAAGTGTATGCACACCTTTGTCAAGTAGCAAGAGCAAATAACATATACACAAAATAGGCAAAATCAGCTCATGTTCACAAAGTGAAGAATTAATATTGTGGTTCACTTGATTTCAACAACTGTTCAGGCTGTACTTTGGAGTAGCAAATGTAGCCCCACGCGGACTGCTGCCGTTGCTTGGCTTCTCAATGAGTGTGAGCTTTCAAGTCAATATTATATCCCTTGTGTGCCATGCCACACAACAAGCTATTATTAATAATTTTACTTGCAAATCATGCCATGCAATTCTACTCTGTGCCTGAAGAGATACAAATAAAAGCAGTATGTAGTTACACACACACTACAGCATACCAGGGCAGGAAGAAAAGGCAGGCACACAACTTGTATAGAAAATATACACAAATATGACTACCAAGTAATACCAGAGAATAGGTAAACAAGAAGTTTAGACTTCCCAGTCTACAAAATACTATTACAGGAGTCAAAATAAAAAGAGATTCATCCTGTGTTATGAATATTTGCAAATTTTTTCTAGAGTCTCTCCTTTTCATCTTGCAGATTGCCAATCAAATCCCTGCATGCTAGTAGGATAAGCCAAAAAGTTAAATAGGTTTTGCACCAACTGCAAAATCTTAAAATAGACTGGAGCTTTATATTGGCCCAGTGAGGTTTCTTTGTGTACTGGAAATGCAGGGCCTCGGTCCACGCATGTTTGCCAGAAATGCCAACTAAAGTCCACAATAATTTGGACCCTAATGGCTGCTAAAATACCAAACTGGAGAGCTGCTGAACAAAAAGCCAAATAATTAAAAATAATAATAATGGAAACCAACTGCAAATTGTCACAGTATTACTGTCTACATTATAATAAGAGTGAATCTGATAAATAACCTACCCCTTTAAAGGAATTGTTTAGTGTAAAAATAAAAACTGGGTAAATAGTATGTGCAAAATAAAAAAATGTTTAATATAGTTAGTTTGGCAAAAATGTAATCTATAAAGCTGAAGTGACTGGATGTCCAACATAACAAAACGGAAGACTACTTCCTGCTTTTAAGCTCTCTCGGTTTCCACTGACTGGTTACCCTGGTGACCAAGCATTAACCAATCAGTGATTTGTGGGGGACCCCTTCAAGTCGCTGACTAACTCTTGAGTAAAAGAGCTGAAAAGCAGGAAGTTGGCTTCTGGCTATTATGTTAGACATCCAGTCACTCCAGCCTTTATAGATCACATTTTTACCTAACCTACTATATAAGATACTTTTTTTTTTTTTTTTGCACAGCCTATTTATCTAGTTTTTTTTATTTTTAAACTGAACTGTTCCTTTAAGGGGCGATGGCACACAGGGCACTTTGTCTTGCATGGGCAATCGCACTCCCCATCAACACTCCAAAAACATCAATCACCACAGCTAAAGCATATGAATTGTGTAATCACAATGTGGTTAAGCAATCCATATGTTTATTGCAGCAGTTCCCAAATGCAATGTATTTTTTGGGCACATTTTTGCCTGCAGGAGTGCCGATTTCCCATGAGAAACAAAGAACCTAGTGTGCCAGCATCATCCTAAAGGAGAACAATAACAAAATCATTGGGCATTTTGTAATTTCTTAGGCCCTGTGACTATTGCAGCTATGCTACTACCCAAGCCTAAAGGTGGCCATACAGGGGCCGATAAAAGATGCAGATAGAACAAGTCAACAGCTTATTGGCCCGTGTGTGGGGCCCTCCAAAGGGCTTCTCCGATCGATATCTGGCCGAAAGTCGGGCAGATGTCGATCGAGCAGGGTCAAAAATTGCGTTGGATTGTGGACCGCATCTGTTCCTTGATGCGGTCCCGCGATCTGACTGCTGGTATTGCCTGCATTTTAATCCCATCATGGGGCCTAGGGCCAACGATCAGATCAGCCCGATATCGCCAACCTCAAGGTTGGGAGAGATCGGCTTCTTTGTCAAAATTGCCAAATGAGCGGATCTCTACATGTATGGCCCCTTTTATACTCTTCTTTGAATCCATGCACCAGCTGGGGTAAATGTGTGTCAAAATGTGGTCACACAACAAACTATAGTCTGACAAATTAGCACCCCAAGTATGTTTTTTTGTTTTCTTGCCCTTAAAGGAAACACAAACAACTTATTAAAAAAAAAAAACCTTCCCCCCCACCCACATAGACCCCCTCGCTCCTCCCCCCCAGCCTAGCTGGTATCCCGGCAAATGGTCCTAACATTTTACTTACCCCTCGGTGCAGATTTAGGGATTGGACTTCACAGCAGACATCTTGTGGCTCTACGGTAATCTGAGAATGAGACTGGCGGAGTGGCGCATGCACATTTGGAGCAATTTCCCAGTTTGCCTCATCTGCGCATGCGCCAAAATGTACGGAAATTGTAGAAGCGCTGGAAGAAGACATGAAGACCCAGAAGATGGCTGCTGTGAACTCCGATCCCTTTTGCCCAGGATACCAGCTAGGTTAGTTGGGTCTATGTGGGGTGTAGGGTTTTTTGTCATTTAAAGGAAAAAACTATACCCCCAAAATGAATACTTGAATGATAGTTTACATCAAATTAAGTGGCATATTACAGAATCTTACCACACAGCAATATATATTTAAGTAAATATTGCCCTTTTACATCTCTTGACTTGAACCCCCATTTAGTGATGGTCTGTGTGCTGCCTCAGAGATCACCTGACCAGAAATATTGCAGCTCTAACTGTAACAGCAAGAAGCGTGGAAGCAAAAGACGCAACTCTCTCTGTTAATTGGCTCATGTGACCTAACAAGTATGGTTTGCTTGGTATGTTTGTGTGCACCGTGAATCCTACGATCCCAGGGGGCCCTGCCTTTATTTTTTAAAATGGCAATTTTCTATTTATGATTACCCAATGGAACATACCACTAAAAAAGTATATTATTATGAAAATGGTTTATTTACATGAAGCAGGGTTTTTACATATGAGCGGTTATATGCTATTTATTTTTATAGAGACCGACATTGTTTGAGCGGTATCGTTTTCCTTTAAGCGCCACTGGGGTGGACAAGGTGTCACATGTAAATGCGCCTGTCACAGGGGGGGATCTCCTAAATCATCTGGCATTAAGCCCAATGGAAACATCTTTCTTTGTGCATTTAATAAATTTAATACCTACATAGATTTCCTGACCTGAATTTGTTGCTAAAGGAGCACCACTACCAGAATGTCAGTTTCGCTATCTACTGCCATAAATAAACAAAGCTCTAAACAGGCACAGAGCAAAAGTCTGAGGTAAGTGAGGTGTGTGTATTCCCATAGGTGTCTCAGGGCTGCTCATGTGTGTCCATCACTGCAGTATGCGCACGTACAATTCTCTCCCCTATGGCGCGTTCTTGCGTGCGGAACAGATAGACACGCGCAGGTACACCCTGGTACCCTTAACTTCCTCACCGTCACAATCACTTTTCTGCTGTCTCTCAGATTCTTCCGCCGCCATATTTCCGATCGACCACTACCACTGCAATCACTTCCGGGAGAATACAAACCGGAAGTCCCTCCTTAATTTTATAGAACGGGGCCGGATGAGACGGTTGCTATAGTAACTTTGCACTAATGTAGTACAATAAAATAATCAGCCAGGCGATGCTGACTAGACTGTATTAAACACCAGATTAATAAGTCATGATTTAGTGAAACACTGCCATTTATCACTTTAAGGGAGACTCTGGAAGCTTATGTGTTGTGTTCCGAACTTTTTGTGTCCTCCAAGCGCAGTTAGATTTTGCTTCATTGTCAATGGAACTGTTTTTCCACTGTCAGAAGAATTTTGAACTTGCCTACAAGTTACAAATACACAGAAACAGTGAAAATGATTTTGTGGCTTAAAGACAAAGTCATAATTTAGTGTCTGTGTTTTGCCTATAATTGTTCCCCCACGCCTAGGGTTGCCACCTTTTCTGGAAAAAATACCAGCCTTATATTATATTAAGTTTTTTCCCTATTAATAACATTGGGATCAACCATCATTTTTACCAGCCAGGCCAGTAAAATACCAGCCAGTTGGCAACCATACCCCCGCCCAATGCACAAAATACATGAGGTTCTGCTAGTCAGGGCCGGCCTTAGGCCTATTGGACCAATTGGGCCCAATAGGGCCCCGCACCACAGGGCAGCTCATATAATATTTCCCTCAGCACATGATGCTGCCTGGCCTGCCTCCAACTTTGAGAGTCCAGTCCATCCCCAACTCTGATAAGCCAGCCTATCCCCCAACTCCATAGGTCTAGCCTGCCCCCAACTCTCATAGGCCCAGCTTTCCTCCAAACTTGATAGGCCCTGCCTGCCCCCAATCCAACCAAGCCTGCTCCCAAGCAGAATCGGCCCAGCCTGCCCCAAACTAATTGGCCCAGTCCACTCTCCTATTTCCTCCCTCTCTCTCTTACCCTGTGTGCCCCTATTATGTGCCCCTATTTCATCCCTCTCACTCTCTTACCTTGTGTGACCCTTTCCTTTCTATTTTGTGCCTGTATGCCCTTATTTTCCTAAATACTTGGTGTGTCAGTAGCCAGCAACACTTTGTCTAGGGGCCCCCGCCAACATGGTCCCAATTGGGCCCCACATTTGATAGGACCAGCCCTGCTGCTAGTGGTAGGGTTGCCACCTTTTCTGGAAAAAAATACCAGCATTCCTATATAGTTATTTTTCCCTTTAATAACATTGGGACCAACCGGCATTTTTACCGGCCAGGCCAGTAAAATACTGGCCAGGTGGCAACCCTAGCTAGTGGGCTCTTATTTTGTTAAATACATAATTTGATGTGCACTAATTTCTATATGCACCAACCTCCTGTTTGAAGTATGGTTGATATACAGCTCTCAAAGGTTTGAGGCATGAACATCTGGACCTCTACTTTAGTGATACACAGGTAACACCTATGGTTGCCACCTTTTCTGGAAAAAAAACGTCCTTCCTATATGCTTGCCATTTTTCCTATAAATAGCATTGGTATTAAGCATCATTCTTACCAGCCAGGCTGGTAAAATACCGGCCAAGTGGCAACCCTAGTAAAAGTCAAGCAGGTTTGGGCCAAACAGTTTCCTCCAGAGGCAGGTCGGGAGTAGGATGTATTCCCCGGCAGTCAGTGCTGGCCATGCCAGACAGGCACCCAGTCAGTGCTGGACATGGCATATAGGCACTTTAGGTGGGGGGGAGGGGATAATATGTGGTAAGTCCGGTTGCCACCTGGCCAGTATTTTACTTGCCTGACCGGTAAAAATGATGCTTGACCCCAATGTTATAAATAGGGAAAACATTTAAAAATATATATATATAAATTATAGGACGGCTGGTATTTGTTCCAAAAAAGGTGGCAACCCTAGTGGTAAGAGATCAGTGGGGTAATTGATGAATAGGCAGTGAGGGTTGAGGGGGGCAGCGGCCTGTACTATCATGTTTGGGGCATGTCCATCTGGACTTAATCCTTAGTGATACACAGGTCACACCAACAAAAAAAGTTGAGCAGACTTGAGTTAACCAGTTTCCTCAAGAGGCAGGCTGGGAGCAGGCCATATTGCCTGGCAACCAGTGCCAGGCCAAGCCAGGAAGGCACCCTAGGTAGGAAGAATGCACCATAGGTGGGGGACAGGTGTGGAAAGAGATGGGCAGGGGTGATTGAACAAGATTGGGGGGGACAATGGCCATACTATGGGTAGGCAGACAGAAGAGGTAAATACCCAGCACCTGCTCACATTATGCCATAGACACGTGCCATTCTGTCTACCCCTAGTTCTGGCCCTGTTGCCGGCCCAGTTACATCACCAACCTATCTGGGCTATTCCAGCTCTTCTAATGACATTGCAGCGCTTATATACTCATATTTGCCCTGCTTCCTCCAGGGACGTCAGAGATGTGACAGATCTGCTGAGAATATATAAATCAGAGCAGTGCAGTGGATTAGATCTTGATGAATGTGAAATACCAACATGTGTGAAAAACAGGTCATATTCCTAATGACCTTCTTGTCTGTGGTTGTCCAGTAACACCTAGTTATGTATCCAACTGCAGTGTGCAGCTAAGCATTGTACTTGGCTGGAGCTCTGAGAATATTTGTACTGAACACTCTGTCAGATTAAAGATAAAGCGATATGGGGTTCTAGGAGTTGAAGTTGAATATCCAGGCTGGACACACACGGACACACACACACACTCAATTTAAAGGTGCCTGTAACTGGAACCAGTGGAATGAGGACAACTAGGTTTCAGATTGGCAGATGGCAGATATTTGGAGTGGAACATTATCCCTCATTCCATTGTAAAGTTATAGATACATCCATTAATGTATCTATAGATCACCCTGCTACAGATTTACCCCAAGTCTCTGCCATTCAGATTGGGCAATAGCCCCTGAATTTGGGGACTTTTGGCTTAGAGGCTAAAGAAACCGGTTGAGATTTTTGCTTTCCTGGCAATACTTATGAAACATTTCATACAAAATACACATTAATGAGGTTAAATCTGTTTTTTATTTAAATAAACACACATTTAAAGGACAAGGAAAGTCTAAAATAGAATAAAGCTAGAAATTATGTATTTTGTATACTAAAGATAAACATGAACTTACTGCACCACAAGCCTAATTAAACAAATGATTTATGCTTTCAAAGTTGGCAACAGGGGGTCACCATCTTGTATCTTTGTTAAACATCTTTGCAAGACTAAGACTGTGCATATGCTCAGTGTGGTCTGGGCTGCTTAGGGATCGTCATAAATTATCAAAACAGGGAAACAAACAAAACTGCTGGAGTTCTGAAAGGCTGAGAAGTAAGGCGGGGGCTCCCCCTGCTGTTCAAAAGTATGATTGTTTCCTTGCCAGCAGTTAGGGATCGTCTGACAATTCCTATCCACATAAGTAAATGAAGGGAGAATTTCACTGAATACAGTCAGGTTTCTTATAAAAACGGTACACATTTGTTAATTAAAGTATATTGGAGATAGGTTCTTTTTCATTAAAGAAAGTAAAAATGGGGTTTTATATTTTTGCCTTTACATGCCCTTTAATAATGTGCCCAAGTTTGACCTTTTTTAACATTACCTGTCATTTGGTTATTCCGGCTAGTGCTCAGTATTAAATCCCAGCAGTTTACTGGTAGCCAGTGGCAGTTGCAATTGCAGGCAGTTACAAGAATTAAAACCATCCTTCAAATTTAAATTATACAGAAAGCATATTAAACATATTTTATTATGGTTTTATATATCTTTCTATTCAGGCCATGACCCACTGCTCAACATAGCCCCAACAGCCCACACTCTGCACATCCTTCCCAAATTGCACTACTGAATGCCCATAAAGCAGTCCCATTTACCCTACCTATTGCCAAACATCAGTTGTTCAGCAGGGTTGGCCGTTGCCATGTTACACTGCTTAATTGTCTTTTTAAAGCAGTCACCAGATTGCCATGCTCAATGTTGGATATTTTCAACCACACTCCACTACTTTATTTTTTGTGAACTTTGTGTTTTGGTGGAGACAAGTGCCACTCCAGATGGGTGACAATAACTTAATGGGTTTTATTCTTCTTTCCATTCATATCAGTACTCTCCCCAGTGAATCTTACAGACTAAGGTCCCTATTAAATACACTATGGACCAATTTTCCTAACATTGCTGTATGTTTTGGAATGTGGCAGTAGAGTACCTGCACAAGAACATGGAAAATATACTAGGAACCCAGTGCTGCTAGGCATCAATGCTAAACACTATGCAATGACATAAAAGAATTGGTGCAGAGGACTTATTGTCTGTAGGATCACAAGCCATTTTGAATTTAGTTTACAAAAGGAAACGTTTCAGCACGTCTGATAGGAGCCAATGGCAAGTTTAATAATTGTACACACTGTTTGAGACCATTTTGGGCAATAATCAATCTGCTTCATGGCTAAAAAGTCACTACAGATACGTCTTGCTTATTGCTTAAGAAAATAATCAGCAAAACATCAGCCTACTGCCACATGGCACTGACAGGTGACTGCTATACCAGTGCAGCTGGAACACAAAGCAGATTGGCCCTTTGAACATGCTAAAGCTTCCGTAGGAAGTATATGTTTGAACAAAATTTTTCTCCTTCCTTACCTACTAAGGCTGACCCATAGTCTGCAATTTCTGTGGGCGGGACGTTTATGCACAATATGACAACTTGCTGGATCATATCTAGCAAGTCCTGCTTAAACCAGGCACTAAAACTTAAGTACGAACGATTATGCATTTGACATAACTCCCTGAGAAAAGGAAAAAAAAGGGAAGCTTATTTTGGGTATTTGATATCAGGTCCGTTATACAAAGTCTGTGTGAGTTATCCATCGGTTATTTGGACCATAATACCTTAAAGGAGTGGTTCACCTTTAAGTTAACTTTTAGTATGTTATAGAATGGCTAATTCTAAGCAATGTCTATTGGCCTTGATTTTTTTTGATTTTTTTATAGTTTTTGAATTATTTGACTGCTTTCGACAATTTCAACTAATCCCCATCTAAAAACAAATGCTCTGCAAGGATGCAAATTTAGTTATTGCTATTTTTTATTACTCATCTTTTCAGGCACTCCTATTCACATTCTCATAGTCACTTGTTAGTATTAATGTGTGGTTGCTAGGGTAATTTGGACTACAGCAACTGCAGACTGGAAAGCTGCTGAATAAAAAGCTAAACAAAAAACTAACAAAACATGAAAACCAATTGCAAATTGTCTCAGAATCTCACTAAATCATACTAATGAATTAATTTAAAGTTAAACAACACCTCTAAGTCTACAAAAAATAAACATTAAATAAACCCAATAGGACGGTTTTGCCACCAATATGGATTAATACAGCTTAGTAATCATAACGTACAGTGTCAAGTTTTTTTATTATTACAGAGAAAGATTAAATAATTTGTAAAAAAATAAAAAAAAAAAAAAAAGAGATTTGCCAAGTATGGACTCTCTCTAATTCAGAGCTTTCTGGATATCAGGGTCTGGATAACAGGCTTCTGGCTAAGGCAGGGGTGTCCAAACTACAGCCCGCAATCTTTTTAATTGGCCTGCAGCAAATTCCTAAACACCCCCCCCCCTCTCGATAGTTTTACAACTCCAGTCTCCGTTACACACAAGCTCCTCTCCTTCTGAACTGCCAGCTCCCCCCTCCCTCCCAGAAGCTAAAGGTGGACTCAGTGACTGACTTACTTCCCAGCTGCTGCACATTCATTTCTATGTGATCACAGAGACACGCAAGTATTGAATGTGCTGCTGCAGCTTGATCCTGCTTATCTAACGCCTGTCTAACTATCGCATAGAAATGAATGTGCGGCAGCAGGGAAGTAAGTCACTGTCACAGAGTCCACCTTTAGTTTCTGGGAGGGAGGGGGGGAGCTGGCAGCTCAGAAGGAGAGGAGCTTGTGTGTAACGGAGACCAGAGTTGTAAAACTATGGTTTCTGGGAGGGAGGGGGAATTACAAAAGGTGAGTGTCTAACGAAGAGAGAATGAATAGTTGAAATAAAAGTTACAAGACTACAGAGGCTGGATGCAGGGGGGGGGGGCTGGCTATGGGGACAGAAGGAGATCAGTGCAGTAGGGCACTAACATACCATAGTGGCTTCACATTTAATTTTGCCTGGATCCAGCAGACTTCTGCACTGAAATCCATTTCTCAAAAGAGCAAATAGACTTTTTTTTATATGCAATTTTGAAATCTGACATGGGGCTAGACATTTTGTCAATTTCCCAGCTGTCCCTGGTCATGTGACTTGTGCCTGCACTTTAGGAAAGAAATGCTTTCTGGCAGGCTGCCGTTTTTCCTTCTCAATGTAACTGAATGTGTCTCAGTGGGACATGGGTTTTTACTATTGAGTGTTGTTCTTAGATCTACCAGGCAGTTATCTTGTGTTAGGGAGCTGCTATCTGGTTACCTTCCCATTGTTCTTTTGTTGCTGTGGGGGAAAGGGAGATATCACTCCAACTTGCAATAAAGAGTGATTGAAGTTTATCAGAGCACAAGTCACATGACTTGGGGCAGCTGGGAGATTGAAAATATGTCTAGCCCAATGTCAGATTTCAAGATTGAATATAAAAAAAAAAAATCTGTTTGCTCTTTTGAGAAATGGATTTCAGTGCAGAATTCTGCTGGAGCAGCACTATTAACTGATTCATTTTGAAAAAAACATTTTTTTTCCCCCAAACAGTATTCCTTTAATGGTTCGAATCAAAGAATGTCAGGCTGGATGGTCGGCCCCCACACATTTTCACCTCCCCAAATCTGGCCCTCATTGTGAAAAGTTTGGACACCCCTGGGCTAAGGGATGCTATTTGGCACATTCATGTTAAAGAAACGTGTGAACTCATAGAAACACTCCTTTGAGAGGGAAAAAAACAAAAAACACAATTTTGAGAAGTTCAGAAAGCATTTCAGTACACAAACATCCACATGCCTATTTATAAGGGCCCCTATATGGTGTTTGTCCAAATAAATGGCTACAAATTCAGACATTGTCTACAACTGGGAAAATGCTGGCAGCCCTAGCCACCTTACATGGTACCAACCGTAAGTAAAGTAGTTTTAGCCTCAACCCATCAATCATCCAGCTCTGTTTAGTAAAAGGTACAAAAAGGCATCCGTGTATTAATATCTAGCCCCCTCAAAAAAAATATACAATTAGACAATAATACACTGAAGTAAACAGTTTAATGTAACAGGCTGCCAGATAATGCCACAGCAGGGCAAGCATTTGCTTTAAGGACCAGCAGAGCTGCATGCGTCAGGGGTCTTATGGAGCAGAAGGAGGAATGTTGCAGAGGCAGATTACTTCATGGTTAGTCTCTCTTCTTATATGTCTCCATATTGGAAAGAACCCATCCAGCTGGTACCAGAGAGCAGACCACGAAGGAAGATAGACCAATCAAAGCTTCCTGAAAAAAAGTCCAACGGCTGTTTAGTAAAAATAAACAAATATCTTCTGTTTTTATAAGCATTCTAGGGGCGTCAGATTTTTTTTTTTTTTTTAGTAGCCAAACATATTTCACCCTCCCTTGGGCCATATAAATCAACTTTTGCTGGTAGGCTATAATAATTATGACCACTTGTATGATTGATACATACTTGAGCTAGTAAAATAAAACAAAAGGGTTGGTTTGAACCAGTGTGAGAACTCGCTATGTGAATGGCATACAACACGGCACTGCTATTTCCAAAGCTGTATCAGTCAGTTATGAGATGGAGAATGGGCATGGCTGTCCTACTGTAGACAGGCAGTCAGCACAACGATTTTCACTTTTTCTTTGTGGGTTGGTGCACGTCCTCCAGTGGCCACTTTCCACTGGCACCCCATGCAAAAACAACTTCAGGACAGCACCATCAATATTTTAGGTATAATAAAACGCCTTTATTTTGCTTCACAGGGGCATCACGGCAACGTTTCAGGCCACATGGCCTTTTCTCAAGCTTGAGAAAAGGCCATGTGGCCTGAAACGTTGCCGTGATGCCCCTGTGAAGCAAAATAAAGGCGTTTTATTATACATAAAATATTGATGGTGCTGTCCTGAAGTTGTTTTTGCATGGCTGTCCTACTGTACACAGGGACCATGTACACATTAAAGGAGAAGGAAAGCCCCAGGGCGCAAAACCCCTCCCCCCCGTTGCCCCCCCTCCCTCCTCCCCCCTGGCCTACCTGTCCCCCTGGGCATTTCAAATGCCCCTAACTTGTTACTTACCCCTCTGCGCAGGCGTGTCCACGGAGTTCACAGTCGCCATCTTCTCCGACGCGCGTCTTCTACCTGCTCTGACCGGCGTTTACTGGCGCATGCGCAGTAGGAACAGTTACCAGTACGGCTCTACTGCGCATGCGCCGAATGTCACGAAGTGAAATCGGAAAACTTCGTGACATTCGGCGCATGCGCAGTAGAGCCGTACCGGTAACTGTTCCTACTGCGCATGCGCCAGAAAACGCCGGTCAGAGCAGGAAGAAGACGCGCGTCGGAGAAGATGGCGACTGTGAACTCCGTGGACAGGACCTGCGCAGAGGGGTAACAAGTTAGGGGCATTTGCCCAGGGGGACAGGTAGGCCAGGGGGGAGGAGGGAGGGGGGGGCAACGGAGGGGAGGGGGGAGGGGTTTTGCGCCCTGGGGCTTTCCTTCTCCTTTAAAGACAAAGACAGTAAGGGTAAACCTTGGAAGAAGGGAAATACCAGACCCGAGAAGAAAACATGACCGCTAAATAAAGGCAAAGAGTTAATTTGTTAGAAAATAACAGACAAAATATAGATATTTGACTGGCTTTGTGAGCATTTTGTCATCTGGGGGTTAATAGCTATGAAGGCAAGCAAAAATAAATAAGTAAACCCATCATCATTGCTCCCACTTGATTTGATTGGCAATGGGCAGGCAAATGACATTCAACCAATGGGTCAAGAGAAAAATCATTTGAGGACAACTGGCAACTACTGCTGGATAAACCTGGGTTCAATTGCCTTTGTCGTGGCTGTTGTAAGCAGCCCTTTACTCTAATACTAGCAATAAAAGCCCCTACATTTTACTGCAGATCGCAAACAGTTGATTACTTCAGGGGGCATAACAAGCATTACATAAATTGGCATATATGAATGACAAAGTGTGACTTTAACATCTTATTTATGTTATCACAGTCCAGGTACGAGATCCATTATCTGGAAACCCATTATCCAGACAGCTCTAAATTATGAATAAAGATATATTCTTATGGATGATGTAATCCTTTTCGTTATTGTGTCTGGTTCCACTTCAGTCAGGGCCCAGCCAGACCTGCAGACTTACTCAATTATAACACAGAACTCCGGAGAACCAAGATATTAGTTCAGTGATTCATTTTATTCATACAGTGCACTGTATGAATAAAATGAATCACTGAACCAATATCTTGGTTCTCTGGAGTTCTATGTTATAACTAAATTATGAATAGGCTGTCTCCCATAGACTGCATTTTATCCAAACAGGGTCGAACTTGCAGGCCCGGGGCCAACCAGGGCTTTTGCCTGAGGGCCCCCACACACGCAATGTTTGGTTGCGGCAAAAAGCTGTGCTGATGCGCATTTACGAGTGCGCACACGAATGGCGGCGAAGTTGCTGGACAGGAGGCCCTGAGGCAGTAGCCCTTAGGGTCTGGAGTGGGGCCCTGAGGGCAGCCATCCAGGTGGCAGATCTGGGCATTTGCCCAGGGAGCAGCTAAGCTGGGGGGGTGGTCTACGTGGGGTGGGGGTTAGGGTTTTTATTGGTAAATGGTTTGTCTCCTTTAAAGGAACAGTAAAACCAAAAAATGTAAGTGTTTTTTAGAGTAATGAAAATATCATGTACTGTTGCCCTGCACTGGTAAAACGGATGTGTTTGCTTCAGAAACACTACTATAGTTCATATAAACAAGCTGCTGTGGAGCAATGGCGGAAATTGAAAAAAGGCTATATGGCACAGGATAAATAATGGATAACAGATAACACCATTAGACAGACAGACAGCTTATTTGCTATCTGCTGTGTAACCTGAGCCTTTTCTCCTTTGAATGGCTTGCCCCCATTGCTACACAGCAGCTTATTTATATAAACAATAGTAGTGTTTCTGAAGCAAACATATCCGTTTTACCAGTGCAGGGCAACACTGCATTTATTTTCATTACTTTAAAACTTATTTTTTGACGTTACTGTTCCTTTAAGTTATGACGATCCAAATTAAGGATAAATCCGTTATCCACAAAAATCATCTTTCCAGAAAACCCTAGTTCCAGAGCATTCTGCATAACAGGTCCAATACCTGTAAACAGCTCTCCTGACCATAAGACTTCAAAAAAATAAATCCCAGCAACCAGTAGTCAACTACAGCATGTCTGGTCAAAGTCCAAAATAAACAGTAAAGGGGCAATACACCCACTTCTTCATAACTGAACTACAGTTCCCAGCATTCCCTGTTTCCAGTACACCTCTTACAGAAAGGTTAGAGAAGGGAAGCGTTTTGGTGTTATTATCCACCATACCAAAGATTTATAAGACATTTGGGAGATAAAACGCTCAATCGCCCTTTTTGCCACGAGTTTAAACAGCAACAGCTGAATGGCCATAAC
Organism: Xenopus petersii; assembly: GCA_038501925.1. Lineage (NCBI taxonomy): Eukaryota > Metazoa > Chordata > Amphibia > Anura > Pipidae > Xenopus > Xenopus petersii. Next base: position 28,133,911 of record CM076678.1, read on the forward strand.
ATAAGCGCTCGGTATATACCAAAGTCATTTCAAGGGGAATTAAATGAAATTGACAAATCTAAAAGGACACATTGTGATATTATAAACGATGGCACCATTTAGACATTGCAGACTCGCGTTACATCACCAACATGTCTGCCCGGATTTACACCCAACGCAACGAATGACATGAATGTCATTTTCTCTCACCCCGGCAGACACTGGGCTCTTGGCAGGATTTGAGGCAATCCCTCTGCTCAGAGGCGCCTGCAGCAGGTTTGGGAGCCGGACGAGACGAGCCAGAGCAGAAGACATGTTGCAAAATATGCGTGCGCGATCAGCAGCTTTCAACTCTAACACGGTGAACTGGAATGAATCTGTAGGCCGTAGCTTTCGCTTTTATAACATCTTCATCACGTGACAGGGGCTCGCCGCTTGTCTAAAGGGAACACTCGTTCTGACGTTCGGAAGGCGTGGTTCTATTTCGTACCACAATATGCACATTTTAATTTATAATTTCGTGTCGGTCATTAGCCGTACCATATTACATGGTTAATTCGCAGTAACTATGGATTCATTTTGTATATTGTCCTGTGCCCCCTGTCGCCAGCAATGGCAATACTAAAGCTCCCCATAGACGCGACGATTCTTCTTGCCGAACGACCGATTTTAGGGAAGCCCGACCAATCCTTCGAAATTATCATGCGGTTAGTGGTATTCGAACGATCGCACATCTTACAATTTTTCGTCCGACATCTGTCGGGAAATTGATCGGCCAGGTCAAAAAATCTTTGTCGGTCCCAGTGCAATCTCTCTATGTTTGCAGGGCCAAGCAGGCAGCTCCCCTTTGTTTTCCTGGTAAATTGGTCTTTTTAGTTGATGGTAAATTTGTACGATCGTACGATCGTTCTGAGAAGATCGTGGTCTCACGATCAGGATCTGATCTTTTAAAAATCTCAACATCTATGGCCAGCTTAAGTCACAGGGTGCAGGCTGACAAGTTCTTGGTTTATGTATAATAAGATAATTGTTTCCAAAGTTCATCAATGGAACAATTCTTTTTTCAAAACGCACCAGTTAATAGTGCTGCTCCTGCAGTGAAATCCAAAGAGCAAACAGATTTTTTTATAATTTAATTTTTAAATCTAACATGGGGCTAGACATATTGTTGTCTCAGGAGCCCCCAGTCATGTGACTTTTTGCTTAGGGTTGCCAGTAAGAATGATGGTTGACCCCAATGTTATTAATAGGGGGAAAAAATAAACATATAGGAAGGCCTGTATTTTTTTCCAGAAAAGATGGCAACCCTACTTGTGCTCTGATAAACTTCAGTCACTCTTTATTGCTGTACTGCAAGTTGGAGTGATATCAACCCCTCCCTTTCCCCACAGAAGCCCATGATCAGCAAAACAATGGGAAGGTAACCAGATAGCAGCTCCCTAAAGGTGGCCATACACGGGCCGATAAAAGCTGCCGACAGACTGTGTCAGCAGCTTATTGGCCCGTGTATGGGGGCCCCCGACGGGCTTCCCCGATCGAGATCTGGCCGAAAGTCGGCCAGATCTCGATCGGATGGGGTTAAAAATCCCGTCGGATCGCGGCCTCATCTGTTCGTTGATGCGGTCCCGCGATCCGACCGCCCGTTTGTGAGAGCTAGGATCCGATCGTTGGGCCCTAGTGCCCACGATCGGATCTGCCCGATATTGCCCACCTTCAAGGTAGGCATATCGGAGGGAGATCCGCTCGTTTGGCGACATGGCCAAACGAGCGGATCTATCCGTGTATGGCCACCTTTACACAAGATAACAGCTGCCTGGTAGATAAAAGAATATTGCTCACTAGTAAAATCCGGGTCCCACTGCAACACATTCAGTTACATTGAGTAGGAGAAACAACAGCCTGCCAGAAAGCAGTTCCATCCTAAAGTGCAGGCTCTTTCTGAAAGCACACACGAATATTACAACTAAAAAAAAAATACACTTGCTGGTTCAGGCATGACATTTTATATTGTAGCGTTAATTATTTGCAGTGTAAACAGTGCAATTTGGAAATAAAGAATGCATCATAAAAATCAAGACAGAATCCCTTTAATAAAAAGCCCGAATTAAATTATCCAGTAAAACCTAGAAATCCTCTTGTATGTGTAGTAGTCTCTGTATATACCATGGCATAGGAATGATGCAGTAAATTGTGAATAATAACCTTTGTACAGTTCAGCCGAATCCTTTGGGATCCTGAACCGAATCGGAAACCCTTATTTGCATATGCAAATCAGGTAAAAAAGGAGGAAAAAGAACCGTGCACTGTGTACGCAGTTAAAATAATTTTGACTACCTTGTTTGTGTGACGAAAAGTCACATGATTTTTTTTGGATTCAGATTCCATTCAGCCAAGTTCCTGGATTCGACTGACTCTCGCCCGAATCCCAAACCGAAACCTGGATTTTGTGCATCCCTACAAAATACACTAGCAAGTAGCAACCATGCATTGATTTGAATAAAAGTCTGGATTATGAATAGGAGAGGATCTGAATAGTAGACAAGTAATAAAAAGAAGCACTAACAATACATTTGTAGCCTTACAGAGCATTTTGAAAGCTGGAAAGAGTCAGAAGAAGAAGGCAAATAATTCAAAAACTATAAAAAAAAAAAATAAAAAATAAAGGGCAATAGAATTAGTCATTTTATAACATACTAATGTTTAACGTAAAGGTGAACTACCCCTTTAAAGTATGGTGGTCCAAAAAAAAATGAAGGCCAATAGAAAAGTTGTTTAGAATTAGTGCATTTCTGATTGGATAGAAGGGGAAGGCCGATGTCCCAAAGTAGGGAGGCCTGGTGGCAGGGGCACGAGGAGTGAAGGGCCAATGTTGGAGGGGCTAAAGTGGCAATGGACAATGACAAATTGCCCAATGTAGGTCTATTTCCTGATAGTTCTTGGGTGTGATTCGTGTCTGACTATCTGTTCTTTGACCCTTGCCTGTTCCTGACCTCTGATTGTTTGCTGCCTGTATCGACCTTTGCCTGTTCCTAACCATTCTCTCAGATCCTGACATTGTACTATGTTTCTGTTTGGTTTGACCCTGGTCTGTGTCCTGACTATACTCCTGGTTCCCGATTCTGTACTGTACTGTCTAATTGGTATCAACATCGACTACACTCCCTGGATTGTTGGATTCTGGGTATTGGAATACCATACATTACAGTGTTTTTTTCTACAGCAAATAGTAGAAATTGTCTGTGGAAAAGCTGTTTCTTTGTATGTCAGCAGTGAGTACATCTGGTATGTAGGAAGGAGGAGTTAAGCAGGCTATAGACGCAAAGATACCATTGTATGAAACAACAGTTCATATGATTTTCAAATTGTTCGTGGAGTGTCCCAACATTTTTCGTACCATGGCGATAGGTCGTTCAGTTGATTGTACAGGTTAAAAATGTATATCAGCTACTGCTAAGATCTCTGCATGTATTGCCTATCTGACAATATCAATGGGAAACTGTCATTACTATTTAACATAGTAACATAATTAGGGATGCACCGAATCCACTTTTTTGGATTCGGCCAAACCCCCGAATCCTTCACGAAAGATTCGGCCGAATACCGAACCGAATCCGAACCCTAATTTGCATATGCAAATTAGGGGTGGGAAGGGGAAAACATTTTTACTTCCTTGTTTTCTGACAAAAAGTCACGCAATTTCCCTCCCGCCCCTTATTTGCATATGCAAATTAGGATTCGGTTCGGCCAGGCAGAAGGATTTGGCCAAATCCGAATCCTGCTGAAAAAGGCAGAATCCTGGCCGAATCCCGAACCGAATCCTGGATTCGGTGCATCCCTAAACATAATACAGTAACATAGTAATGAAAAAAGACACATGTCCATCAAGTTCAACCTTTTAACTCTTTTATCACCTGTCTAACTGCTAGTTGATCAAGAGGAAGGTAAAAAAAAAACCCATTGAAAGCCTCTCCATTAGCCTCAGAGGGGGGGAAGAAATCCTTCCTGACTCCAAAATGGCAATCGACTAGTCCCTGGATCAACTTGTACTATGAGCTATCTTCCATAACCCTGTATTCCCTCACTTGCTAATCACCATCCAACCCCTACTTAAAGCTATCTAATGTATCATATTTTGATGGAACCTCTTTTCTTCTAATCGGAATGGATGACCTTGTGTCAGCTGGAATTATTTATACATAGTTATCATATCACCCCTTAAAGGGGAAGGAAACCTAGTCGGCGCAAAACCATCACCCCCCCACCCGTTTGTTGCCCACCCTCCCTCCTCCCCCCTGTCCTACCCGTCCCGCTGGGCAAATGCCCCTAACTTGTTACTTACCCTTCTGCGCAGGTCCAGTCCAGGGAGTTCACAGACGACATCTTCCACGCGATCTTCTTCCTGCTGTGAACGGCGTTTTGGCGCATGCGCAGTAGGATCATTTCGCCGGTACGAATCTACTGCGCATGCGCCAAAAGTCACGCGCATGCGCAGTAGATCATACCGGCGAAATGATCCTACTGCGCGTGCGCCGTTCAAAGCAGGAAGAAGATTGTGTGGAAGAAGATGTCGTCTGTGAACTCCCAGGGGGGAGGAGGGAGGGTGGGCAACAAACGGGTGGGGGGGTTGCGCCGACTAGGTTTCCTTCCCCTTTAAGCGCCTCTTCTCCAGTGTCCCCAATTTGGCCAGTCTTTCCTAAGATTTTCCATACCTTTTACCAGCTTAGTTTCCCTTCTTTGTACCCTCTTTAATTCAATAATGTCCTGTTTGAGCACCGGAGACCAAAACTGTACGGCATATTCTTTATTCTATTTGTTGAACATAAGTTTCGTAAGATTGCTGCCTGTCAATTAATGGACGAGCATTGTGTGATTTGTTTTTTTACTACTTTATATTTATCTGAATGGTTAGTAGTAGGTTGGAAGATTGTCACGGTTGATCATTCGTCAGACAATAGGCTATAATCTGCACATCTAAGGCCAGCTTTAGCCTGAGTGTATGATGAGGATGTTCAACAAATAGAATAAAGAATATGCCGTACAGTTTTGGTCTCCGGTGCTCAAACAGGACATTATTGAATTAAAGAGGGTACAAAGAAGGGAAACTAAGCTGGTAAAAGGTATGGAAAATCTTAGGAAAGACTGGCCAAATTGGGGACACTGGAGAAGAGGCGCTTAAAGGGGAAGGAAACCTAGTCGGCGCAACCCCCCCAACCCCCCCACCCGTTTGTTGCCCACCCTCCCTCCTCCCCCCTGGGAGTTCACAGACGACATCTTCTTCCACACGATCTTCTTCCTGCTTTGAACGGCGCATGCGCAGTAGGATCATTTCGCCGGTATGATCTACTGCGCATGCGCGTGACTTTTGTAAACATTAGTAAACATTAGTATGTTATAAAATGACTAATTCTATTGCCCTTTATTTTTTCTTTTTTTTTTTTTTATAGTTTTTGAATTATTTGCCTTCTTCTTCTGACTCTTTCCAGCTTTCAAAATGCTCTGTAAGGCTACAAATGTATTGTTAGTGCTTTTTTTTATTACTTGTCTACTATTCAGATCCTCTCCTATTCATAATCCAGACTTTTATTCAAATCAATGCATGGTTGCTACTTGCTAGTGTATTTTGTAGGGATGCACCAAATCCAGGTTTCGGTTTGGGATTCAGCCGAGAGTCAGTCGAATCCAGGAACTTGGCTGAATGGAATCTGAATCCAAAAAAAATCATGTGACTTTTCGTCACACAAACAAGGTAGTCAAAATAATTTTAACTGCGTACACAGTGCACGGTTCTTTTTCCTCCTTTTTTACCTGATTTGCATATGCAAATAAGGGTTTCCGATTCGGTTCAGGATCCCAAAGGATTCGGCTGAACTGTACAAAGGTTATTATTCACAATTTACTCCATCATTCCTATGCCATGGTATATATTTATCGGAATGGTTAGTAGTAGGTTGGAAGATTGTCACGGTTGATCATTCGTCAGACAATAGGCTATAATTTGCACATCTAAGGCCAGCTTTAGCCTGAGTGTATGATGAGGATGTCTGCAATTTCTCTGTTGATGTGTAATATAACTACATGCAGGCTGTTCCCAAACATCTTAATTTAATTAATACATTTACACTCCACTAAAATGTCAAACGTATCACCTGCACATGCTCATACCCACCACGTAAAGCAGCTTTTTCAGATTGCCGCTGAATGGAAGGCTGCTGCAAAATCAATGATCGGATGAAGTATATCAGTGGCAAGCCATCCTTGAATGGAGTTCTTCCAGTGGCCATTTGGCTAAGAATAATGGCAAATGCCCACCAATCCACTCCTGTGTCATATCCACTCATCAGATGAATCTAGCAAATTAAAAACATCTTTTGCTAGATATTTACAAGTCTTAGGGAAGCATTGCTGGAATAAGTTTGTACATCATTCTCACATAACCCTTAGTAACAGAGGCTTGCAACATAAGAGCTTGTGTTAGACTAATCTAACTGATATATAAACATACGTAACATACATTAACCAAAACTATAAAAAATCTTTATTTACAAATGCAAATGTATTCCCTTTAGTGTATAAAAGAAGTGAGTTTCTCACATCTGGAGCCATGTAGAAGGTCCCTGCTGTGTCAAATCTCTTATTGTTGATGAACATCCCATCTGCAACTAGGCCGAAATCTGCAATTTTGATATGACCAGTTTGATCAACACATCATTTTGAAACCAAGGGAATTAAAGGGGTTTTTCACATTTGTGTTAACTTTCAGTATGATGTAGAGAGTGATATTCTGATACAATTTGCAATTGGCTTTCCTCTTTTATAATTTGCGGTTTTTGAGTTATTTAGCTTTTTATTAAGCAGCTCTCCAGTTTGCAATTTCAGTCCAAATTACCAAAACAACCATGCATTGATTTGAATAAGAGACTGGAATATGAATAGGAGAGGCCTGAATAGAAAGATGAGTCATAAAAAGTAGCAATAACAATACATTTTACAGAGCATTTGTTTTTAGATGGAGGTCAGTGATAAGGCTGGAAAGAGTCAGAAGAAGCAGGCAAGTAATTAAAAAAAAATATAAAATATAAATAATGGAGACCAATTTAAATGCTCCTTAGAACTGGCCATTCTGTGATATACTAAAAGTTAACCTAAAGGTGAACCACCCCTTTAATATAATGTTGGTCCTTGTATTGCAACTATAAGCATCTATTCTTCTGGATAGGCTGTCCAATAGTCTTTGGAACATTGTTGGTGGGATTCAACCACAGCAGCACTGATGAGGTTGAGCACATATGTTGAGTGATCAGTCCTTGTATTCCTATTCATCCCATGTGTTCAGGTGGGTTAAGGCCAGACAAGTTCTTCCATTCCCATCTTAGCAAATTGGCTTTGTATTACTCTGGCTTTGTGGTTGCTCACCTAGAACCAAGACATCCATTTACTACAGTGAGATCGACAGTGATAATTAATTGTGCAACAGCGAGATCCTGCCTAAACCTGTGGTCACTTGTGCATAAATATTATCGCTTATTGTTGCACCCCCACTATGTAAGTTTACTCTCAATGCTTTCTAAAGACTAGCACCAATGCCACTAAATAAGGCATAATTGTTGCTAATTTCACCTGCTAGAGTGGTGTTATATGAAGAAATCCCACATGGTAGGTGTCAGTAGCACACTCATACCAGAGTGCAAGTGATAACTCTCCCAGTTGCACAGTTAAAATACTCGTGTGATCTTAATGAGTACTCTCTACACCTGTGAATATTCGCATACAGTTTTTTTTATAGAAGCAGTTGGAATGGGTTTGGGCCTATTGCATTCTTGGGAAGTTTCAGCTCAACCGAACACCAGGAATAGTCTCGGATTATCTCACAGTGTAGCTGGTAGATATAGCATTAGGCTCAAAGTGGTCCCTCTCCTGTGTCCCATACTGTAGTGATTTTTTAAAGGATTGGTGAGAATAATCCTTACAAGTGAAAGGTCTTGTTCCTGGCAGGGTCAAAACCTGTAGTCATTGCTTGCCTCATGCAATAGAAATTCCTATAAAATATTTATAAAACACTCACGTATATAAATGTCTTTGCATTTATAAAGCTTGTTCTTAACTATGCAACACCATTATAAAACATACTTTATCAAAAAAAAAGATTCAAATTTATAAGCTATTATTGCTTATGGTTGTTAGGAATTAATTTCTTCCTGAGAAGGAAGATTCTGTAGACACATGTAGCACCTATTTGGCTGTATTTAGACAAATACCCAGTAGTATGATAGAGCATTGGCTACATGCGACTTATACAACAGGGTCAGGGCCTTCACCAGGCGGAAGCTATATAACTACATAACACAGGCTACTGTATACAAAAAATGGATTGATTGGACACCTGGAGGTTCTTGATGCAAACAAAGTGGATGGTTTATTAGCATAAGCAATGACCACAGGTTTACTCACGCAGGAGATGATGCAGGTGTAGCATATGACAGAGGAGGGAGGATAGCAGAAGATGATACAGCACAATGAAGACTGTCACTACCATAAGGCATAGTAGTCAAGTGTACATCAATTCCCAGAAGACAGATATACCTCTGTGGGGATCGGGATCACCAGTGGAGTAATTAGGGAGACGGAGTCTAAAGCCTAACACCCTATCCACTGAGTCCCTGCACTAAAGGCATACAAGAAGCCGTGGGAAGCTAATCCCTGCTACTATCCTTGATGGAGCACACAGCTGCTCATGCTATATAAAGCTGACTATTTCACTCTCCTAGAGAATCTATTAAAGAACTGCCCTAATGATAGCTAACCTCGTTCACAGGGTTGCCTGGTCCCTGACTTAATCACCAAAGGTACAGGTCCCATTGGGGCAAATGGCTTTACTGGGGCCTTGGTGATCCCAGGCTTAATGGGAAACACCTGGCAGCACAGACACCAGGAGCCCTGGAGGAAGAGGCCACACCCTACACAACACCATATAGCAGTGTGGCAGGAATTGGTATTACATCCTTTGATCCGACTTTACATTATAGCGATGGGGATCCAACAAAATCTCATTCTGTTACATGGCGTTGTTCACAAAATCTGATCAAATTCTCCCGTGTAGTTTGGTCCTTAGGCTGTAATAGGGTTGCCACCTGGCCGGTATCTTACCAGCCTGGCTGGTACAAAAGATGGTTGATCCCAATGTTATTAATAGGGAAAAAAAGATAAATATATAGGAAGGCTGGTATTTTTTTTCAAGAAAAGGTGGCAACCCTAGGCTGTAATTGCAAATTAAACAAAAATGTACTTGCTAGTAAATTCATCTCCAGTTATTTCTCTCCTGACCCTCCCCAAACTCTTCTCTCCATTCCCCTCCCCCAATAGCTCTGTAAAGGTAGCCATAGATACAATTATGCTTTTTCCTGGAAAAGATCTTTCCAAGAAAGCTTGTTTGTTTCAATACACACGTGTAGAGCTGAATTGTCAGATATACAGGTAGAAACAATAGAATTCTACCTGTAACTGACGATTCAGCACTGACAATGGCAGATGTTTGGGTGCCTTCAAAGGCGATTGATCAAAAATTTCCAGCTTGGCCTAGCGATGAGCCAACTGATATCCAAGTCTTCTGCCCATCGGCCGGCTCGTCTCCCACCATATACACACCGAATATTGTACGAAAATTATTGGCAGGGTTGGAGTGTCCCATTGGGGGCCCACTGAGTTCCAAACTCGGGGCCCCCCCACACGTATACGTATGCATGAACTCTGGTGCCCACGTGCATGAGTGAACACTGGCCCACCGTGGACATGTGGAAAATCCAGTGTGCCATGCTGCACATAATTTTTCTTTTATGCCCGGCCAATCGGGGAAGCCGAGGGACGGGGCCCACCGGGTTTTTTCCCTGTGTCCTGTTGGCCCAATCCGACCCTGATTTCGGTGTATCAATGGCCACCTTAACCCTTCCTACCCAATTTCTGCTTGATCCACACCCTCAGAATCACAGCTCCACCCTTTTGTAAGTCCTGACACCCCCCCCCCCCCACACACACACACACACACCATTGTCTAGCCTGTTTTCCCTGCCAGGTGACATTGCCTTGGATAAAACCATAACTGTGCCCCAAAAAAAGTAATGTATCAAATGCTCTCTAGATGGTTCAATTACACAAACACTAGGGCCAAATGCCTGCCAATATCATACTGAACCTCTTGAATGTAGATCCAGTAGGAGAGGGCCATCTGAGTTTGCTGCAAATTTCTGTTAGCATGCTGGGGAGAGAGACAAAAAACTTATAAAAGCTCTCTCTCTCTCTCTCTCTCTCTATATATATATATATAGACAAATACAAGAAGTCCTCTGCACTCAACCCATTATCAATATATTTAAGACAGAGACACTTTCCCTTGTTTTTATATATATATATATATATATATATATATAAATTCAAGATGAACCAGCACTCCAAGTTTTCAATCAAACAAGTGTTTATTTTAACATCACTCAAGTGTCCAACGTTTCGGCCCACATTAGGGCCTTTATCAAGGATCCTTGATAAAGGCCCTAATGTGGGCTGAAACGTTGGACACTTGAGTGATGTTAAAATAAACACTTGTTTGATTGAAAACTTGGAGTGCTGGTTCATCTTGAATCTACATACCCTGACTGACCAGGCACCCACTCATACCAAAAGGAAGGAGTGCAGGTACTTTGTGAACATTTATATATATATATATATATATATATATATATATATATATATATATATATATATATATATATATATATATATACACACATGGACCACCGCAAAATGGCACTGGTCCCCTGCAAATAAACAAGTATAAAACTATCAGTTGTTAGTTATATTTAGTTTCTGCATTAGGGATGTCCAACCTGTGGCCCTCCAGCTGTCGTTGAGCTGCAGGAAAGCTGTTGGGGGTTGTGTGAAGTTTTAGTTGTGAAGTTGCAAATTTGATACTCCTGTTCTTTTTTCTTTCCCTTAAGCTGGCCATACACTGGCCGATAAAAGCTGCCGACAGATCGACGCGTTTCGTATCACGAAGGGACACTTAATCATAGCCTATGATTAAGTGTCCCTGAGTGACACGAAATGCGTCAGGCATTATTCTTTTAGATGTAGTGTAAAATAAAGTATCATATTTTTATATTCAGTTTTTGGCTCTTGGATTCTATTTCTGTTGGAAGTTCCGGATTGGTGCCTGCCTAACTGCTATTTTTGTCGTACAGTATCTGCCTGCTGCAGTACAGGACAGTATAGCTCAAGACTGCTTATGTCAAATTATATCAGAGTGAACACTGACAATTAGCACAAAAAATGTATCCAGGCAAAGCAAAGCACAATAATGTCAAGTGCTGCACAAACAGATCATGTAAATGGGAAGTGGTTTAAGGCAAGTAGAAGGCAAAATTAAGTGCAAAGATCTGCATCTGCCCCATGAATATAGGCTGCCTTTTGCCCACCGGCACCTTTGCTCTTTTCCCCAAGTTCTTAATCTGGGACAGGTAGTAAAGTACAGAAAGACCCTGGTACCAAGTACTTCTTGAATAAGCTCAGAGGGGTGCAATTTCATACCTCCAAACTGTCCCAAACACAGTTTAGATAAGGAGAAATATTTTCAAACTTTCATAACCTGCCAAATTTTGTAACACAAACATGGTAATTAGGGGGTGTGGCCACAGAAATGGGTGTGGTCAAAGAAAAAATTGGTGTGGAACAAATTTTTTTGTCCCTCTTTTTACTTCCAAAATGTTGGGAGGTATGCAATTTTGCATCCAGGGTCAGGGGTGTTCTCAGGCCCGGATTTGTGGAAAGGCCACCTAGGCCCGGGCCTAGGGCGGCAGGATTTTAGGGGGGCGGCATGCTGCTCAACCACACCCACATTGGTTCAAAAACACTGGGGATGCACAGGAGATACAATCTCCATGAAGATTTGCACGAATAAAGGGAATGGGACAGGGGCGACGAACGCCAGGGGGCCTAGGGGCGCCCGCTATGTAAATCCGGCCCTGGGTGTTCTTAGGATGCTGCTTCCTCCTTTCATCACCCATGTGCACTGTGCTCTAGCAGAGCCAAAATTTGGATTTTAAAATCTGAATTTCTGCATTTTTTGCTACCTCTGGTAATATGCAGCCTGAGTTTCTCAATGCCTCATGCCAGTGGTGCCTCTCTACAGGGTCACTGTAAATGACAGGCATGGGATCCGTTATCTGGTAACCCGTTATCCAGAAAACTTAGAATTACAGAAAGTCTGTCTCCCATTGACTCCATTTTATCCAAATTCAAAATGTTTTGAAATGATTTCCTTTTTCTCTGTAATAATAAAACAGTACTTAGTACTTGATCCAAACTAAAATATAATTAATCCTTATAGGAAGCAAAACCAGCCTATTGGGTATATTTAATGTTTAAATGATTTTCTAGTAGAAACAAGACATGAAGGTCAAAATTACGGAAAGATCCGTTATCAGGAAAACCTCAGGTCCCAAGCATTCTGGATAACAGGTCCCATACCTGTACCACTTATGACAAATGTCCTCTCTGCCCTACTCTAAATTCAAACATGACTACACACTGGCCCTTTAAATCTACTTAGTTTGCATCAAGTTTTTTAGCAGTTAACACACAGCTACATTCAAAATCACTTCTCACTATGGAAATAAAAATACATATGTTAAGAAATTTTATTTATTGTGTATCAATTATTATATATAAGTAAAGCAAATTTCTTTGTTTGCCTGTTTGACAACCATCAAAACATATGCGACTGCTGCTTAGTGTCAGTTCTTATGATGGTATGTATTGATGGCTGCATGCATTCACATTCAAACAGTGGTCTAACTACAAAGGAAGCAGATCCCGGCGTTGTGGGGGGGGGCAGGTTCAGAGAACAGGGGGCTCTTCTTCATCTATATCTTTAAAAAAAATCTCTTCTCCCCAGCCACACTGTGAAGAGGCAGAGATGAAGTGATGTGAGGGAGGTCTGGTGATTGGGCAGGTAGCAGTTGCGCCAGGCCCTCCCAAAAAAATGTTTATGTGTGGTGGCCTGGAATAGTCTAGGTACGTCGCTGGATACAAAACTAGCCATAAACATAAGTGATGTAGCCACAGTGGGTGGAATTACTAGCATTGTAATTTTCGGCTAGAAAAATAATTTTTTTTGGCTTGTATGAGCATGTATCCTTATTCATGTACACAAGGGCTACTGAGCATCTTCCCACATGATCACTATATGATCCGACAGTCCATGCATGGCATTGATTTCAGTTCTTTCTGAAGAATTTTTTGGAGATTTGTTGCTCTCAGTCATGCACAAATAATCACAGGCGACAAATCTCCACTGCCCTTAGTGGTGGTGGAATTAGTTGTCCTCAGTAAAAAAAAAATTCTTCTTATTTACCTACACCATCTTGAATCCACATACCTCTCTTGAAAAAAAATGTCTTGTAAGATTAGAGGTATATGAACACCGCCCTTAATGCCCCCATACACGGGCCGATAAAAGCTGCCAACAGACCGGCAACTTATTGGGCTGTGTGTGGGGCCATCTGACGGGCTTTCCCAATCGTTATCTGGCCGAAAGTCAGCCAGATCTCGATCAGGCAAGTTAAAAAATCTAAGCAATGAATTCCTTGTTGATCCACTTGTTTATAAATTCTATCAGTCTTTAAGGCTCATGGACAGTTGCTGGAGCAGCCACCTCCACTTAGTATCATAGACGAAAATAGGGACTGGAGACCCTTTAATGTAGTCTGAACTGAATTGTTTTATTGAAGCACTACATGTTTCGGACCACAACAGTCCTTTCTTCAGATGCACGTACACTTGAGCACCCGAGGAAGGACCATTGTGGTCCGCAACATGTAGTGCTTCAATAAAACAATTCAGACTACATTGAAAGGCTATCCAGTCCCTATTTTCGTCTAAGTTAAAAAATCCCGTCAGAACGCATCTGTACGTTTATGCGGTCCTGCGATCCGCCCGCCTGTATCGGATCCATGATGATCCAATCGTTGGGCCCTAGGGCCCACAATCGGATCAGCCCAATATAGCCCACTTCAATGTGGGGATATCGGGGAGAGATCTGCTCGCCTGACGATATTCGCCAAACGAGTGGATCTCTGCGTCTATGGCCACCTTAAGGGCCATGGCACATGGAGGATTTGCTGCCAATGGTTACATTTATGCTACCCTGAGTTGGGACCCATAAAAAGATCGACTGCTGGCGAACGCAGATAAGAACGCTCATGTAGAAGAGTCCTTACACCTACATGTGGCTATTTTGTTGCTAGAACCCCTGTTAATTTTCCACTAGTAAGAAGTAATAGGTGTTCCAAGCATGGGCACATCAGCATTCCAGTGGTTGGGAGTATATGCAACAGCTGAATCACTAAAGGTTATTTTCTCTAGGGGCATGCATTTCTATTTCTGTCTCTGGGTATTGTAGTTCTGCAACAGATGAATGTTGCGACTGAATGTTATTTGCACCTTGGATATCGAATTATAAAAAGTATGCTGGGAGTTGTAGCTGTGCAAAAGCTAAAGCAGTGATAAGTTTATCCTGGTATATGCAATGTTAAGCAAGATTCTGGGAGGTGCAGTTCTGTAACAGCTGATGGTTATTTTCTCACTCCGGGAATATGCACTTTTTTCAGGATCCAGACTGATGTATTTTTGCAACAGCTGAAATGCTGAATGTTATTTGCATCTTGGCTGTGGAATTGCCTCTGCAACAAGATGCTTGGAGGGGAAGTTCTTTAACAGCATAAGAGATATGTATTTGCATATCTGCACAGAAAACAGAAACAAGTTTAATTTAATTCTGTAGCATTAATAACTAGACCTTTATCTCTGCAATGTAATGACTTTACATTATATACAATAATACTATATGAAGCTCCCCACTCTGATTATGCATCTGTTTCAATTAAATAATATATATTTTCATGCATGGGCACTTCTATAGTGTCATTATGTGCATTATTCTGTCTATGGGTAATTTACATCTTTATACCAAATTTATACATCTTTTTCTCTTCTGCTCTCTATCTATATACACACACACAGCACTTTCTAAGTAAAGCCTGTCCCGCTCTATATCCAGGAATAGCAATGTGTATGTAGTATCTGTATACTAGTTGAATGGGAGGGAAAGCCCACTATATTTGGTCACTCAGTAGTCGGTCCCCGGCTCGGACCCTCACAAGGCCAGTCAGTTCTGGCTTCTGTCCAAATATGGAGTTGACTGAGTGAGGGGCTTTCCCTGGGCAACACCACAGGGCCACCCTGGGTATAAATACATAGCTGCCTGCAACACACCCCAGCTCACAGCTACTCCTACTCTCTCCCTGCAGCAAAAGGTAAGGCCTCCATAATATCACTTTAACCCCTTGCTTGCTGAAAATAATTTTTCTTCCACCATAGCCCTGTACAATATCTTGTACTTAGATTTTCTCTTGCAGACCCCCTATACAAAAAATACTTCTCTCCTGCATGAGATTGCTTAAAGGGATAGCTCAACCAGTTATATTTTAGGGGAATGGTCCATTCCTACCAACTTTGCTCCTTTCCTCCATTGGTCTAAAATTTTCAACTTGTCTTCCAGTTGTCAAGCTTTTAACTTAAAGTGATATCTGGCTACTGACCACTGCAACCAGAAAACCTGTTGACCATTGAAGTCACAGCCTTATTGTTTTTGTTACTTTCCATTACTTTTCTTCTAATCAGTTCTTTTTCCTAATAATTCCTGTCATTCAATCCACTGCCTGGTTGCTAGGTTAAATAGGAGCGTAGCAACCAGGTAATTATAAAAATAAACAAAATAATCTAGAATGGATAATGGCTAATTATAAAAAGACAAACTACAAATAATCTTCGAATATAATTGTCTATATTAAGCTAAAAGTACATTTTAAGGTGAGCTTCCCCTCTAACGTCTCTCCTGCCAGAATGTGCTTTTATTTACATCCCTAACTTTTTCCCTGCCATGATATTCTTCTCTTCTACTCAACTAATTCCCTTCCAGTGACTGCTTCTCATATTTAATAGTGACTATTTTCCCCTGCATCTACCAGAGCACCTCATTCCACACCAGATCATATTAAACTTCTTCCCCCACAATGCATGCATCCCTTCACTGTCCAAATATGCTCCTTTGCTCCATTCTTAGTAATGCATAGTGAGCAAGGAGCGCCTCTAACCTCCTATTCTCCAGCAGAACATGCTTTTCATCTACCAACATAACTTCTTTCCTGCAAATTTCTGTTCTAATCTATGAGTTTACTAATCCTGCACACTACCTAGTTGATGATTAGTAGATGATTAGTTCTATTCTTCCCTATTTCCATGTCAATGTCTATCTCTAGCTGAAGTCTTGAATATAATTCAGTTTTTAGAGCCCAGAGAATGATTAGCTTTTCTCTTTTGCAAGGTCCATAGAGCATGAATGTATTTCTATTATGTTTTCAAAACCCTCTAAAGCAGATTATCTTTGTTCAGACCCCTATAGACCTTACCTCGGTGTTCTCTTTACAGAGCAGTATAAGATTAGGGGGTTCCTCATTTCTGTCTCATTAATGCCTATATTAATCCAGTCTGTGCAGTATAATGTAGCCTATAGCATGCCACCACTGCACATAATTACTTTCCCAGCCCTTCTGCACCCCCCTTATCAGATAACCATGTATCCATTTCCTAGAGGAGTCAGAGACAGCTGAAATTAGTGACAGAGAGGAACAGCTGAGAAATAAAAAGTGAGACCTAGGGAGAGACAGGTGGGCTGGCAAAGTCAGACAGATGCAGATGATGGCAGTGTACACAGAGCAGCCATAAAACATATTATTCTAATCTTTTCACTGATCTCTCTCACTCACAGTCCCTCTCCAGCCTCAAACATGTGCGATGACGATGAGACTACCGCTTTGGTGTGCGATAACGGTTCTGGGCTAGTGAAAGCTGGCTTTGCCGGAGATGACGCTCCCCGTGCTGTCTTCCCCTCCATTGTGGGACGTCCCCGTCACCAGGTAAGACTTTAAACTATTCTTATTTATCACTGATTTCCTTTATTTATTTTCAATAATAGAACATGCTAAATACATGGCAAAAACTCCTACTATTTTTAATATTTAAACGTTTTTAGTAGCCTTAAGGTATGATGATCCAAATTACACAAAGATCAGAAAAACCCTAGTTACCAAGCTTTATGGATAATAGATTCCATAAAGGCAGTGAAATATTCACTATTTCAGCTTTCAAAGTAAAAAATGGAACAGCTGCCCTAAAACAAGCACTCTCCATATCCAAAGTAAGACGCAGAAGGCTTTTGTCAAAGTATTCAGCCCCTTGACATATTCCCTCATTATACAGAATAAATTCTACATTACAATTAAAATGTTCTTTGAAAGCAACAAAGTTCCATATTCTGCTTTTGTATTCAATTCAATCATCATGCTATTTTATAGATCCACCTTTTGCACCAATGACAGCATTAAATCTGAAGCATGTAATGTTATTGAAATTTAAATTCAAGCAACTCCGCACATACATCAAATTTTTTTTTAAATCAGTGATTTGTAAATGCATTAGCTATTGCACACACCATTATCTGATTGTTTTATGTTCTGCACTTCTGGTTCAGACTCCTGAAACACTATAGCATAAGAAAGCTAAATAGATTGTTTCAAGAGTCAGAATCACAAAACAGAAGGCTTTAGGGGTAAAAATGTAGCAGCTTTTTGCACACGGTTTTGGCTTATTCTTCCAAGCAGATTAGTCTTTGCTGGGGATCCTGAGGACCTACCCTTCTTATCTGTATTTTTACTGGATCACTGGTGAGGGCAACATCTTAAGTTATCAGTTGACCTCCTTTCAGAGTGCACACTGGTCATCAACTGCATTTGTTCAACCAAGCTGTGGGTCTTCTTCAAGATGTAGTCATTTCTTTAACCTTTTTGTACTTTTCTTTTCAGGGTGTCATGGTTGGTATGGGCCAAAAAGATTCCTATGTTGGGGATGAAGCCCAGAGCAAGAGGGGTATCCTGACCCTCAAGTACCCAATTGAGCATGGTATCATCACCAACTGGGATGACATGGAGAAGATCTGGCATCATACCTTTTACAATGAGTTGCGTGTGGCCCCAGAAGAACACCCCACCCTGCTCACAGAGGCACCCCTTAACCCCAAGGCCAACCGTGAAAAAATGACACAGATTATGTTTGAGACCTTCAATGTTCCAGCAATGTATGTAGCCATCCAGGCTGTCCTGTCCTTATATGCATCTGGACGTACTACTGGTGAGAACAGATTTCTTATATTGCTCATTAGGCTTATTGCAGCAAGTTATCTCCTTTATAAATACTGAGGCGCTTTTGTGTAAAATTAATATGTACTCTCTATTCTAGGTATTGTCCTGGACTCTGGAGATGGTGTGACCCACAACGTGCCAATTTATGAAGGTTATGCTCTGCCCCATGCCATCCAGCGTCTGGACCTTGCTGGACGTGACCTGACTGATTACCTCATGAAGATCCTGACTGAGAGAGGCTACTCTTTCGTCACCACAGGTGAGCAGCATTGATCATGCATTTTGTATGAAACACTTTTTTTTTGTATGAAACACTTCTTCTTTAGAAAAATACAGCATTAGAGCTTCTTGTAGCAGCTACAAATATAGTTATGCAAAAGGCTTCAGAACTAGTATTAGCTGAGATTATCTAAAAAATATTGAACGCTGTTCAATGGATACATGTCCATACAATACAGTTTTGCTCAGTGGTGTAACTAGATATTGTTGGGCCCAATACGAATCAGGGTCTCATGGGGCCCCTATACTTCCTGCCCCCCCCCTGCAGTCGCAGGGTCTGTGTCCTCTGTAGTTACGCCCCTGTTGTGCTTATTTAAAATATAACATCTGTTGTGTCATAAATGTGTACACTATAGTTGCTCTTTAACTCATCATACTATATTATTTCCCCCCCCGCCCAGCTGAAAGGGAGATTGTGAGGGACATTAAGGAGAAACTTGCCTATGTGGCTTTGGACTTTGAGAATGAGATGGCAACAGCAGCTTCTTCCTCATCTCTGGAGAAAAGCTATGAGCTCCCAGACGGACAGGTCATTACAATTGGAAATGAAAGATTCCGTTGCCCAGAAACACTCTTCCAGCCATCCTTCATTGGTAAGAATTCTTATATTTTTTCAGTGGAATTACCAACTTGATGTTAAATTCCATTGTTACGGTATCATTATATTATCTTTATGGCTCTTTCTTCCAGGTATGGAGTCTGCAGGTATCCATGAGACCACTTACAACTCCATCATGAAGTGCGACATTGACATCCGTAAGGATCTCTATGCCAACAATGTTTTGTCTGGTGGTACCACCATGTACCCTGGTATTGCTGACCGTATGCAGAAGGAAATCACAGCCCTTGCTCCAAGCACAATGAAGATCAAGGTAAATAAGAGAATTGGCTACATCAAATTAAACTTTGATATGAGTTAACCATAGGTCTCATTTACAAAAATGTGGACACCTTGCTCCATGGGTAGCACCTGGAAGCTCGGATCTTTGTAGTCCTAGAATGGAGCACAAATTGCTTCACATTTGCACTGAATACAGTCCTGTCTACAATAGACAGTGCTACATTTGGGGGGCCAATGGTGGGCAGCTCATAGGTAAGCCCTGCAATGTTTCCTATCTTGCATGCCATTAAGACATTGACTTGAAGGTGCAAGAGAGCCCTGTTCATAACGCCTACCTATGGTAGGATAGATTCACCTTGTTATTGAATCAAGAGATTCAAGAGTCCATTGATCCCTTTTACACTTTGTAACTATGTGCTTTTTCTTCTCCTCAGATTATTGCTCCCCCAGAACGTAAATATTCTGTATGGATTGGAGGCTCCATCCTTGCCTCTCTCTCTACCTTCCAACAGATGTGGATCACCAAGCAGGAATATGATGAGGCTGGCCCCTCAATTGTGCACAGAAAGTGCTTCTAATTATGTTCAATCCCTCTGTGTACAATTGTCACAAATATGTACAAAATTACAATAATAAATTTGCTATAAACATTAAAACGCTCAGTTATTTTTATATATTCTATGCAAAATGTATAGTAATGGAATTGGAGACTGGTGCCTTCTGTTCTTTTTCTAACATAAGATGGTGAGAAGGCATATTTGACTGTCCTTGTTCTTTCAGTTATACAAAAACCAATAATAGAACAGTGAGTAGTTCACTTTCTTTTATATTTTATGAGAAAAGAAGCCTCATGTGGCAGTAACAAATCCTAAGTCTATGGAGTCTGCAGTATGGTGCCAAAAGTTGTCATTTACACAGCCAACCACTGGCATAACTAGTATATCTATCTGTCTGTCTGTCTGTCTGTCTATCTATCTAAATATATATATATTACAGGGCCCACCACTGGATGTTGCCATCCCTTGGATGTTTTGCTCCCAGTGGCCTCAAAGCAGCTGCTTATTTTCAAATTCCAGGCTTGGAGACAAGTTTTGGTTGCATAAAAACTAGGTGCACTGCCAAACAGAGCCTCAATGTAGGTTGACAATCCACATAGGGGTTAGCAAATGGCCTTTTACTTCTGAATGTTGCTCAGGGGTTCAAAAAGTTGGGGATCCCTGTTCTAGAGAATGGCAACCATACAGGCACCCTTGAACAACCCCTAAAGCTGCCACCCTAGGCATGAGCCCTGTGCTGGCGCATATATGGTAAATACAGACCTGGGTATAGATTCATAATAGAAGAGGGAAATTCTTCCCATTCATAAAGCACAACTAAGGCCTCATTTTGAATGTGCAGTTTTGTTCTCCAGTACTCAAATGACCCCACTATTAAAATAGAGAAAAAAAATTTGGTCTCCACAAATGTAAAGGAGCAGTAATGGCTGAGGAAGTGCCGAGTACAGAGGCACGAAACTAGTACATCTTTGCACACCCACTGTCAAATTGTTCTCACATTGTATGTTACAACATCTTCAATGTGGATGTGACGGTCAGCACTCACTGCGAGTATCTGTTTTTGAAAATTATGGTCTCAGCCTGACAACTACAGGCCTGTAAATCTGAAATATGTGGTGGGGGAAGTTATTTAAATGTTTTTTAATGGACTACAGGAACAGGATTATGTTCTAGAGAATAGCGACTATATAGGCATCCTAGAACCACCCCCTAAAGCTGACCCCCTTGGCATGGGCCCTAGGTGGGCTTATATGGTAAATACAGCCCTGGCTATAGATTTCCTAAGAGGGATATTCTACTGCTGCTTAAAGGGCATGTAAAGGCAAAAAAATAAAATCCAGTTTTTACTTTCTTTAATGAAAAAGAAACCTATCTCCAATATACTTTAATTAAAAAATGTGTACTGTTTTTATAAGAAACCTGACTGTGTGCAGTGAAATTCTCCCTTAATTTACTGCTGTGGATAGGAATTGTCAGACGGTCCCTAACTGCTGGCAGGTAAACATACTTTTGAACAGCAGGGGCAGCCCCTGCCTTACTTCCCAGCCTTTCAGAACTCCAACAGCTTTGTTTGTTTCCGTTTTTATAATTGATGACGATCCCTAAGAAGCCCAGACCACACTGAGCATGTGCACAGTCTTGGTCTTGAAAAGATGTTTAACAAAGTTACAAGATGACAGCCCCCTGTGGCCAACTTTGAAAGCATAAATCATTCGTTTGATTAGGCTTGTGGTACAGTAAGTTTATGTTTAGTATATAAAATACAGCATTTCTAGCCTTATTCTATTTTAGACTTTCCTTGTCCTATAAGCGTATTTAATGCATCTGGTGGGGTCAACCCACTCTGCCTCCCACTGTATATTGTTTTTAGAATGTGGTGATATTGCTCTTGTAAGTCACTGTACCATTAATTAAAAGTGTATGTGCAACATTTAATGCACAAGCTGATACAGAGAATCTAATGATACTGGCATACTTTTGCTAGCTAGCAGAGAATAACCTGAATACAGCCTGAAACAACAAATACAGGCAGTTGTCAACCAAAAGCATAATTAGTGCATTTTAATAATTACCTCTGTTAGGAAAATTCCATTATATATGGCACAGAGGGAATATTGGCTACTAATGGTTAGCAACAAAATGCCATCACACAATATTTAATGAAAAGCACTTATAGTGGCAGAACAGATAAGGCGAACCTTTGTGTGTGAGTGGTTTGCCATGGCAGTCTGTCTGTCATTGCAGTTTTCATTTGATATAAACAGAAAGGGACACTTTAGCCACCGTTGTTTCCCTAGATATGAGTGGCAGTAAATTCCCAACTCACTTGTCACAGCCCTTTGCCGATAGGCTGTGCAAAATAAAAAATGTTTTCAATTAGGGTTGCACCAAACCACTATTTTGGATTCGGCTAAAACCCCCCCCGAATCCGAACCCGAATTTGCATACAAATCAGTAAGGGGGAGGGAAAAAGAGCTACGCGATGTGACGAAAAGTCACATGATTTTAAGGATTCAGTCTGGCCGAATACCGAAACAAATTCTGGATTTGGTGCACCTCTATTTTGAAAATAGTAAGGCAAAATTTAATCTATAAAGGGTGGAGTGACTGGATATCTAACATAATAATCATAACACTGCTTCCTTGGTTTCCATTGATTGGTTACCACGCAATCAGTGACTTTAGATGGGGGGAGGCACACGAGTCATAACTGTTGCTTTTGAATCTGAGCTCAATGCCGAGGATCAATTGTAAACTCACTAAACAGTTATGTACCATGTGGTCCCCCTTAAAGCCATTGACTAACTCAGAATTAGAGAGCTGCAAAGCAGGAAGTAGTGTTCTGGCTACTATGTTAGACATCCAGTCACTCCAGACTTTATACATTACATTTTGGCTAACTAGCTACTGTATATTAGAAACATTTTTTATCTTGCACAACCTATTTACCAGTTTTTATTTTTACACTTAACGGTTTCTTTAAAAGCTGTATTTCTTCTTTAAAAGCTGCCCATTTCGCATTAAGGCACTGTTTCTCCACTTTATTCTAACCTCTGATGTGCCATGAGGTTGAACGGACAAAAAACCCCACTGGATAGGAATTCTGCTTAAACCCCTTACCCCATATGTAATAAAAGGCACTAAGTTTGCCCAGGAGCAGTAACCCATGGCAACCAATAACATTTTTACATTTGAACAGGTGACCAGTAAATGCTAACTGCTGATAGATTGCCATGGGTTACTGCTCATGGGCAAACTTAGCGCCTATAATTAATTAACCCCTTTATATGCAAGAGCCCTTCTGCTGCCATAAACATTCCAAGCGTTAGCTTTTATACATGTTAATAGGCCATTCAGATAAAGGATAACTGATCCTGTTTTGCCCTGCTGAATGTTTATCTAGAATTCATAAAACAAGAGACCGTTCAACAGAAAGGAAATAGGCAGAATTTCAGGAAAAAAGCTTGTCAATAAAACTGCACTAATTTACACAATATTACAAATATGTTCTACTTTATTACGACGACAGTATCCCTTAATAGAAAACAGCTTGGTTTAAATAGGTGGCAATATAGAAGTCGCAAACTTTGAGAAAATAATGGCAAATAAATTTAGATACCAAATCTCAGACATGGCTACTTGCAATATAATGGAAGATTCAGCCAAAACTCGGTTTTGTCAATAGCCATTTATATTGATTACAGAAATGAATATGTTCCTTCACTGACTGCATAATGCATTTAACTTTTAAACCCAATTACCATTTGCCTCTTTATTGATGGTTTACATATTTTTTTTTTTTAGCATAAAATAGTCAGGTTTCCAATGAGAATTTATTTACCATTAAAACAAAATTGTGTGGCGTGTGAATTACACGCATGTGCACAGTAGCAAAGCAATCAAACAACTAAATATAAAAAGGGGAAAATATAGAGAAACAAAAAAAAAAAAAAAAAAAAAAAAAAAGACAACTGCTCTTTTCAACCCCTCCCATGTCCATCCTTTCTTTAGTGACAGCAACCTGCACAATGTCCTGTGTGTGAGTGAGGGGTGTCTCCAAACTTTGTTCTTTTGCTTAAAATCTCATAGGTGCAGTCATCGCTGCAGCAACCAGATACACTTGGAGATGTCTCATCTATTTCAAATCTAAAAGGAGAGAAGATGACCAAACACATGAGGCAAAAAGAGGAATTGCAGCGAAGATATGTAAATTAGAGACACTTACTGTAAGGCATCTCTGAAGAACTGGTAAGCACCGTGATTGTGTTTAAACACTGTAAGGACAACTTTCTTCATCTGTGTGCTAGAAATAGGTAAGAAAGGGTTTGAACCTGGATGCAGAACATGGTTTGGCTAAAATGACAGCAGCTTTAATAAGTGGCGATTGACATGGTATAGAAATAATTTGCAACAGGGCAGAGCATTGAATCAAAAATAAGAAAATGGAATCCCATGCATCAATGCCAACAACTTTGTGCGGAGGGGTTGTTTTTAAATTTATAAACAGAAAATGACCCTCTGGTTTCTATGAAGTGCGCTGCAAAGATAGCAAATGTGGGGATATTAATTACCCCAAAATTGTCTTTATCTTAAATTTCAGATGCAACCAATGTTTTTTTTTTTTTTAAACTAAAGCTTCCATAAAAGTTTTGGTCCAACATTGAACCGATCATAAACCTTGCATATTTAAATTTGATAAAAACACTAATCTGAATTAAAGTTTGGCAAGGTTAAGTTACCCAGTGTTTTAAAGTTATGTGACGTATCAGACTTAATTTGTCAAAAATCCTGCAAAAATGTGATAGGATTTAGCAGAATTCCAAACTAAATGCTGTACTCTGTGCATCCCAATGATAAATAAGGAGAAAAACTTTAAAACACTGACACAAGCCAGCTGTGTACTTTTATCCAAATGAAGGCAGCTATACATGGGTTGTTATTACAGTTTAATTTTGCTTACTAACCTATTTGCCATTAGCTGTAGGATCTGTACCAGGAACTTGCCTACTCCTTTCCTGCGGACACGGGTCTCTAACTGAACTTCATAGCTGGAAAAGAGAAGAAAAAAGGCAAAGTGTTGGCAGTCTTATCATCTGAAACAATAGAATAGTTGGTGGAGCATACCATAATACAATAACAATAATAATCATAATAAAGATGATGTTGCTATCTCAGGGGTCACCCATGAGATACCCAAGTAGTACGCAAGTAAAAAGAGATGCAGGGTACTCAAACTATGAAAAATATGTATTTATGTTAATGCTTGTCTTTATTCATCACCCTGTAACAGCGGTTTTTCCAAAATTTTAGTGTCCGAATTACCCTAACGACCATGCCTTGATTTGAATAAGAGACTGGACTATGAATAGGAGAGGCCTGAATAGAAAGATCAGAATTAGCCATTCCATAACATATTAAAAGTTACCTTAAAAAGGTGACCCACCCCTTTAAGGCACTTTTTTTAATGTGAGTGTAAATTATGTTAAATAAAGTGGTACCCTATAAGAACAACATAAAGGAATTATTCATCTTTAATTTTAATATGCTTTTGTTTCTCTGGATTTTTATGAAAACCAAAAATAAAAACCTTTAAATCATATCATTATACAACAGCAGTGTGGTTGCTGTTTAATTTCTTATGAATAAATGCCCTGGTCTATTCCAGTAACAGCTTCAGTGGGCTCTCGTGTAGGCTTTGGAAATTTCGTTCACAGCGGAGTATAGATAGTTGCCCTTAGGCAGCTGCCTCAATCCAACCACTCTGTGCCTTTTCAAATTTTTGGGGCAGCCCCTTGTACCAAGGGAAGTAAAATACAGTGCAGCAGTATGCACTTACTGGCTTAAAACAGAAAGGTGCAAGAGTATGCCGTCCTTTTCATAGTAACTTTTCAATTTCATTGCTTTTTTTTTTTTTTTAACTTCACTTTCTTTGACTCATTTCTATGAAGCTACAATCTCATCACTGACACTTTTTATTACTTTTCTTTCTATTCAGAACCTCTCCAATTCATCGTTCAGTCCCTCATTTAAACTCTGCCAGATTGCTAGAGCAAAGGGGGCCCTAGCAACTAGATAGCTGTTGAAATTCCAAACTAAAAAGCTGCTGAACAAAAAGCAAAATAACACACAAAATAAAAACCAATTGCCATAGTCTTACAATGAATGTCTACAACATCCTAAAGTTAATCTAAATGTGAACTACCCCTTTAATACCTGTATTTAAGTGCTAACAGCAACAAGCATCGCTTACCAGTAAAGAACTTCATCTCCACATTCCACATCGAATCTAAAATGCACAAATGCAACTAGAGCAGCAAGCTCATCTCTGGCAATGAGATACCAGGCACGCTCATCTGTCAGTTCTTCTCTCTTCTCCCTTTCTTTCCATCCCCACTCACTCTGCTCATACCTATAGAACAAAATCATGGTGTCAGTGCTTCATGAACCCTCAGTACTGCCCTATAGGGAGAGGACATTGCAAACATGTTGCATTCACTGCATATTAAAGTCAAACTTACAAAAGCTGCATGTTTGTCTTGGTGAGTTCAAAAGCCCAGTCTATAGTCTTCTGATCCAAATCAGACACTTTGCAACACTCTATTGAAAGATTTAACCTGGGGGATTGGAGAGAAACAAGCTAACTGAATTACAGACACTAAACTATACTTATATACTATTCTCCTCTACAGCAAACATTCACTCACCCATTCCTGTCAAATTTCTTGAAAACAGGAAAGGCACCAAGAGGGTCTCCTAACTAGAGAGAGAAATGATAGAATTAAACAGGAAGTAGAATAATGCCCAATACAGTATACGTAGAAGAATTTGTTTTAAAACAAGAAACACAATGTGGAAACAATAAAGGGAAATGGGGTGACCCTGGTTAGCATTGCTGGCTTGGTCAGTTCAAATCTCTTTGACCCTCCGTTTTCATGGCTGTAATTGGGAAATAAAGCCGCTAGTTGGTAGGGAGCTGGATATGAGTTCACGAAAATAGTACTCGTTCTTCCTCTGTCATATTATTCTCCCAAATGGGCAGTGCTTCTTAAAGGGATACTGTCATGGGAAAACGTGTTTTTTTTTCCCAAAACACATCAGTTAATAGTGCTGCTCCAGCAGAATTCTGCACTGAAATCCATTATTCAAAAGAGCAAACAGATTTTTTTTATATTTAATTTTGAAATCTGACATGGGGCTAGACATATTGTCAGTTTCCCAGCTGCCCCAGTCATGTGACTTGTGCCAGCACTTTGGGATGGAACTACTTTCTGGCAGGCTGTTATTTCTCCTACTTAATGTAACTGAATCAGTCTCAGTGGGACTTGGCTTTTACTATTCAGTGCTGTTCTAAGATCTACCAGGCAGTCGCTATCTTGTGTCAAGGAGCTGCTATCTAGTTAGCTTCCCATTGTTCTTTTGTTAGGCTGCTGGCAGGGGGGGGTGATATCACTCCAACTTGCCATACAGCAGTAAAGAATGACTGAAGTTTATCAGAGCACAAGTCACATGACTGGGAAACGGACAATATGTCTAGCCCCATGTCAGATTTCAAAATTTAATATAAAAAAAATCTGTTTGCTCTTTTGAAAAATGTATTTCAGTGCAGAATTCTGCTGGTGCAGCACTATTAACTGATGTGTTTTGAAGAAAAGAAAACATGTTTTCCTTTGACAGTATCCCTTTTAAGTCTAAAGACATTTATTGTGACAAAAAGCTACATTGGAGCAAAGGAGTAGCTCAGAAGGATATATTAAGTAGGTGTGTCAATAACAGTCAAAAGTGGAGTATTGCTGGCTTGGTCAGTTAACTCCTTGACCCCTCTGGTTTGCATGGCTGTAATTGGGAAATAAAACGGATGGTTGGAAGGAAGCCTGATGTGAGTGAACGAAAACACGCTATCTTCCAAATAGGTTTTAATGGGCATTGCTCTCAAGTCTAAACACTTTTATTTGTGACAAAAAGCTACATATGAGCAAGGAGCAGCTCATTAAGTAGGACAAAACAAGGATTTTTCTCCTGTATGGTATTTCTAGGTAATCTATAAGTTTTCTACACACACACCCTTTTTCCTGTACAGTGATGGGGAAGTGCTGGCTCTAAAATGTGTCAATAACAGTAAAGAGTGCAGCATTGCAGGCTTGGTCAGTTGAAAGCTCCTTGACCCTCCTGTTTGCTTGGTTGTAATAGAGAAATAAAACTGCTAGTTGGAGGGGAGCCCAATGCGCGTGTGTGGTTAATACATTCATCAATATCAGTCAAAAGTGGCAGACATATTGTAGTCTGAGATAAAACTAGTGGTTGATAGTTCACCTTAGGTAAGTTAAGTGAATGCTTGTTGGAGAAGGATGGCCTTTCAGAAAAACATAGCTGTTGCATGTAGGTACTGGGTGGCTAATGTAAGGAAATGATTCTATTAGTACACTAATGCAATTCAGAGAATTTTGCTGCTGGCCTGATCCAGTAAGCAGGAGGAAGAAAACACACCTCCTCTCACTTTAAAGATAATCTTCTGGACCTGCACTGTCAGTGTATAAACATTGTTATGAGCTGGAAATCATGCATTGAACAAAACATTCAGAAGCCCCAGGCCCAGACTGGAAATCTGTGGGTTCTGGCAAATGCCAGAGGGGCTGCTATAAGGTGCCATAGAAAGTCAGTATTAAGTGGGCTGGTGGGGGCTGTTTGGGCCTCGATGTGGGCTGACTGGGCCTCTGTGTACCTGAAATGCCAGGGCCTATTTTAATTCTCAGTCCGGACCTGAGAAGCCCCCACATGACAGCGCCCTTAATAGAAGAAAAACTTCAAAGAAATAAGTACAATAGGTTACAATTGCAAAGCGCCAACAGATTAGTTGTATTTTTACACATACTACTTCCTGCAGGGCAGAGACACAAGCTCAGATTTGGGGAGATTAGTCGCCCAGCGACAAATCTCCTCTTCCTCAGGGCGACTAATCTCCCCGAACTGCCTTCCCGCCAATTCGAATGTAAATCGCCGGCGGGATGACACTCGGAGCAATTTGATTTCCGAAGTCGCCTCACGAGGAAACTTCGGGCGACTTTGAAAAACGAAGCGATCAGAGTGCCATCCCACTGTCGATTTTCATTCTAGCCGACGGGAAGGCCATTCGGGAGATTAATCGCCCGAAGAAGAGGCAATTGATCGTCGGGCGACTAAATCACCCCGAATCGGAGTGTGTGCCTCTGCCCTAACTGGGAATGAGCTCTGCATAAACAAACTCCTCTACCCTTTGTTGCGCCTGTTCAAAAAATAAAAAAAATTTTTTTTTATACATCCTGCCCAGAGAATATCACTTACCTGATTGGCTGCCTGGACTTTGGCACAGACTGCTGCCATAGCAGCCCGTTCCTCAAGACGCTTTTGTTTCTTCTCCTTTGCTCGAACTGACTTCCTCTAGAAAATATTAGATTAAAAAAAATGAGTTGGTCAGACTTTAATTAGTAACTGTATTAATTAGTAATGCTTTCAACCCCTTCGGGTCACGCAATCTGGATAGCAGAGGGCTTGATGCTAGAGGCCCACACACAATTACAGTGATGATGAAGGAATACATGAAACTGGAGATGTAGATAATGGAGCAAGTTGTGTATGAAGTCTAAAGTAAGACTACTGCCAGTCTTCCCACTGCTGCACAGGAGCAGCTCCCAATGTTCCCTGACAGAATCAGTTGCCATTGGATCCTGGGGGATGTTAAGTGAAATGTTGGAGGCTGCAGCCTGCAGCAGGTTGCACCATCCCATGGATAACACCAGTCAGCTTCTATTACATTATACTGCATTAATATATAGAGTTTCCATTTCCCTCCCAAAGCAAACATTAGAATTCCTTAGTGGTCCCTGCATTTGCACCCCAAGACGTTCTTCATTTACACCCCTCAATCTCAGACTCAAACTGCATCCAGCGTCTGCTCCCGCAGCACAATAGCATCCACACAACCCTCTGCCACACAAACTACATTCCTATAAATGGAGTCCCATTTGACTTTCAGCGATACCCCACTAGCGCCCTAATGCCCCATTCTCCTCCCTCCTCACCCCCATGACGTAGCCAATGACGTAAAACTATCAGTCCCGGTCCGGTTCGGTGCTAGAGGAGGGAGAAGCGAAGAACAACGGGGTGGAGCGCGGGCAATTGATATCATCACGCATGGTACGTTCCACGCCCCCTCAGCGAATTTCCTGTGTAAAAGCCAAGAAAATGAAGTCTACGCTTGGGATACGTTTGCGTTACACGCCTCGTTTTAACATTGGCGGGGAAAGGTACCGGGTTGCCTCCACCCCCTTCTCCTTGTTCCTTTGTCTGGAGCAAGAAAGCGCGGCCAGCTTGACGTAATACATGGGGCGTGGTCTAGATGAAGCATGGGCTGAATGTTTCCATGGTGATAGCTTTAGTCTTTATTTTTTTTATCTACTTTGTTTGATAAGGCAACATTATGCTTGAATAACATGTAATAGTTAAAAATGACTGCAAGATTTTGAAACACAAAAGCAGACATGTTGTCAGCTGACCCCCCCTATGTTTTGATTGATGATAATGATCCATTCTTTATTCCTTTTCACACTAGATGGTATGATGAAATAAATAAGATCACAAAAGTGCATCATTATCACCCTAATGATAAGGGCCTGGTTGACATCTCTGTAAAAAGGCAGGACACTAGGATTTTTCAAATATATTTCATATATTTTTATCTTAATTCCCAGTAATTGTTATCAAGCTTACATTATTGACCAGGCCTGTGAAATCCTGACCAGGTGACAAGCCTAGAGCAGATGGGTTCTTTGTTGAAGGTCGCCTTAACGTCATCAAGACAAAAAAAAACTACAAATAAGGCTTCAATATTAAGATAAATATCTGAAATGAACCCTATGTTGGTATTGTTACATTTTTGATTGAAACAGGGATATTTCAGTCTTAGATCAAAGGATTTCATGTATTAAAACCAAAGTATAGACTCACTGACCCATGCTACAAGTTTAGACTCACTGAAACCTACAATTTAAAGGCTTTTGTTACTTTTTTTATTGCTGTATTTTAGAGGCAGGTCATCATTGCCTGGTTGCTATGGTAAATTGGACCCTAGCAACTAGAGATACACCGAATCCACTATTTTGGACCCCCAAATCCTTCACAAAAGATTTGCATATGCAAATTATGGGTGGGAAGGGGAAAACATTTTTTACTTCCTTGTTTTGTGACAGAAAGTCACGTGATTTCCCTCCCTGCCCCTTATTTGCATATGCAAATTCGGATTTGGTTCGTTCTAGCAGAAGGCTTCGGCCGAATCCAAATCCTGCTGAAAAAGGCCTAATCCTGGCCGAATCCTAAACCGAATCCTGGATTCGGTGCATCCCTACTAGCAATCAGGTAGCTGCTGAGATTCTAAACTAAAGAGCTACTGATCAAAAACCCAAATAAATAAAAAAAAAACACAAAAATAGATCGATTGCAGATTATCTCACAATGTCACAATCTACATCATGCTAAAAATTAAAGGTAAATTCCCCTTAACAAACAATGGAGTCCATGGGAGACGGCCTTTCCCTATCTTCTGGATTACAAATCCCATACCTGTATCTTCTTAAAATATCATTGATATCAGGTTACATTTTTGCATTATGGGCCAGTAAAATGCTGGCCAGCTTATATCCGTTATGTGACATGTCTCACTGAAAAGTGTGTACCAAAATAAATAAAGTACTTTTACCGACTAGATTTATCAAAATATGAGTTTAGAGCTTAATAAATAAAAAGTCATCCACATTTTATTCATTCTAGTGATGTATGGGTTGGGTTTTCCTGTATTTATCAATAGGTTAAAGTTAGAACTTACCTTTTGATAAATACGGTTTTAAAATCCCATAGGAATGAATAGAATGTAGGGAAGCTTTTTTTGATTAAACTCGAAACTATCATTTTGATAGATCTGCCCCCAAATGTATGTATAACGAAAGTTAATGTAATTTAGAATTTTCTATTATACATTAATAAAAGATAAAATAAAAGGATTTTGGTATTTGTAATGTATTTATAATTAAAATGTTTTTTGTCTCTCTCTCATTCAGCCAAGACTTTAATTCACACAATGCCTTGCATGCTTTTTCACAGGTCTGTTAATCTCTTTATTGCTGCTACAGTGCAGAGAACAGTATGTGATAAGCAAATACTGCTTTCAAATACACATTACAGACAACTTTAAGGGGTTCATTTATTAGCAATCGGATTTGGAATTTCTCCACAAATCTCAAAAAATATGTGGTTTTCTCATTATTTTAAAAAATTCTTGATTTAAACCACAAAAACCACAAGACAAAACTTTGCCAGGTAAAAGTCACAAAGGTCCTGTGGAATTCAATGGTGACTTTTAAGTATAACAATTTAACTCTAAAATGTCCAAACCCACCAAATTCATGAAATGGACGAAGGCTTTATCTGAATCTGACATTCTTTTAAATTAAATTTAACTCAAATAAAGATTTCTAGCTCCAATATCAATTTACTCCACGTTTGTGTATTCTTCCCATAGCAAATTCATTTCACATTAAACTGCATTTTTATTAAAACCTATCATAGTTAACCTTTAAGTGAATTTTTATGTATGTTATTGAATGGGCAGTTCTCAACAACTATTCAATGAGTCTTTAACATTTTTGTATAGTTTTTTTTAATTATTTACATTCCTTTTGTGACATTTCTAGATTTCAAATGGGGGTCATTGATCCTGGCAGCCAAAAAACTATTGTTCGGTGAGCCTGCACTTTTATTATTATCTTTTATTACTTATCTTTCTATACAGACCCTTGTTTATTCATATTCCAGTTTCTTATTCATATCACTTCCTGGTGATAGGATAATTTGGACCCTAGCAACCAGATAGGTGCTGACATTTCAAACTAGAGAGCTGCTGAGCAAAAAGCTAAATAATTCAACAACCAAAACTAAAAAATAAAGACCAAATGCAAATTGTCTCAGCATATAACTTTCCATGTATGTGACGTAAAAAGTGATATTCTGATACAATTTACATTTGGTTTTCATTTTTATATTTTATGTTTTTTGAGTTATTTAGCTTTTTGTTCAGCAGCTCTCCAGTTTGCAGTTTCATCAATCTGGTTGCTTGGGTCCAAATTACCCTAGCAACCATGCACTGATTTGAATAAGATAATGAAATATGAATAGGAGACAACAATACATTTGTAGCTTTACAGAACATTTGTTTTTTAGATGGGGTCAGTGACCCCATTTGAAAGTTGGGAGAAATTGAGAAGACAAAGGATAATAATTTAAAAACTGTAAAATATAAATAATGAAGACCAATTTAAAAGCTGCTTAGAATTT
This sequence comes from Xenopus petersii, assembly GCA_038501925.1. NCBI lineage: Eukaryota > Metazoa > Chordata > Amphibia > Anura > Pipidae > Xenopus > Xenopus petersii. The sequence continues at coordinate 28,167,228 of CM076678.1, forward strand.
GCCATTTTGTTGTATTTACACACCTTACTGGGAAATGGAGACATATATTTTAGATTCTAAAGGAGGAGCACCCGCCTTATTCTAAGGTCGAGCTCACTCTGTTTACCACAATATTTATTATAATCCCAGCATTTAATGTAATACTTCTGTGGCACGCAAAACAGGCAACACCCTTGACATCTTTTTTTTGCTCAGCAGTGCTCCAGTTTGACATTTCAAGAGCTATCTGGTTGCTAAAGTCAAATTTCTTCAGTAACCATGCAATAGAACAGTACAGTAAATGTGCTCAATATTTTGTCATTGTAAGACTTGGAAAGCTGTGCTTGACTGAGGAAAGTTGCCTAAATCAATTATGAGTAAGTTCAAAATAATTATTTCAAAATATAATGGCACAATTGTGTATCGGGTGGGGGGGGCTTTATTATCTTAAGCAACTATGTTTTTCAAGTCCTGGAAAACTGATATACAGCAGCTTTTCACAAGCAGTTTATTGGAATGTGGCATCATTGTGTTGCAAGAAGGGGGCAGCAAAACACAAACCATGGGGTTACAGTGAATCCTAAAATACATTCCACTGATTGAGGCATTTAATTATTATACTAGATTAGAATTTTTTGACACCTCTAGCTGTTATCTAGCCATTTCTAGCATTCTTCCTTTTGGAAATCTATCTATCTATCTATCTATCTATCTATCTATCTATCTATCTATCTATCTATCTATCTATCTATCTATCTATCTATCCAGTGGTCACCCTCCCCTCTTTCTAAGGTCCCTAAAAGCAATACTTAGGGGCCGATTCACGAAGGGTCGAATTTCGAAGTTAAAATTACTTCGAAATTCGACCCTCGAATTGAAATCCTTCGACTTCGAATATCGAAGTCGAAGGATTTAGCGCTAATCGTTCGATCGAACGATCGAAGGATTTTTCGTTCGATCGAACGATTAAATCCTTCGAATCGAACGATTCGAAGGATTTTAATCAAACGATCGAAGGAAAATCCTTCGATCAAAAAAAGGTTAGCAAGCCTATGGGGACCTTTCCCATAGGCTAACATTGACTTCGGTAGGTTTTATCTGCCGAAGTAGGGGGTCGAAGTTTTTTTTAAAGGGCAAGTACTTCGACTATCGAATGGTCGAATAGTCGAACGATTTTTACTTCGAATCGTTCGATTTCGTTCGACTTCGATCGAATTCGATCGAATTTAACCAATTCGATGGTCGAAGTACCCAAAAAAAACTTCGAAATTCGAAGTTTTTTACATTCGAACCCTTCACTCGAGCTGAGTGAATCGGCCCCTTAATGTAATTAAGTAGGTCACAGATGCCAAAGATATCCTTTTGTAGCATGATGGAATGCATACATATACATTTATTCCTTCACAAACTGTATCCATGCACCTTATTTGCATGTTCCATACATTTTTCCTGTAACTGGGGACAGACTGTTGTGTCAGTCTTACAGGTATGTACTATACTGTAGGTATTACCTGTTATCCAGAATGCTCGGGACCTGGGGTTTTCCGGATATGGGATCTTTCCATAATTTGGATCTGCATTCCTTAAGTCTAGTAGAAACTCATGTAAACATTAAATAAACCCAATAGGTTGGTTTTGCTTCCAATAAGGATTGATTATATCTTAGTTTGGATCAAGCACAAGGTACTGTTTTATTATAACAGAGAAAGGGGAAATTATTTTTAAATATTTGGATTATTTGGATAAAAGGGGAGACAGCTTTTCCATAAATTCGGAGCTTCCTGGATAACGGGTTTTTGGATAACGGGTCTCATCAGGATCCAACTGGGCAGGCTCAGACCTGATCCCCACCTGTAGGTGCTGCCTTCCCCCCCCCTCCAGCTGCCTTCCCTCCCCTGATTGGTGAAGTCTAGGTGCATGCGGATGGGAGCGAGTGGTAAGGGGCTGGTGGGGGGCCCTTGGGCCAGGCTGGGACTGGCAATTTGTGGGTTCATGACATTTTGAATCCCAGTCCTGCCTTGGGCCCCTGGAGCACTGCATCCCATACCTGTACCTTGTAGTGGGTTGCCAAAGGATTCAGACCATTAGCTTCTCCTGTAAAGTGGGGGGCAGTAAAATTACATGTGACACTGTGAGGAGTGAGACAGGTTAATACTTTCCTCCATGAGGTGTTTCAGTTTGATATTTTAGACCCTGTGCAAAAGGGGGTGATCTGTCTTCCTCTAATCCAGTCTATTCGTAATACCGCAACAAGATTTATGTATTCATCTGACTCCTCAGCTGCTACCCTTGCACTGGTATTCATTTACAAAACTCTCAACAGTCTGGCGCCTCCATACATCACCTCTCTGATCTCCTACTACTCCCTGAGACTTAATCTTCTATGCATGAATTAAGTCTCTCCTCTTCCTTCATCACTTTTTTTCCAATCACAATCACTAAGTATTTCTCCCTTGCTGCACACATCATAATACCAATATCACTCTGCTTGTATCACAATTTTACAGAAGGCGAAAGCTCATGACTATGTCGGCGAACATTCCCAGAGACACTTATGAATAATGCAGAGATGTGCAGATATCTATAAAGGGACATGTCTGTTTATTCTATCTGGTACTACCAGGTGACTAAAAGAATGCATCTGGTGTAGGGGTCAGCAGACTTCTTCAAACTGCTTATTTTATTTGTGTACTGACTTTTTTCAAAGAGGAAGCGTGTGTAAAAATGTAGCGTGGTAAAAATGTCTGTCCACGCCCATTTTTGTGGCCACACCCCCTAATTACCGTGTACATTTTACAAAATTTGGCAGGTTATGAAAGTTTGAACAGATTTCTGTGTTTTTTTCAGTTATTACAGTTTTGCTAATGAAGGTGAATTGCCCCTTTAAGTTGTGTGTCTAACTTCTCCCAAGGAACCTGTTATCTTATATTGTTACAATTACTTATTTGCTTATCTAGAAATTGTTACAAAAGTATCTTATAAGCAGCTGTGGCTGTTCTGGGCTCTCAGCCTGAAGCCAATTAGGTTAGAAACTTTATTTCTTTTTCTGGCTGTTCAGTGCAGTGAAAAACGGGACTTTCCACTACAAATGAGGGTTAAGCTGTCAAAAGAGGGACTGTCCCTCTAAATACTGGACAGGTGGGAGGGATGAAAATACGTTTGTAAATAGGGGTCTTACTCTAGCATTCTCCTGCATTGTGTAACATTTTGACTCTTTCACAGTGGTGCTTACCTGCTGTCTCTCCACATGGTACAATCCAAGGTTAGTCAGTTGTTATTGGTATTATTTCCTTACATAGTAGAAGGTGCTCTATGTATAATGTATGGCATTGTCTTTCAATGAAAAGTGATCACAAAGGTGGTACAGTTATAGGATCCCTTATCCGGAAACCCGATATCCAGAAAGCTCCAAATTACGGAATGGCTTTCTCCCATAGACTCCATTTTATACAAATAATCCAAGTTTTTAAAAATGATTTCCTTTTTCTTTGTAATAATAAAACAGTAGCTTGTACTTGATCCCAACTAAGATATAATTAATCTTATTGTAAGGAAAACCAGCCTATTTGGGTTTATTTCATGTTTAAATTAATTTCTAGTAGACTTAAGGCATGAAGACCCAAATTACGGAGAGATCAGTTATCCGGAAAACCCCAGGTCCCGAGCATTCTAGATAACAGGTCCCATACCTGTATAACTCTTTCAAAGTAGGTCAGATGTAACCAAAATAACTTTATATTAGACCTTGAAACAGGTCTGGACTGGGATTTAAAATCCTAATCTGGCATTTCAAGTACATATAGACATAAACAGCCTTCCACAGGCCCACTATATAATGACTATGGCATCTTACAGCAGCCCCTCTTGCATTTGCCAGAACCCACAGATTGCCAACCCAGGCCTGCCCGGAAACATGAAATGGACTAGCAAAACATGTAACTTTGGCTTCTTGTTGACTCTGTTATGCTACCTGTTTTCTACATTTATGAAAAAACGCTCGCCATGATATCTCATGTGTGACCCAAGTAAAGACCATTTTAAGAAAAAGACGCTTTACATGTTTAAAAAAAAGGGCCCCTGCAAGGCTGGTGACAAAAGATTTAATGTAGAAGAATTCTCATGCCAGATATGTACCTGCAGAGGGTGCTCTTTCCCCTGTTCTCTCTCTGTGCTGGTTTAACCCCTTGGGCGTCACTCTTTGTGTCTCAAAATGAGTCAAAAAGAGAGACCTTTTTGTGCATACTTAATTTGTTGGGAGATTTGCACCTTCTAATTTTCGAATATCACTAGATGTAAACATTCTGTGAAAAATATGGAAAGCTTTAAGTCTCCTTCATCATCTGGGGTCATGTATATAACTTGACAAAAAAAGCATAATGGTGGTGGAGATAGCCCCTCGTTTGTGAGCAAAGCAGGAGGAATTCTGGGAAGGACACCCAGCATCATTCCTAAAATATCCATTGACATGGAATGCCCTGGAGCATATCTGGACTGAGAATCAAAATAGGTCCTGGCATTTCAAGTCTAAAGCAGCATACAAGAGCCCCTCTGGCATTAGCCAGAATTTTAAAATTCCTAGTCTGTTCCTGCCCTAGAGGCTGAAGCTCACCCACTGGGTTTTAAACACAGCCAGGGCAGTATGCTGATCAGATTCGGAATTGCAGACCGCCAATGCTAGGCTTCTTTCCCAGAATTCCTTCTGCATAGCTCAGTAATTAGTCTGATGCCCTGCTGGAGAGGGTGTGACTCATGGCTTCTAACAACACCATCTTATGTAATAAGGGATAAATTGATGCCCCTGAGTCTATGTTAAAGGGATACTGTCATGGGAAAACATGTTTTTTTTTTCAAAATGCATCAGTTAATAGTACTGCTGCAGCAGAATTCTACATCGGAATCGACTTCTAAAAAGAGCAAACAGATTTTTTTTAAATTTGATTTTGAAATCTGACATGGGGCTAGACATATTGTCAGTTTCCCAGCTGCCCCCAGTCATGTGATTTGTGCTCTGATAAACTTCAGTCACTCTTTACTGCTGTACTGCAAGTTGGAGTGATATCATCCCCCCCCCCAGCAGCCTAACAACAGAATAATGGGAAGGTAACCAGATAGCAGCTCCCTAACACAAGATAACAGCTGCTTGGTAGATATAAGAACATTGCTCAATAATAAAATCCAGGTCCCACTGCGCCACATTCAGTTACATTGCCAGAAAGCAGTTCCATCCTAAAGTGCTGGCTCTTTCTGAAAGCACATGACCAGGCAAAATTACCTGAGATGGCTGACTACACACCAATATTATAAATAAAATACACTTGCTAGTTCATCAATGAAACTTTATATTGTAGAGTGAATTATTTGCAGTGTAAACAATGTAATTCAGAGATAAAAACTAAATCATAAAAATCATGGCGGAATCCCTTTAACTTAGGAGAGACAGGCTGAAAATGTCCTTGTGATTTGCTTTACTTCATTGTCAAAAGGGACATTTACTCAAGCATAACAGGGACAGGTGGGAGCCCATCAGACTTGCAACCTCAGTGAGAAGGCGCAATATACTCCCTTGTTTAACATGAATTCTATGAATAGGGCTTGTGCTGATCGTGCTTTTTGTCTATTGAGTTAAATCACACACACAAAAAATCTATGGCTTTTGTTATTTCCTGAGCTAAATAGGGCAAAAAACAAGGGAACTGGAGCTAATGTGTACCTGAGGAAGGGAGTTGTTTCCCCAGAAATGTTGTACAGAAGCCTCCAAGCAAATGTTGCTATGTTGTTAATCCAGTGAGTGTTTACACACTGAAGCTACTCTGTGTTTGATCCATGCAAGGTACATTGTAGATAAATGTACAATCAATGCACAGATAAGTAAAAGGTAGCTTCAGTTTCTCTATTTGCTCAAGCAATAACAAAAACCATAGATTTTATGGTTATAACATGTCCAGCACAAGCCCTTGTCAATGCAGTCATGTAGAACAAGCAGGTGTACTTCTCCTTTAATCATGTAATGCAGTAATCCTCAAGCAGTGGCTCGTGAGCAACATGTTGCTTTCAATGGCCTCAAAGCAGGTGCTCAATTTTGAATTTCTGACTTGGAGGCATAAAGGCAGCATCAGATTGGGACACTGGGGGCTAACTGGGGCTATGACACAAGGGACCTCCTCATAGATACCAGGGCCCATCTTCCTGACGTCCAAACTCCCTGCCTGCACGCTCATGACCTGTCACGTTGTGTGTGCAGTGGACATTTGGGCAACATGGTGCCCCTAAAATGTGCTGCTCTAGGCCTGGGTCTTTGTGGCCTTCTCACAAATCTGGGCTGGCATGTGTGTTACCAAGAGTGGCTGCCTGCACCAGGAGCTCCCATCTTTTAGATCACACGCCTTGGGGTGGGTGAAACAAATTTTCATATGACAGGTGCCCTTTAAAATGTACTTGTCTGTCACTGTATAGAAAGAGGGACATACCTACATTCCACAATTCTTTTTTTTTTTTTTAATTCCCTATGAAAGGAGGAAAAACCTCTACTGTGTGCTTATGGGAGGAGCCAAAGCAACTCCCAAATCCTTGGGTCACATGACAGATGGGTGAAAGATTTATAATGCCCATCTGCCTGCGTGTAACAAAAGAGAATTACATCAAATTTGGTTCACTGAGGGGAGAAAAGGTCAAAAATCCCCTTTGTGTGTCATATTCTGGGATGTGGGATGGATCCTAACTTATTTTGTTTTTTAACTGTGCCCATCACAAACTTGCACAGAATTTAGAAAAGCAGAGTTGTTGATGCACCGAGAAGCACTGATAATAACATACAAAACAAATTTTAGTACAATCTTTAGTGCGTTTATGGTAGGAGACAAGCCGACCTAAATCAGTAGAAGACTTGGATATCAGTCGGCTCATTGATCAGGCTGGCTGGAAAATTTTGATTGGGTGCCTGTAAGGGAAACCGTAGTTCCTTCCCAAAATGGCGTCCAAGATGGCAGCCCCCTGGGTCCTGATGGTCGCAGCACGATGACGCCAGAGTCTTCCCGTCCCCGGATTGGTCGCCGGCGTCGGAACGGACGCCGGCGTCAGAACGTGCGTCAACGTCAAGACGCTGGCGTCAATGCGTCAGCGTCGGCGTCATGACGTCAGCGCGTCCAAATTTGGCGCCAAAACCTGGCCTATTTAAAGCAACTCCGGGATTCCCTCAATGCCCGATTATAGGTTTAGTTTACTACTCCTGGGTGTGATTCATTGCGAACCTTTTGTCTATTTGTGTACCGACCCTTGCCTGGAATCTTCGACCTTGAACCTCTTCTGCCTGGACTGATCTTGTTGCCTGTTTGACCATTCTTCTGTCTCATCCTCTTCTGTACTGCGAACTTGGACATTGTTATTTTCCTCCCTTGGTCCTCACTACTCCTAAGGCCTTTGGCCTTACATTATAATCGGGCCATGGACCCGTCGGAGGAGAATCCTGCGCCTCCTGATGTCGGTGGAGCGCTGCGTGGTCTGGCATCCCGGATGCAGTCCTATGAGGTACAGCAATCGCACTTTGGTCAGGCCTTGGAGACCATTCTTGCCAAGCTGTCGGCATTAACACCCGCTGATCCTGTTCCTGCACCTGTACCTGTGGCTCCGCTTCACGTATCCGAACCCCGCATTCCGGCTCCCCCACTCTTCAGTGGTGATCCTGCAGCCTGCCGTGGGTTCATCAACCAGTGTGAGGTCCACTTTACACTCGCACCCAGCCAGTTCATTTCTGAACGAGCCAAGGTGGGCTTCATATTCTCTCGTCTGCAAGGGAAGGCATTGGAGTGGGCTTCGCCTCTCTGGGAGAAGGAGGATCCTATTATTGATGATGCCAGAGCCTTCGTCCGGGAACTTCGAGTGGTCTTTGATGCTCCGGGTCGTGCCACTGCAGCCTCCGCACGCCTGTTCCATCTTCAACAGGGAACGCGTTCAGTCTCGGAGTACGCCATTGAGTTCCGCACCCTGGTTGCAGAAACTTCGTGGAACAATGACGGGTATCACGCAGCCTTTTACAACGGCCTGGCGATACGTATTAAGACTGATCTGGTGTCCAGGGAAATTCCATCCCGTTGGGAAGATCTAGTCGCCCTGGCCATAAAGGTGGATACTCGGCAGAGGGAGTTTCAAGCTGAACTCGACAGAGAGCGCTCCCCAACCAAAAGATTCCACAGGTTCCAACCTACTCTGGCTCCTCGTTTTCAAAGACCCTTCCTTCCTAACCCGGCTTCTACCCTGTCTTCTCCTAATCCTGCGGTTCCTGCTTCTTCTTCCCTGCCTTCGGAAGAACCTATGCAGATCGGACGGGCTCGTCTGACCGAACAGGAAAAGCTTCGGAGAAGGGCTGCTGGACTTTGCCTTTATTGTGGTGGAAAATCCCACTTTGCCTATGAGTGTCCAGTGAAGCCGGGAAACGCCAACACCTAGGTAAGATTGGGGAGACTTACCTGGGTGGAATTGGTCCCTCTCCCCATTCTTCTGCTCAACGCTTCCTCCTTCCTGTGCAGATTCGTTTTGGAACCCAGACGATTTCCTCTGAGGCTTTCCTTGACTCCGGCGCAGCTGGGAACTTCATCGACAAAGCCTTCGTTGAAAGCCATTCCATTCCCCTACGATCCCTGGCTGTTCCTCTTCGTGCACTGGCGATTGACGATCGTCCACTATCCTCCGCTACTATTTCCCACTCCACCGATGAACTTTCCGTTATTGTGGGGTCCATGCACCTAGAAAGATTGTCCTTCCTTCTAATTGATTGTCCCTCTACTCCCATTGTACTTGGTCTGCCCTGGTTGAATATTCATAACCCAGTAATCGATTGGACTTCTTCTCAGATCTCCCGTTGGAGTTCCTTCTGCCAACAGAACTGTTTACCCACCAAATCCATCATTAAAGTTTCATCTGTGTCCTCCAATTCTTCTTTGCCCCTTGTTTATCAAACTTTTTCTGATGTCTTCAATAAAAAGTCTGCTGAAATCCTGCCTCCCCATCGTCCCTACGATTGCCCCATCGAACTTCTTCCTGGAACCATGCCTCCCAGGGGTCGCACCTATCCGCTTTCTCCTTCTGAAACCTGTGCCATGAAGGAGTACATTCAAGAAAACCTGCAAAGAGGGTTTATTCGTCCTTCCTCTTCACCGGCTGGAGCCGGCTTCTTCTTTGTTGAGAAGAAAGATGGAGGTTTGCGGCCCTGCATTGATTATAGAGGTTTAAATAAAATCACAATTAAAAACCGTTATCCCCTTCCTCTCATCTCCGAACTATTCGACCAACTCAAAGGGGCTTGTCTTTTCACCAAGTTGGATCTTCGTGGGGCTTATAATTTAATCCGGGTCAAAGAGGGAGATGAATGGAAGACCGCTTTCAACACCCGGGATGGGCATTATGAATACCTTGTCATGCCTTTTGGTCTCTGTAACGCCCCCGCGGTCTTCCAAGAATTTGTGAATGACATTTTCAGGGACTTACTGGGCCAGTATGTGGTGGTGTACCTGGACGATATCCTTATTTTTTCCAAAAGTCTTACAGAGCATCGTCTTCAAGTTAAAGAAGTACTTTCTCGTCTTCGAAAGAACAACCTGTTTGCCAAATTGGAGAAATGTTCCTTTGAAGTATCGTCCATCTCTTTTCTAGGATACATCATTTCCCAACAAGGCTTCAGGATGGACCCAGCCAAGGTTTCCGCAATTCAAGATTGGCCGCTTCCCACCAGTGTCAAGGCTGTTCAAAGATTCATCGGCTTTGCTAACTATTATAGACAGTTTATTAAAGGTTTTTCATCTAAAATTGCTCCAATTCTTGCTCTTATACAAAAAGGGGGTAAGCCACAGCATTGGCCTCCTCTAGCCTTGGAAGCCTTCAAGACTCTTAAAGAATCCTTTTCATCTGCCCCAATCCTCAGACACCCTGAACCTCTCCAACCTTTCTTCATCGAAGTAGATGCCTCGGACATCGGAGCAGGAGCAATATTATCCCAAAGATCCTCTTCTGATGGTAAACTACATCCGTGTGCCTTCTTTTCCAAAAAGTTTTCCTCCTCCGAAAAGAATTATGATGTTGGGAACCGTGAACTACTGGCCGTCAAGCTTGCTCTAGACGAATGGAGACACTTTCTTGAAGGATCATTGGTCCCTGTGACCATCTTCACCGACCACAAAAACCTAGAATATATCCAGACCCTTAAGCGCCTCAATCCCAGACAAGCCAGATGGGCATTGTTCTTCTCACGTTTTAACTTCATCTTAACTTTTCGTCCTGGTTCAAGAAACAAGAAAGCAGATGCTCTTTCCAGAAGTTTTATCCCTGAAGATCCCATCTCCGAAGACCCAGAATCCATTGTGCCTCCTACAAAGATCATTGCTGCCTTGTTCCCTTCCCTTGCCTCGCATCTTTTATCTATTCAATCCTCTGCTCCTGTGGAAACTCCTGTAGGCGTAGCTTTTGTTCCTCCTGAGCTTCGTCAGTCCATCTTGATCCAGTCTCACAGCTCAAAGCAGGCCGGTCATCCGGGAATTAAAAAGACGACTGAACTTTTATCTCGTCTCGTCTGGTGGCCTTCCTTAAGAAAGGATGTTAAAGATTTTGTTTCTTCCTGCTCCACTTGTGCCGTATCCAAATCAGGACATTCTCCCCCTAAAGGCCTACTTTTACCTTTGCCTGTTCCTTCCCGCCCTTGGACCCATTTGGCAATGGATTTCATCGTGGATCTTCCTCCTTCCTCTGGCTACACCGTCATCTGGGTGGTGATTGACAGGTTTAGTAAGATGGCACACTTCATCCCTCTCCGGAAACTCCCTTCAGCTCCAGAACTTTCTTCATTATTTATTAAACATATTTTCCGTCTTCATGGTTTTCCTGCTGAGATTGTCTCCGACCGGGGGTCCCAATTTGTTTCTAAGTTTTGGAGGTCCCTTTGTAAAGCCCTGGACATTTCTCTCCAATTTTCATCTTCTTATCATCCCCAGTCTAATGGAGCAGCAGAAAGAGTTAACCAGGCTCTTGAACAGTTCCTTCGGTGTCATGTGTCCCTGTGTCAGGATGATTGGGCTGACCTCCTCCCTTGGGCTGAATTTGCACATAATAATGCCTTACACTCTTCCTCTGAAAAGTCTCCTTTTTTTTGTGTTTATGGTCTTAACCCCCTGGCCTTTCCTCAAGATCTACTGCTCACAAATGTCCCTGCCGCCAACGATCAGGCTGCCCACATGCTGGCCATCTGGCAGGCTACCACTGTCAACCTGGAGAAGAGCTCGCTTGCACAGAAGAAATTCGCTGACAAGAAAAGAGTTTCTTCTCCTCTGTATGTTCCCGGTGACAAGGTCTGGTTGTCTACCCGCAATATCCGCCTCAAAGTTCCCTCACCTAAACTTGGTCCCAAGTTTATTGGTCCCTTTCCCATCACCGAGATCATCAACCCTGTGGCTGTACGCCTACAACTCCCTCCTGAGATGCGGATCCCCAATGCATTCCATGTTTCTTTACTTAAACCAGCAGTTTCGTCTTCTTCTTCTTCTTCCCCAGCTCCTGTCGTTGTGGATGGACATCAAGAGTTCGAGGTAAAGAACATTTTGCATTCTCGAATTTCTAGAGGCACCCTGCAGTACCTTATTGAATGGAAGGGATTCGGTCCGGAAGAGTGCTCCTGGGTAAAAAGCTCAGATGTTCATGCTCCTCTCTTGGTCCAGAGATTTCATCGGAGATTCCCGTCCAGCCCAGGTGGTCCTGAGGCCCCCCCTGAGGAGGGGGGTACTGTAAGGGAAACCGTAGTTCCTTCCCAAAATGGCGTCCAAGATGGCAGCCCCCTGGGTCCTGATGGTCGCAGCACGATGACGCCAGCGTCTTCCCGTCCCCGGATTGGTCGCCGGCGTCGGAACGGACGCCGGCGTCAGAACGTGCGTCAACGTCAAGACGCTGGCGTCAATGCGTCAGCGTCGGCGTCATGACGTCAGCGCGTCCAAATTTGGCGCCAAAACCTGGCCTATTTAAAGCAACTCCGGGATTCCCTCAATGCCCGATTATAGGTTTAGTTTACTACTCCTGGGTGTGATTCATTGCGAACCTTTTGTCTATTTGTGTACCGACCCTTGCCTGGAATCTTCGACCTTGAACCTCTTCTGCCTGGACTGATCTTGTTGCCTGTTTGACCATTCTTCTGTCTCATCCTCTTCTGTACTGCGAACTTGGACATTGTTATTTTCCTCCCTTGGTCCTCACTACTCCTAAGGCCTTTGGCCTTACAGTGCCTTTGAAGGGACCCGAACATCGGTCATTGTTAGTGCTGTATCGTCAGATACAGGTGGAAATCTATTGTTTCTACCCGTATACAGTATCTGATGATTCAGCTCTATACGTGTATTGAAATGAATGATCATTCTTGGAAAGATTTTTTTCCAGGAAAAAATAAATAAAAAATAAGTTGAAAAATAATCAAAAAATAAGTAATTGTAACGTCTATGGCTATACTGGCAGATTATATTTTCCGATCAAAATTTTCCGGTCTGCCTGATCCAAGTCTTCTGCCAATATCTGTCGGCTCGCCTCCCACCATACACGCAATAAATATCGTTTGAAAATTAGTTTTGTACTATATTATTGGTGCGTCTCTGGCCACCAAACGATTGTCTGTGACAATATTCCAACCTGCAAATAACCATTCAGATCAATATAAAGCAGGAAAGAGAACAAATCACACAATGTTCGGGCCATTAAGTGACAGACAGCAAATGTACGAAAGTTATGTCTGACAAATAGTAGTGACAGTTTCCCACTGATATCATCAGATAAGCAATACATGCAGAGATATTATCGTTAGCCGATAAATAATTTAACATGTCTGATCGTCTGAATGACTGAACGCCATGGGAGGAAAAATGTCGGGAAACGCCACACATTGGGGCTCATTTATCAACACTGGGCAAATTTGCCTGTATGCAGTTAGCTATAACAACCAATCAGTGATTAGCTTTTTAAAGCCAGCTGCAAGTAGAACAATGAATGCAGCAATTTGATTGGTTGCCATGGATTACTGCCCATGGGAAAATTTGTCCAATATTGATAAATGACCCCTATTGTCTGTTTTTGCACATTGATAGACACAACGAGATTATTGAACTAAGCATTAGAAAACTTCAGGGCATTGTGTGTGGCATTTTAGCAGGTGCAAACTGAATAGTAATTGAGGCCCATTCAAACTTCACTGAACTAAAATTAGACTCATGCATATGGTTACATATATAATGTGTTGTATCAGTTATTGTTAGGGTTGCCACCAGGCCGGTATTTTACTGGCTGGCAAAAATGATGGCTGATCCCAATGTTATTAATAGGGAAAAAAGATAAATACAGTATGGAGGAAGGTCGGCAACCCTAGTCATTGTACCAGTCCCTGTTCCAGTGGTCACAGAAACACAAACTTGGGGCAATTAACCAGAAGGCAGCTAACTTGCCACACAATGTGCAAGAAAACTTGAGCAAATCAATGCAAGAATATTGGAGCCAACTTCATTTGCATCCTTATATCTATGGCTTCGCAGGACACAGTATAACAGGGAATAAAATGGTGGTGGTGGGTGGGGTACATCATACTTTGTCCCTGCATGAGGCTTTCTTTCAGAAGAAAGGGATTAGAACAACAGGATGGTAGATAGCCAGTATTAATAGTGTACTGTCTGTTTAACCTTTTAAGTGCCTCAGACAGAAAGAGCAGATGGTCTTTTGTGAAACAAAAGGGGCAGGGCTTATGTCACAAATGAAAGCTGCATTTTTTGCATTTCAGATACCTCTCGCTCTCTCTCTCTTTTACAGACTCTTACCAGTTCTAAAACCTTTACCTACTGTTGCTTTTCAATTGCTATCCACAATAGATCTTTTCCACAATGTTTGCTGTTTGTTGGGGGGGGGGGATTAAAATACCGTTCCTTCAATAAAGAGTTAAGCTTTGGCAGATGTTGGTCTTCCATTTCTCCTTAAATCCTAAACAACTGTACCTTTAAACAAAGTAACAACGTATCTAGTTTAAGCTGTAAAGCTGGCCATAGACGCAAAGAACTGATCGTACGAATCAAGGATTCGTACTATTTTCCGACATTTTTCGTCTGGAGGAGATTGGTCATTTGGTTAATCGGACAGGTTAAAAGATTTCTGTCGGCTGCGGGTAATATCTCTGCGTGTATTGCCAATCGTACAATTTTTGAGAGGGAGACTGTCACTAGCTTTGGTTGGACATAACTTTTGTACGATTGCTGTCAGGGACACAACATCGGCTGATCTGTTCTTTTACTACTTTATTTGATCTGAATGGTTAGTGGCAGGTCAGGAGATGGGGGAAGTCGGATCGTACGTTGATTCATATGATCGGATCTTTGCGTCTGTGGCCAGCTTTAGGCTAAGTAACGTTTCAGTTAAAAGGAAAACAATGTATGATTTATATTTCCCTATATGTCTGATAAAGGGTAAGGGTGTTTATCTAATGTTAGTTTGATAGTATTCTGTTTTCTATAGAAGCTTTGTTGAGATCCTTGTTTATAACATTATATATGCGGACGCATTAGGATTTGTTGGTTTAGTTTGTATGTATGTGAATGTGTTTGTGTATATTCACATTGTTATAATTAAAATAAATTGTACTGTAAGCTGCTTTAGAATACCTCTCATTGAAAAGTCACCACAGCCTTACAGGGCCCCAGTGTAAATGATGCCCCACCTTCACCTCCCCCCATTCTCCTTAGTGCCCAGCACTCCTCCTGGTAGCAGTGCTGCTCTGCTGGTGGCCTCACAGTAGGCCCCATAGAGGGGCGGGCCCTGGTGCAGTCTCAACCCCTGCTCCCCCCAGTACTTTCATCAGTATAAGCTGACCATACAGATCTGCTCCTTTGGTGAGGGGACCTTTGCCTGATTTGACCACCCAGCTTTTGGGCCTGTGCAGGAGAGGACTAAATCCTCGGCCTGATTGTGTCGAGATTTGCCAACCAGTAGTTATCCGACTGTTAATCACAGCAGTATTGTGCAATCTGTCTTGGCTGGAGGAAAGACGACTGCTGCTCCACTGTTTCATTAGTGAGAGTCAGCAGTAAAGAGAATGAAAAAGGAAAGACAGGTTCTGCTTTTAATAGCCATTACGTTTACAAATAATTTTAAAATCAATAAAAATGCTTAGATTTGGGTTTATGATAGTGGTTCATAGTTTAGGAGAGGTTGCATTAACCTGTCCTATAACTCTGGCTAAATGTGTGGCATACAGTTACCCTAAGAGAATCAGTGCCACATCATCTAGTTGTAAGGCCAAGTTTGTACATATGATCACCAAAGTAAATCCAAAAATGTCTAACCTCATGAGGCAATACAGCATGACTACAGCTAGAATGCCCACTAAATGAGCTCAACTTGAAGGCCAGGTCAACTCCAAATTATAAATGTGCCTAATAGAAGAAAACATAATTTGAAGCAAATATCCAATACAGTTGGAAGTTTTGGGCCGGCTCCTTCACAAAATCTTCATGGTCGCGGGCAGGTCTGGGTTCATACCTCCCAACTGTCCCGTTTTTAGAGGGACAGTCCCTCTTTTGACAGCTCAACCCGCAGTCCCTCGTTTGTACTGGAAAGTCACATTTTTCTCTGCACTGAACAGCAAGAAAAAGAAACAACGTTTTTACCCTAATTGGCTTTTGGCAGAGAGCCCAGAACAGCCAGAGCCACAGATAAGATACTTTTGTAACAATTTCTAGATAAGCAAATAAGTAATTGTAATAATATAAGATAACAGGTCCATTGGGAAAAGTTAGACTCACAGCTTAAAGGGCAATTCACTTTCATTAGCAAACTATAATATCTGGAAAAAAAACACAGAAATATGTTCAAATTTTCATAACCTGCCAAATTTTGTAAAATGAACATGGTAATTAGGGGGTGTGGTCACAAAAATGGGCATGGTCTAAATTCCGCAACTTTTTTTTCCGCAACTTTTTTGTCCCTCTTTTTATTTCGAAAATGTTGGGAGGTATGTCTGGTTTGAGCTCTTCTCCTGCTCTCCCTGCCCGCAACCTAGCCGGCTTCTGGCTCCTAAACGTCAAGCGGGTCTGTAAATAGAGGGGGAACGGCGGGCCGGGTACGAGTTGGGAGGGAGCGGGTTAGGGTTGGTTGCTCGTTGAGACTTCCTCACCACTAACAGGGACAAACAAACTCTGCTTTCAGCACTATTACATAAATAAATAACTTTAAAACCATAAAAAAAAATTTAATGAATCTATATTGCAAAGTTGCTAAGAATTAAGATTTATAACGCAAAAAATATTTTTTGGGGTTAACATTCCATTTAATATTTTCTTTCATTAGGCAAACATTATAATATAAAATATAACATTTCATTGCTTTTTATTTATCATATATATATATGCTAAGGGTAATATCACACAAAATAATATTCAGTGGTTATTAAAACCATTATTTAAAAAAAAAAAAAAAGAAAAAAAACAGTTGCCCAAACTGTGACATATTGACCTCAGTGTGTGAGACTGAGGTAAGGCTTTTCCTAGATAATCTGTGAAATATTAATAAATAATGTTTCTTTACAGAGAAGCATGCAAGTTGTTGTAAAGATATAAACTATAGATTTAGTTTTCACAAATAACAATTACTCTCTCAAGTGACTTTTCCTGTAGCCAATAACAATCAGTCTGTCACCAGTGATGCCTTAAAGGGATTCTGTCATGATCTTTATGGTATAGTTTTTATTTCTAAATTACGGTACACTGTTTACACTGCAAATAATTCAGTCTACAATACAAAGTGTCATTCCTGAACCAGGAAGTGTATTTCTTTTATTTATAATATTGGTGTGTAGGCAGCCATCTCAAGTCATTTTGCCTGGTCATGAGCTTTTAGAAAAGAATGGAACTGCTTTTTAGCAAGCTGTTGTTTCTCCTACTCAATGTAGCTGAATGTGATGCAGTGGGACCTGAATTTTTACTATTGAGTGATGTTCTTATATCTTCCAGTGAGCTGTTATCTTGTGTTAGGGAGCTGTTATTTGGTTACCTTCCCATTGTTCTTTTGTTAGACTCCAACATGCAGTACAGCAGTAAAGAGTGACTGAAGTTTATCAGAGCACAAGTCACATGACTGGAGGCAGCTGGGAAACTGACAATATGTCTAGCCCCATGTCAGATTTCAAGATTAAATATAAAAAAAAAACCTGTTTGCTCTTTTGAGAAATGGATTTCAGTGCAGAATTCTGCTGGAGCAGCACTATTAACTGGTGCGTTTTGAAAAAAACATGTTTTCCAATGACAGGATCCCTTTAAGGACTCAGTTCCTCCCTTATCAGATTCCAGCCTCAGCCAAGAAACTAGAAGCCTATTCACGTACACTGGACCAAATCTGAACTCTAAGATAATGGGCCTCATTTCAAAACAGTGGGTATGCAAATACACCACACTACTTACTCATTAGATTAGGCAGAGGTTTCCCACAGAAGTCCAGTTTTGTACTTTCACAGATTTTTTTTTACAATATGTTGGAATTTGTCACAAGGGCTGATGCATAACTCTGGAGTAAAACACTAATTGAATTAAATTGTCACAGGAGATTGAGTATATACAGTATATTATGAAAATTATCCCAACTGTGTCGTTCAGATAATGAAGACCATAATCAATGGGTAATAATAATGTTCTTTAGCAGCAAGAGACCATCTACCACTGGTAATGGAAAATGTCAAAGACCCAAACTGGCCTTTTAGACTTTCTAAGCTGCTCTGGTCTAAACAACAATATTGGTCCAGTATCAACAGGCGAAAGGTTTGGATTTTTGAACCTGATTGATAGGCTAAAGATCCGTCAGGCAGGCTGTTGAAGTAGGGTCGCCATCTGTCCAGTTCAAAACAGTTTGTCTGGGTTTCACCATTTTGAAAATGAAGAATGAGTGCTGTTCCCAGCTCACTTGGAGATCACCAATAGTTTATGCACCAATTCTATTTGCCGTAATCCAATCATTTGGCCCTAGGGCCGAATGTTCGGATTAACCTGATATCGCCCTGCCGTGGGTGGGCATATGGGGGAAAGATCTGCTTGTTTGGCGAGGTCACCAAACGAGTGGATATTATTGTGTATGGCCACCTTTAGACACTCAGCTCTAATTTAGATTTGTCTCTGTGTCATCATCAATATTATTTGCTCTTCTCCCTATCTATTACAATCCCTTCTTTCACCTCTTTCACCCCATCTTAATTTCTCCCAATGCCCCCACCCTTGCCTTAAGCTGTGCTTCTGCAGAGAACATTCTCAGTTGGCTGGCTGCATCCCTGTCACACCCGCTCCCCCCACGCACACCTCCTCCCTCCCCCTTTCCACTGTCTCCAGGGAATGTGTGGCGTTCCATGGCAAGGAGCAGGAAGGAGAGAGAGAGGGAGGGAGGATGTGGGGGGGGGATATACCAGGAGGGTCCCTGTGGTACATACATTTATATATAAGGCTAATCTAAAATGATCTTAACCTTTTCTATAAAAGGCTCTGGCCTGTGCATTATTATCTGGCCAAGTCCTAATTTTAACCCATGCCCTTTGTTTAATAATGTTCAGTGAAACTTAACCCTTCTACTGCCAATAACATTAGAAGTTCAACAGTATTACTGATCAGATCAGTGATGATAACGTGTTACCCTTTTACATCCATAAATTTGTGCAGGTTTTTTTTTTTTTATACAGACCTGAAGCATTCACTGACCCCACCTCTACCAGAGTCCTGTGGAGTATCAATTAAACCCTCTACTGCCAGAACCACAGAGAGGATTGGTTAGCTTCATTCCTGCCAGACCCCTGCAGAGCATCACTTAACCCCCTTCCTTGCCAGAGCCATGAATAGATCTAGTTATTGTTGTTCATTAACCCTTCTCCAGCCACCAACGAAAGCATCTTTGCAGCCACAGCATAATATGAAGCTATTGTTGCAGTTATTATGCTGCTGGAAATCACTTTACTCCTTCCCTGCCAAACCCATCTCCATAAAGCATCTGTTCCCCTCAGTTCGGTCACGGCTCAACACGGACACGGGATTGTTAAATACCACCATTCCTAAGCCCCTCTTTTAGTGGAATGAATATGTGTATATGTATACACAGTGATGGTAGAACCCTGTAAAGCAACACTTTACCTTTGCATCTTACAAAGACATCTTCTTTCTTTTTAGGCTGTCTGAACCAATTTAAAGGTTGCAATGGGGATCTCCAGCGCACCTTCAGGACTGTAGTGACAATAATTTGTTTGGATCAAGTCCAAAGTAGAAGGAGACACTACTTCAGAGTGAAATTCTTCTGCTCGTTGCCAGAATCTTTTAACCACCTTCTGCCAAAATACTACAGCTTTATTTAAAAAGAGCGGTCACAAGTAAGCATCACTTATGTCAATTCCTTATGGGGGGTTCCCTTATAACCTGTTAAGTGCTGTAGAGTATCAACTTGCCGTGCCAAACACACACAATGTCTGCTTTCAATAGCCATTTGCAAAACATGTTGATTTCTTAGTGGAATTTGTTAACAGAGGGGCAAAGCCAAAACAGACAAAAAAAACCCACAATGTCATCATTATTCCCCAATCCTTCACACCCCTGCACAAATAAACACATTTGTTTCTGCCACTGAGCCATGGGGTACAAGTTGTCTCTAAACAACCATTGCTAAATGAAAGTGTCAGTGTTTAAGCCAAGGTTATAGAGGCCTTTGCTTCAGGTGACACTCTGCCCCCCCACCGCAATTCCAGTATAATTGCAAGGGGAGTTGCATTTGATGCAGTGGTGGCTGATGCATCAACACATGCAAAATTGTAATCGGCTTTTGACTCAAACGGACACAATTACATTAAAGATTTTCTGGATATTGTTATTTGGCGTCAAAACAATGTCTAGTTGTCTATACGTCACATCTCTGATTCTTTATAAAATTTACTTTACATTTGGCACTGGCTTCTGTGGGGCCCTGGAGCTACCCTCTGCTTGAAGCCAACAGTCACTCCATTAGCTTCATTAATATACACAATTGCCCAAATTTTATGACAGGCAGGAGGTAGGTTGGACTATATGGAGCTGCTTTGGATGGATGTATTAATGAATGGTGTCATTTTGCATATTGACTGAATCCAAATATATGCGACTGCACCTACAGACTGTCAATAAACCCTATAGGTTTGCATATGTCTTTTGTAATTAAATTAGTATACTGTGCCAGTGTGTTCGTGGGCATACAAAGTATTCATGGACCAAGCTGTATAAATGTGGCTATATTCTTATTCTTATAGATACTTGCTGTCTGACTCTAAACCTTGTTAGTAGCTTATTCTCTAGGTCAGACCTTAAACTGGTTTCCTGTTTATTTTCAGAGATAAAAAAATAATATTTCTGTGATAACCACAACCTACAATATATATATAAACAAAACATACCATACTCCGTTGGAGTAACTGATTTTAGTAGTAGAGATGCACCAAATCCTCTATTTTGGATTTTGCTGGATCCCTAAATCCTTCCTGAAAGATTCGGCTGGATCCCCAAATCTTTTGTGAAAGATTCAGCCGAATTCCATCCGAACTGTAATTTGCATATGCAAATGAGGGGGGGAAAAGAAGATCGGTGCGCTGCTAAAACGTTTATTACTTCCTTGTTTTGTGACAAAAAGTCTCATGATTTTAAGGATTCGGTTCAGCCAGGCATGCGGATTTGGCAGAATCCGAATTCTGCTGAAAAAGCCCGAATACAGAACCGAATCCTGGATTCAGTGCATCGCTATTTAGTAGACAGGCTAAAGAATGCCAATGTTTCAACATTGACATCATTGTGAAGTTATTGAGGGAAAAAAACTAACAAGAATTTAAGCAGTTCAAACCCTTAAAGGGGTTGTTCACCTTCCAAACACTTTTTTTCAATTCAGTTGTTTTGAGATTGTTCCCCAGAAATAAAGACTTTTTTTTTCAATTATTTTCCATTATATATTTTTTACTGTTTTTTCAAAATGTAAGATTAAAGTTCAATGTTTGTGTCTGGTGTTTCAGTCTGACAGGTGAGTAATTCAGGTGCAGGTTGTAAATTGCTACAAGTTGCTACATTTAGTTGATACAATTAGTTGATCCATTTCTCAGCAGCATCTCTGGAATATTAGCAACTATTGTATCAATTCTAACAGCTGCCTGTAATGAAACCCAGGAATTCTGCTCAGCAGGGACAAAGATAAGAAATGTATCAAATAATGTATCAATTTAGATCAGTTTCAACTTTTAGAGGGTCGGCGACCCCCCCTCTAAAAAAATTACACTTTACACTTCAATATTAGAAAAACAGTCAGACATAGAAAATAGAAAGTAACTGGAAAAAGTGGTTATTTCTGGTGATCTATATGAAAACAACTAGTTGTTTGAAGGTGAACAACTCCTTTAAGAACCCTATGCACTACTCACTGCTTTTTCCCCGAGGAAGATCACTATGATGTGATCGAAACGTTGGAATTTCTTTTGCTTGTCTATTAAAATCAGTTACTTTTATATATATATATATATATATATATATATATATATATATATATATATATATATATATATATATATATACACATATATACACTTCATTTTTGCCTGGGAGTAGGCCCATTAAAAATTTTCAGCTTCAGGCCTTTTTGAGGCCCTTAATCCAGTGCTGGCGCATAGCTCTGCTCCCCTCATTAAACATTTCTACTGTCATATTCCCTTTATCTCTCCCTCCCACCCATTAGATCCCTCAGACAATACAACGTCTCTGGAGAATTTCCCCTTACACTATGCTGTTCCAGTATCTCTCCATGCTGCTGTGTGGTGGTTCTCCTTGTCTAGTCACTGCCACCACAATATTTTATAAATGATCTTTCTTTGTTTTCTGTACCAGGAATTCTTCATACTATAATATATATATACTGCAATACCTTTTTATTTCAGCCTCTAACTCTCAGCTTTATCGTCTCCCTGCAGGGTTGGCCTTCCTTGTTGTTCATTTCACTTTCTCTACATATGTGCTACATCTCTGTTCCACTGTTTTTGGTCTCCTGAGCAGTCCTGTCTTCTCTTAATTTGTATTTTTATACTTTTGCTATTAACGAGAATACAAAGCCCCCCCCAAAAAACAAATGATACAATGTATTCTTCTGATCACCTTTGCAATTTAATTACATTTTTTTATTTTCGGTCTTTTTACAATACATCTTTTTCAGGTTGTCGACTGTGCTGCTGTGTTGGTGGCTGCAAGATTGATTGAATATGTAGGTAGCTTCTCCAATAAGGTTCCATGCTGTATATTCCTCTCTGTTCCCTGCTGACTTAAGCACCCTGCTGATAGCAGCCATCCTGTATTATAACTGTGCAGCTGAGCACAGATTTCTGTGCCCCCCACAAGTTTAAGACTGGAAAAACACTGCAAATCAAAAAATTGAAGTAAATTCGGAAACATATTCTGAGAAAGTTTAATCTTATTTTGGGGTGGCTTAGCATCCTCACTGTGTATGTTGGTTTTGAACTGGACATCTCAGTTTTTCAAAGAGCAGTTTGGGTCAAAACCTCATGCCCAGTTTTAGTTTGTAAAAACTAGACCATCCAACCACTCGGCTTGTGATGTCACAGCTCAGCACAAAATGTCACCAAACCGACACTGAATTTACTGGCCCACCCACTGTGATTTTGTGTGGGTCTACCCCCACATATCATCACCCCATCCTCTTTGTTCATCTTTTGCTGTTGACAAAGGAGGCAATCAGGACCAGACTGGGATTCAAAATAGGCCCTGGCATTCCTAGTACACAGAGGCCCAAACATCTCCCACCAGCCCAATAAAATAGTGACTGTCTATGGCATCTTATAGCAGCCTCTCTGGCATTTGCCAGAACCCACAGATTGCCAGTCCGGGCCTAGTGGCAATCCTACATCTGTCCATTGCACTGTATGTTTTTGGCAACTCTTTGATCAACTGCTTGATCAAAGTCACTCTGTCAAAACTCCCACATGAAGGCTACATTGGGACCTTTTCCTGATTTGTCTGAAAAATAAGGTAGGAATCGTGGGAAGGAGACCATATTTGATTCCAAAAATAACTATTTTCAATCAAGACCAGGGGGTGAACAGAAAGCAACTTTAGTAAATCTGGAGTACTTAATTTCTCCATCCAAATCTGGAGAACAACGTATTCCAAGATGCAGTTGGAGTAAGTTCGTAGGAGTTATTAAAGCCGTATTACTGGAAGTTATAACATCAGATTCAGAAAGATGGGGTTAAATTGGCAAAAATACCATACTCCAACTTTGTGACATGAAGAGTGGAGTAAAAATATTTGTTAAGATGATTGTGAATTTGGAGTTTAATGATTGAAGCAAACGTAATACTATAAACAAACACTTTACCTCCCCCCCCCAAAATGACTGTTTTTAGTCAAGACTGATAATGCTGTTGGCTGATGAATCCCATTAGTGGGTGTGTGAAATCATCTGTTGAAGCAAGTGCATTGCTTTTTCTATGAACCCATTGTTCTCTTTGCCACTAAATGATGGATCAGTTCATACTGGCCATCTGCATGTCTGGTTAGTTTGCATGTGATTTTAAAGGGGTTGTTCACCTTTAAATTAACTTTTAGTATGATATAGAAAGTGGTATTCTGAGATAATGTGCAATTGTTTTTTATTTTATTTTTTATTATTTGTGGTTTTAGAGTTATTTATCCAGCAGTTCTTCAGTTTGCAAGTTTAGCGACCTGGTTGCTAGGGTGTAAATTACCCTAGCAACCATGTATTCATTTGAATAAGAGAATGGGGCATGAATAGGAGAGAGCCGGAATAGAAGATGAATGATAAAAAGTAGCAATAACAATAAATGTGAAGCCTTATGTGTAGCATATGTTTTTTAGATGGGGGCAGTGACCCCATTTGAAATCTGAAAAGAGGCAAAAGAGCAAGGCAAATAACTATAAAATATATGTTAATATATTATTAGCAAGTTACTTGGTGTAACAATAACTGAAAAGTGTGTTATAATATAGGGGTACATCACCAAGTTTATACAGTAGGAAAATGTATTGGTAATGTTTTCATCAAGAAATGATAGATACATCTCTACCATATAGGTCAAAAAGTTAGGATTTTTTGTTTGTTTTATTTATATTAATACTATTCTTTGAATTCAAGTTAATCCAATACCTCGTTAAATACGTCTCCTTATTTTATGTTACTGAACTTGTACTTCCTGATACTTGATGGTCAGTGGGTAAGAATCCGGGTTGCAGATTGCAGGTTGCGGGTATGGGTCAGGTTACAAAAAATGAACCCGCGCATGACTATTTTGGCCCAGCATGTGGGTGGCTTAATTGACAAAGATCTGCCCATTTGGAGATCTCACCAGATGAATGGATGCTTTGCCCTTAAGTTACATTAGCCACAACTTAGAAAGGAAAAAAAGGTACATACCATATATGAAACAAGGGGCCTGATTAAATGTTGTATTGCACTAATGGGCTCTGACCACTAAGCACTATGAAATCTTTTGTCTTAGGATGTAGTTAGTACATTTATTATTTATCAAACTTGAATCTAGTCTTCCTCTTCTCAATAACAATAACTGCTTCTCACTGTTTATCTGCTTTACTCTCCATTCTCACCAGTCTTTGTAGCAATTTTATTTTTCCCCACTTTAGGAGCAGGGGCGATCCTGGCCCCTCCGCCGCCTGAGGCAGCTGCAGTTGCTGCTGCCCCCCCTGGAAATTAGCTCTTAAAGTACCAGGAGCAACATTTTTCTGCCCCTGGTACCTAGTGGGGTGCTGCCGCCTGAGGCAACAGCCTCAATTCGCCTCATTGGCGAAGCACCCCTGTTTAGGAGGAACAAGTACTGTGTGCATACCTCCCAACAGTTAAAAAACGTGAAGAGGGACAAAAAGATCTGCTGCGACTGGCATGGTTGAATTTTTTGACCACACCCCTAAATGCCACATCCATTTTACACAATTTGGCAGTTTATGGAAAATATGAACACCTTTTTGGGGTTTTATGTTTTGTGTGTTATTACAGGTTTGCTAATAAAGGTGAAATTCCCTTTTAAGTTGGGAGAGTTACAGTTGCCTCAAGAGACCTGCTTATCTTATTAGTTACAATTGTATCTAAGTGCAGATGTTGCGTTTTCGGGGCTCTCTGCCAAGAGCCTCTTACTTAATTAAGTTTTGGCAACTTTGTATCTTTTCCTGGTGTCAATGCTGGAGATCAAACAGATACTCGGGACATTTTAATAAAAATCTGGGACTGTGGGCAGAGCTTTCAAAATAGGGACTGTCCCTCAAAAATCAAGATAATTGGGAGGTATGCTATGTGCCTTTCCGCCTCCATGTTGCATGGCTATTAGGTCTCTGCCCATCAAACCTCCCACTAATCACCCCTTTCCTGATTATATTTGGACTGTTCAGTGAGTTCAATCTATCAATTTTTACTGTGTATGTTTCTATATTATATTGAAAAGAAACCCTAGGGGTCATTTATTGAGATCCCAGACATGACAAGTTCATGACAGGGTTGCCACCTTTTAATCGGCATGTGGAGGGGCAGGTTAAACGGGTGGGGCGATAAAGGGGATGGGCCGTGACGCGCTATTGGCTGGCCGGGTCGTAATGTCAAATGGGCGGAGCCAAATGGGTGGAGCCAAATGAAAAAAGTTGAGTTTGGAGCAGGCTGGGGGCAGGCCACTGGCTTTTTTTAGGTGCATTACAAATTTTCCGGCAGCTACATTGCTGGTAAATTTGTAATACCGGGCCCTGGCCTTGGCTGGTGTTTTACTGGCCCGGCCGGTAAAATACCGGCCGGGTGGCAACACTAGTTCATGAGCAATAAGGGACCCAAAAGTGAGCTGCTTAGTGCCTAGATCTGACAGTGCTCTGCACACAGATTTTAAAAAAAAAACAAAACACCCACATGTCATAAAAGACACTACATTTGCCCAGGAACAGTAACCCTTAGCAACCAATGAGATGCTTGCTTTTAAATAGGTGATCAGTAAATGCTACCTGCCATTTGGTTGCTATGGGTTACTGCACCTGAGCAAACGTGGTGCCTTTTATTAAATAACCCCCCAACTTCCTTTCCCAGCTCACCCCTCGTGAATATAGTGCTGCCAGATGCAGTTAACAATGTATTCAAGGGGCAAAAGCAGGTCTCTGCCTGCTGGTCAGTCTGACTTGGGCTGCTGCTGACTAAATGAAGAACATGAGGTAGCTGATCTATGGCTTACAGAGAGGAGCTTATTACCTGGCTTGGCTGTTGGGGCTTAGACTAGTGTTCCACTGACCACCACTGAATTTCTATCTTGAATTTACTACTTAAAGTGGCCATACATGTACCGATATTATTGTACAATATTTGGTGCGTGTATGGCAGGAAACTAGCCAACTGATATTGGCAGAAAGCTTGGATATATGTTGGCACGTCGATTGGCCCAGGTGTAAAATTTTGATATTGGCCACTGTTAAAGGTAGCCATACGGTGTCGGACTGGCCCACCGGGATACCAGGAAAAGTCCCAGGGGGCCCAGGTGTCAGTGGGCCCTCATTCTGCTAAACATTTGGCCTATTACATGGCCATTCCCTATTTTTATGAGAACAAAGAAGCTAAATAGTTGGAAAAATAGAGTATAGTATGAAAAGAAAAAATAGAGGTTGAGTGAGGAGAGGAAGAAAGGAGAGGAAGCGTGTTCCCCTGGTCTAAGATTCATTGGTGGGCCTCTGGTCAAAGCTTTTTGGGTGAGCCCATGGTGTCCC
This sequence comes from Xenopus petersii, assembly GCA_038501925.1. NCBI lineage: Eukaryota > Metazoa > Chordata > Amphibia > Anura > Pipidae > Xenopus > Xenopus petersii. Next base: position 28,193,999 of record CM076678.1, read on the forward strand.
AGTCCTACACTATGGCCATAGTCGCACCGATAATATCGTACAAAAAAAATTCCGTACAATATCCGGTGAGTGTATGGTGGGAGACGAGCCGACCTATCGGCAGAAGATTTAGGGTTGGCAGGAAAATTTTGATCAGGCCCCTTTGAAGGCACCCAAACATCAGCCATTATCAGTGCTGAATTGTTAGATACAGGAAGAATTCTATTGTATCTACCTGTATATCCGATGTGTGTATTGAAACAAATGATCTTTCCTAGAAAGATCTTTTCCAGGAAAGATCATAAGTGTAACGTCTATTGCTACCTTAATGGACAATTTGACAAGCGGATTACTATATTACGTGTAAATTAATTTACATGGGTCCGATACTGTAGCCTGGCTTGACTGTAGGGTTCCACTGACTAATGTTTTTAAAGGACAAGGAACATACATTTATAGATGAGAGGTGTTCCAAGAATAGCACCCTGACTGGTCAGAGGTCAATGATTTTACTCATTGGGGGTGCCCAATGAACATTAGCACCCTGCCCCCTAGTGAATGTCCCTTTCCTTATCCTTTAAAGGAGTTGTTCAGCTTTAAATTAATTTTAAGTATGATGCAGAGAGTGATATTCTGAGACAATTTGCAATTGGTTTTCTTGTTTTATTATTTGTTCAGCAGCTCCCCAGTTTGCAATTTTAGCAATCTGGTTGCTAGGGTCTAGCCTAGCAACCATGCATTGATTTGAATAAGAGTCTAGGGTATAGACAGGATGAATAGAAAGATGAGTAATAAAAAGCAATAACAACAATATCTTTGTAGCCTTACAGAGCATTTGTTTTTAAGATGGTAGATGGAGTCAGTGACCCCGATCTGATAGCTGGAAAGAGTCAGTCAAAAATTATAAAAATAAATAATGAAAGCCAACTGAAAAGTTGCTAAGAACTGGCCACTCTATAACATACTAAAAGTTAACTTAAAGGGGAACTGTCACAAAAATGAAAATTGAATATAAGCTTCAGCATACTGAAATAAGAAACTTTGTAAATACAATCAATACAACATTCTGTACTGTTTCTGAAATAATCTAGAACATTTTTCTCATTTCAGTATGATGAAGTTTGTATAAAATTTTTATTTTCGTGTTAGTCCCCATTTAAAGGTGAACCACTCCTTTAAATTACTAACTGTAGTTTTGTCTATAATTTTGTTCATATGCGCTTCATACAGCTATTTGTTTAATATAAACCACCTACAGGATCTATTTATATGTGAATTATTTAATTTTATTACATATGGGTGCATTGGGAGTGGCTTATAAATGGGGGTGATAATAGTTTTGCTACTGTGTTCTTGCGGTCGTGGGTCCCCAATCGTTTAGTTGTAGGGGCTTGACCAAGGCACTGAGCAATTCATTTAGGTGAACCCTGCATAACTACAAAAATCAATATTGTCTTCCATTAGTCCATCTCAATTAGGTGATACCGTAATTAACATAGAATAGAAGAGTTGAGGTGGAAACCTTTCCACACATATTCTTCTCTCCCAGGTATTAAGAACCAGCTAGCCGTAGAATTGTCACGGAACTCCTGCCGTGTAAGTAATAATAATATTTAGAATATTGAAATATTTGGATACATATATTATATATTATACTGATACAGGAGCTATGTTCCTCACTATGCTGGTGCTGGCATACTTAACTAATGTAATTGATACATAATGTGATACATACATGCTTCTAGTGACCCTTTAGTAGGCATTTTTATGCAGTACTTGTGATTTTGTATCGCTACCAGGGATAGGCTGAGATGGCAATTTCTCTGTTATGGACCTTTTTGTGAAAGACATTTTTTCCCCCTTTTTTTGGACATTCGCACACACTTGCACAGGGGAATGAACAATTCAGCACACCGGATTTGATCTTTAATAGGACTATGGACTTTAAATGGTTAATGTTGTGCACTGCTTTGCTTGATCTATCGGAATGTACTTAACGATAGGATTGGGGGAGGTTTCTATGGTGGAGGAGGGTATTTAATCCCATGATACCTTGCACTCCAATACACTTGAAGAAGGGTTATACCCGAAACATGTAGCGTTGACACTGCTAATAAATGAAACACTTGCAGTTTTGAAAATACTGCCTTGATGCTGTTTATTCCTACTATATACTTTTGTCGAACCTTTCCACACATATATTGACCCAAATCAAATGATCTTGCAGTTTAATCTTTACCAGTATTGCACCAAAGCTGATTGACTAATTTGAAAATTTGGACCAACAATGATCCAGTTTGAGGACACTGGAACTGCCCAGTTTACACTTTCCGCTTATACAACATTAATTATTTTTAGCCATTCCCCTTTTCTTCACTTTTGGAGCATAAGTACTGTGTGCTTGCCATATTACTTGTTGATTAGATATGTGCCGATCTAACCTCCCATTAATCATCCCCCTCCTGCTGACCCAGTTAGCCAGATGATAAATCCCAGGGAGCAGTTTGGCCTTCCATGCTTGTTGGCCAAATTACATTAATGTTCATATCATTTATACACAGGACATCTCATTTGGATCTCCAGGACCTCTGTGTGAGGGCTACTCACCCTGGTAGTCTAGTGGGCCGGCGGGGACACCCGCCATCCCGGTCTTCCTCCTCTCATGCGCCGGATCTCTAGTGCTTAATCTGCTAGAATTAAAGGCACAGTCGCGCTGGTGCGATGATGCCACCATGCATTGGCATGAAATTCAAATGCCTTAAAAGGGGAATCAGTGTGTGCAATCCTTGCCCATTATAGGATTTGTTCCTCATGAGTTTCCTGGTGCCTCTGTGCTGTATAGCTTCTGTTATCTGTTTCCTGTTGTGACCCCTGCCTGTTTTTGGACTATTCTGACTTATGTATCCTGACCCTTGCCTGGTAACCGACTCCGTTTATTCCATATCCCTTGTGATTGATCTCCTGGTTTGACCCATGCCTGCCTGACTCCGTTTGTACCTTGTACCGTGACCTTCTGCCCAAAATACTTTGCATTACCATTGTGCCCCTTTGCTCCATTTAGCCGAGGGCTCCTCCCGAGGTGAAAGGCAGCTGTTAAAGGCAGAAGCAAGAGCCGAGAACAGGGTGCTTAGCATTGGTTCTGAATTTAGGGTTCCGACTGTGACATTATAACGGGCCTTAAAATGGACGACGAAGGTCACGCTGCTGCTGCTCCTTCCACCACTGAAGCGCTCCTCACTACTCTGCTACAGCGCTCGGAGGATCATGAGCGGAAGACTACCTGATGCAAGGCTTCCATAACCTGACTCTCAGACTGGACCCTTCACAAGAGTTGCCAAGTCCAGTAGTCTCTCCTCCTGTTGCTGTCTCTGATGGGTAATATGCATAAATCCCATGAACCCAAAATTTCTTTCCCCGAAAAATTTAGTGGGGATAGAACAAAATTCTTTGTCTTTCAGGAGGTATGTAAATTGTACCTTAGCTTTTTCCCTCTTTCCTTCACTAAGAGTGAGGTGTGTAATGACCCTGTTACAGGGTGACTCACAAATTTGGGCCCTAAGATTATTCCCCTCTGACCCTGCCCGTTTTTTCCCTCTAAACCTTTTTTAACACCATGTCGATGCTTTATGATGACCCGGATAGTGCATCATCAGCCGATACCGCGATTCGTAAATTACATCAGGGAGAACGGGATGCAGAGGTGAGGCGCTGAGTTCCGCCGGTGAGCTGTAGAAACTGGTTTAAACGACATGGCTTTTCGTAGCCAATTCTGGATAGGGTTCTCTGATACTGTCAACGACAGCTTAGTAAACTACCCTCTGGCTACTAATTTGGATGATCTAATGTCTCTAGCCATCCAGGTAGATAGAAGACAGAGGGAGAGAAGGGGTTTACTAATACTAAGCCATCTAACCCCTCTGTGCCTCTACCTCAGGAGGAACCCATGCAATTGGGCATAACTCTGAGGAAAAGGCTCGCAGGTGGTCTCAGGGTCTGTGTATTTACTGTGGGGAAAAGGGTAATTTCCTTAACCAGTGTCCTAAGAGGCCGGGAAACTCAAAGCCTAAATGGAGAAGGGGAGCTCCATTTGGGTTGAGAAGTTTCCTCTCCCCAATTTTCCTCTAGGATCATGGTACCTGTTAATGGCCTATGGGCTCAGTTAAGGTTTCCGCTTTTGTGGATTTTGGGGCAGCGGGGAATTTTGTGGATGCTGCCTTCACAGTAAGGTCTAATATTTCTCTAACTCCTTTAATTCCTCCCATGAGAATCTTAGCCGCTGACAAAAGCCCTTTGGAGTCAGGTCTGGTAACCAGGAAACCTGTGGCCTTGTCCATGTGCACTAACAACCTGCACTCTCAGGAGTTATCTTTCTTTGTTATCGAAGGTTCTTCTTCTCCTCTCATTTTAGGTTTACCTTGGTTACAGGTACATAACCCATATTGATTGGGTAACTGGAGAAATTCTTCAATGGGGTCAAAAATGTAAGGACTCTTGAAGTGTTCCCACGGCTTATTCTGATTTTTCTGACGTATTTTCTAAAAGAGCTGCAGAAACCTTACCCCCACATAGGTGCTATAACTGCCCAATAGACCTCATTCCTGGGTCTACTCCCCCTAGAGGGAGAACTTATCCTCTTTCCTTGCCCGAAGCCCAAGCAATGAAAGAGTACATCAAAGAAAACCTCGAAAGAGGTTTCATTAGGCCTTCTAGTTCCCCTGCTGGTGCTGGGTTCTTTTTCATGGGCAAGAAGGATGGAGGTCTTCGCCCATGTATCGACTATAGAGGTATTTACTATCAAAAATCGTTATCCCCTTCCACTGATTTCTGAACTATTTGATCAGGTCAAGAATGCTACTATTTATTCCAAACTTGATCTTAGAGGTGCTTATAACCTCATCCGTATCAGGGAAGGGGATGAGTGGAAAACGGCCTTTAGCACCAGGGATGGCCATTACGAATATTTAGTGATGCCATTTGGTCTTTGTAATGCACCCACAGTGTTCCAGGAATTTGTCAATGACATCTTCTGGGACCTGCTGGGGTTATTTGTGGTGGTATATCTTGATGATATTCTAATTTTTTCCTCTAACTTGTGTGACCATCAAAAACATGTCCGGGAGGTGTTGCTCAGGTTAAGAAAGGATAATTTATTTGCGAAGCTTGAGAAATGCACCTTTGAAGTTTCTTATGTCCAATTTTTGGGGTTCAATATCTCTGGTAAGGGTCTTGAAATGGATCCTGGGAAGGTTAAGGTCGTACTGGATTGGGCTCAGCCTCTTTCTTTACGTGCAACTCAAAGATTCTTAGGCTTTGCTAATTATTATCGTCAATTCATTAAAATCTTTTCTTTGTTGGTGTCTCCAATCACAGATCTAACCAAAAAGGGTGCAGATCCAATATGTGGCCTCCCGAGGCTATTCAAGCTTTTGAATTTCTTAAAAAAGAATTTGTGTCCGCCCCCATTCTCCGTCACCCTGATACTACTCTTCCTTTTATTGTAGAGGTTGACACCTCAGAGGTTAGGGCAGGGGCAGTCCTTTCTCAAAGGCATCTGATAACCAACAAGGTTCATTCTTCTCTAGGACTTTTTCATCTGCCAAAGCCAATTATGACATTGGAAATAGAGAATTGTTGGCTATCAAATGGGCCTTTGAGGAATGGCGACACTTGTTGGATGGGGCTAAACATGCTATAACGGTCTTTACTGACCACAAGAATCTGTTATACATCGAGTCTGCCAAATGGTTTAATCCTAGGCAGGCTAGATGGGCTTTATTTTTTACCCGGTTTAATTTCTCTCGTACTTACAGGCCTGGTTCTAAAAACACTAAGGCCGATGCACTGGCTAGGAGTTTCAAGTCTAACCTGTCTGAACCTAGTGAGTGTGTTCCCATCATTCCGGGTGAGTTGATTGTGGCAGCTCTGGGATCAGACCTTGCCACGCTATTGTCCTCAGTTCAATCTTCTGCTCCTGTAGATACTCCCCCCGGGAGGTTATTTCTATCTGAGAGCTTAAGGGAACAGGTTCTGGGTGAAGCTCATAATTCAAAAATGGCGGGACATCCTGGTATCTCTAAAACTGTGTCTTTATTGTCTTGTAATGTGTGGTGGCCTTCATTTAAGCAAAATGTCAAACATTTTGAGAGATCAGAGATCAAAGTCTTCTAGGAACCTGTCACAGGGGTTGCTAAGGCCATTACCTATTCCTGACAGACCCTGGTCCCATCTGTCTATGGATTTTATTGTTGACCTCCCTTCATCTCATGGGAAAACAGTGATTTGGAAGGTAGTGGATAGGTTCAGCAAAATGAGTCATTTCTTTTCCCTCCCACACCTCCCATCTGCTAAGACTTTGGCTGAGTTATTTATTTCTAATATTTTCAAGTTACATGGTTTTCCGGTCAATATTGTTTCTGATAGAGGGGTACAGTTTGTTTCTAAATTTTGGCGAGCATTCTGCTCTTTGGTTGGGATTGATTTGTCTTTCTCTACTGCATACCACCCTCAAACCAATGGTCAAACTGAAAGGGTTAATCAGTCCCTTGAACAATTCTTAAGGTGTTATGTGTCTGATAAGTAATCCTCATGGGCTGAACTATTACCCTGGGCAGAATTTGCTCATGCTTCTACTGGTCAATCTCCATTTTTTATTGTTAATGGTTTACATCCCAAAGCATTTTCTTTTTCTGGTTCATTATCCTCTGTACCCTCTGTCAATTCTTCTGTCAAACAATTTGCCAAGATCTGGTCTGGGGTGCACGACTCTCTTTCTGCAGCTACGGCCGCTAAAAGAAGGCAGCTGATAGGTCTTGTAGAGAGGCACCCAAACATCAGGTAGGAGACTCAGTATGGTTATCCAAAAGAAGCATCAAACTTAAGGTTCCCTCACTCAAGTTGGGGCCCAGGTTTATTGGTCCATATCCCATTACAGAAATAATCAATCCATCTTCTGTTCGTATCAAACTACCTGATAATTTTAAGATCTCTAATTCTTTTCATGTCTCTCTGTTAAAACCAGCCACACAGGTGCGCCAACAGTCCTTTCCTCCCCCAGTGTTGGTAGAAGGTCAGTCTGAATTTGTAGTCCAAAAACTCCTTGACTCTTGCCTTGTGCGGGGTAAGTTGCAATATCTTGTACAATGGAAGGGTTATGGCCCTGAGGAGAATTCTTGGGTTCCTGTTTGTGATGTAAGGGCTGATCGTTTCAGGAAACAATTTCATCTTAAATTTCCTGAGAGACCTGGGGGTCCTGTGGCCCCTCCTCGAGGGGGGGGGTAATGTGAGGGCTACTCACCCTGGTGGTCTAGTGGGCTGGCTGGGACACTTCTGTGATCTGTTTCCTGTTGTGACCCCTGCCTGTTTTTGGACGATTCTGACTTCTGTATCCTGACCCTTACCTGGTAACTGACTCCGCTTATTCCGTATCCCTTCTGATTGGTCTCCTGGTTTGACCCTTGCCTGCCTGACTCCGTTTGTACTCTGCCTGCCCTGATCCGGCCTGCTTTGACTACGCTTTCTGCCTACGCCTTGTAACGCGACCTTCTGCCCAAAAGACTTTGCATTACCGTCGTGCCCCTTTGCTCATTCAGAACCTTTCGCTTGGTACCTCTCTTAATAAGACCTGGCAGCATCCAATTAGCCGAGGGCTCCTCCCAAGGTGAAAGGCGGCTGTTAAAAGCTGAAGCAAGAGCTGAGAACAGGGTGCTTAGCATTGGTTCTGAATTTAGGGTGCCGACCGTGACACTCTGCTAATGTTGGTCTATCGTTAGTTACATCAAATCCTGTTTTTATTTTTAGTTCTGTTTTTTGTCAATCCAGACTGTTGTATTCGAAGGAACTTTGAACAAGGTTCACATCAGAATCTTTTATGCCTTTACTGGTTCCACTATACTCCTGGAGCAGTATTTAAATACTATGCATTAGTATTTAAATACTGGACCTCAGCCTCTTCTCCTGGAAGTTGTTACATGCACACCTGTGTCCGTCTGTCCTGTCATGCACCAAATGCTGGAGAAGCAGGTACAACCCCCTGGGTATGCGTATAGGTACCTGTGAGTCACCCCTTAAAGGTGCCTCTCTAGACACAGGTGCCAATACAGTAGATTCAGTTCTATATACTCCTGGGGGCTCCTACTGTTCTCTGTAATGTGTTGCTCTCAAAATGTCACCATTAATGACATAATTGATGTCTTGGGTCAAAAAGGCTTGTAAAAGTAAATATAAGGTTTATTTTAATAAAAATAAAAGCAACACATCATTTTTGAAAGTGATTACATGTGCATTCATGTAGGGTAGTGATCCTCAACCAGTGGCTTGGAAGCAAAATGTTGCTCCCAAACCCTTGGATGATCAGGGCCCGTATTTAATACTGTTGTGCCCCTAGGCTACTTGCACCCTATAGAACCCCTATGCAGCTCACACCCTGTAGCCCCACCCAGGCCCGGACTGGCAATCTCTGAGTTCTGGCAAATGCCAGAGGGGCTGCTATAAGGTACCATAGAAAGTCAGTATTTAGTGGGCTGTTTGGGCCTCTATGTACCTGAAATGCCAGGGTCTATTTTAATTCTCAGTCCCACCCTTAATTCTGGTCCCACCCCCTTGAACCCCCCCGCTCTTGCACACACCCTTCTGCTCGTACACACCCCATCCAGCTCACATCTCCCTCACCTTCTCTCCAGATGTGGGTGGCATGCCACCTCCTCAACTTTGCCACTAGGCCCGGACACTTGTGGCCAGGCCAGAAACTGGGCCTGTGAATGTTGCTTGCAGTGGCCTTAAAGCAGGTGCTCAGTTTTGAATTCCTGCTTTGGTGGCAAGTTTTGGTTTCATAAGACCAGGTGTACTGCCAAACAGAGTCTCCTGTCAGTCCACATAGGATCTACCAAATAGCCAATAATCAATAACACTTCACTTCAGACATTTATTAGTGCAAAATCTCCACAGCAAATAATATCAATAAATGTGAATATTAATATAAAGGCATTACATCATAACATACCACAATGCAGTGTCTTCCCCCTGTCTGCATACCTCATGTCAGCCACTCCTCTTGACATACTTCTCACCATTGGGCGCTTCATCACTTGAGGTGTGGGCTGTCTTTGGTCACATCCGTTATATACCTGTACGTTTGTCCCCATACATATTGCTGGGTTTGCTATTCATAAATTTGTATTCTAACCATATCCCAGGCAAGCTAAAAGTACTCAGATAGTTTGTTACAGAACCATAGATAGATTATTTATCTCTATCCTATCAGAGGGATATAGGTATATTTGAATACATATTCTAGGGTTCACTATTATACAAATTACACTCATTACATTCTGTCCACATCTCAGGGCAGTTAAAAATACCATATAAACTACTTATTGCCCTGCTCCACAAAAATGTCTTTATCTTCACATTTCCATGGAGGAAAGTATTTTGTATGATCAAGTACATGATATAATAAGGGATGCACACCTACCAATTTTTATTCCAAAACAGTGTACTACTTCTACACATAAATATATTCTATTGAAATTTTAAAAAAATGATATAATAAGATACTCACTAAGATACTAGTACTACTAGATACTAGATACTAGATACTCACCTAACATGGCTTAGTTACATCAAGTACAGTTCATTTTTTATTATTACAGTCATAGGCACATAGTTAAGTTGGGACCATTGTGCGATCAATCAAAAATAATAAATTGTTAGCATCTATGTATTTCAGAGCTTTCTTGATAACCGATTTCTGTATAATAGATCCCATACCTGTAATTAGAGGTTTGGGCTAACTCATCAGGCAGAATACAGATAGAGATAAGGTTGCCACCCCTGTGGTTTTGAACTGGATATCTTAGTTTTTCAAAGGGCTGTCTGTTCAAAACTTTCTTTCTGGTTTAATTCAGAAAACTGAATAGAAATCAAGCAATTTGCGTCTAAGTGATGCACTAACCCCACCCCGGCATCATGACTCCATTGCCATCATTGTGCCTTCCTCTGATGTCATCATTAGGGTTGCCACCTGGCCGGTATTTTACCGGCCTGGCCGGTAAAAATTATGGTTGATCCCAATGTTATTAATTATAGGGAAAAAAGATAACTATATAGGAAGGCCTGTATTTTTTTCCAGAAAAGGTGGCAACCCTAGTCATCATGCCCATCCCAACATCAATGCCCCACCCCCAATGTTATCTGCCCTGGCCCCTTTGTTCGGGTTTAGCTGCTAAACAGCAAGAGATACCAGTCCCCTAATACTGCTTACCTTAGCAGCTGTAAACTTGAAAAAACAAAAATTCCGTACCTAAGTTATTGCCCAATACATGGGCTGATAAAAGCTGCTCAGGGGCGTAACTACAGAGGAAGCAGACCCTGCGGCTGCAGGGGGGCCCAGGAGGTACAGGGGGTCCCATGAGGCTCTCATTGATGAGCAATTTGAACATATATTGGTAAAACAGGACAAACACTGGATATGTTGGGGGCCCTGAAATTAATTTGCTGTGGGGCCCAGCAACATCTAGTTACGCCACTGAAGCTGCTGACAGATCGATATCTGTCCGAAAGTCTGGCAGATGTCGATCGTGCAGGGTAAAAAATCCTGTTGGATCGCGGTCGCATCTGTTTGTGGATGTGATCCCGCGATCCGACCAGCCGTATTGCGTCCATTCTGATCCGATCAGTGGGCCTTAGGGCCCACGATCAGATCAGCCCAATAACGCCCGCCTAATGTGAGCATATCGGGGAGAGATCTGCTTGTTTGACCACATAGCCACATCTCCCTGTGTATGACCACTTTTAGTATGGTAACTCCCACTAATACATAAATCATATATAAATAAGCTTCCACTTAGGACAGGATCTGAGAGGAACTCTCTGTAATGCGCTGCACAATATGTTGCCACTCTATCAATAAAATATAGTAAACATTGAATCCAGATGAAGATGTGATGTCCCTTGAAGGAAGCTATTGTTTCATGCACACCAGACTCACTGACCACACGAGCCAGGAAGTCCTATAATAAGACTATTGAATGACACAGCAGAAAGCCACCGAGAGCTGATCTGTGGGGGAGGGATAGACATATAGAAGACAATTGTTTATACACAGCTATATATAAACTTCTGTAGAATAAGTGTGTGTGTATATCTATTTGAGATAAAATGCTTACTCATATAAGATCTTATTCTTTATTTAAGCTGTATTTTATAGTATTCCCGGGGTCTGACAGATCCTGCTTCACAAGCATCCCTAGCATCGCAAATCTCTTACCTTTACAAGGCCCAGTTGGCTTTCTGCTGGCAACTTTCATTCAAGGGAGAATATTTTACAGCAGCCAGAGGGGCTGCTGTCAGATGTCATTGGCAGTCACTAATTATTTGTCACGTGTAGGGCTGCTTGGGCTGTGTACCAGAACCTATTGTGAATCTCAGTCCAGACCCTAGTTTTTAGTATGTTACAAAGCGCTGCTCTTCAACTTTTTACATATAGAGGGCCAATTATTTCTTTTACTCTAAGTTTGTGAGCTGCATTATATTAAAATCATCGTGTCATGGGATTTCACCTTTTTCAGGGGGTAGGGAATGGGTTGATTGGGGACAGGAAGTGGGCGGTTCTAGGGGCAGTGGGGAGCTTTGTCTTCGAATCCTGTAGAAAAACATTTCACAGAGGGGAGGGGGAACGATAAATTTACTGTTAATTCCCTGGGGGCTGGAGCCCTGCAGATTGCAATGCCTCTGCTGTAGCTTGCCATGTACATGAAAGTGTACATTATTTCCACTTAATCACTTCCATTAAGATAATCAGGGTTTCTGCTTATTTTCTAATCTTTTATTCTATTTCTGATTTAATGGGTGGCATCAAAACACCATGGGAAAGGTACAGTGTTGGACTGAGACACCAGGGGCCCACCAAAATCCTTAGACCAGGGGCCCACCCAAACCCCTTAGACCAGGGGCCCACTCTAAGTATTATTTTCCTTCCTCTCCTGACTCAACCTCTATTCTAATAGTCTCTTTTCTTTACATGCTATAACCTATTATTCCATCTATTTAGCCTCTTTACTGTCATAGAAATAGGGAATGGCCATGAAAAAAGCCAAATGTTTAGAAGCAGGAGGGCCCACTAACACCTGGCCCACCGGGAGTTTTCCTGGTATCCCGATGGGACAGTCCGACACTGGAAAGGTACCAGTAATGCTTGGCAGGATCCATTATGGGTGCAACCAGGCTGCAGTCATGCCTTTCTTTCATTAACGCTCTAGGCAGCCTTTAACCTGCCAACACTCACTTGTTGCCTGGGAAACATTGAAGTGCCAGTCCAAACTGGCAAGTGATAGAGTTTGCAGCGCATACTATTCCATTTAGCGTGGTCATAATTTTGCTGCTATGCTCCGGGGCATCACCTTCTACACAACCAATGAGCTCAACCGAAGTGCAGGAGCAAGCAAGATAGAGGAGCTTAATCCTCATAGTCTTCCATCACTTTGGTACAAATTGGTGAGTGTAAATCTTTCGCCCCATACAAATACACAAATACTCCATACAAATACACAAAGATTTATGTGACTATACAAATCATTATTGTTAGCCTTACTTATACAGTATATACATATTCTGCACTTTACATACTGTACGGCATTCAAATCAATACCCAAGCTATTGGAGCTTGCAATGTAAGATCTCTAAAACATTCACACACACCATGGTAATTTTTTCAGGAGCCAGTGTATATACTTGTGGAGCATAAATGGAAACTGGAGTACCATAAGGAAACCCACGCGGACACAGGGAGAACCTACAAACAGTGCTCTGCCTGGAATTGAACCTTGGACCCTAATATACAAGGCAGCAATGATGGACTACAGCTCTGATTCACAATAGTATGAGCATTTTACTTCCCCTTCCCCAGCTTTACCAATGCCTTGTCCAAGAACATGCTTTGCACAAAGCTGTACTCCCCCTGTACCCCCCTCCATATTTGAAATCTCCATATTAGGACAGCTATATCTGTGCCTGTATAACTTTTTATTCCCAGTCCCCATACCTTTATATTTATGTGTAATTGTCCTCTACCCCCACACTCTAAGGATTGTATCCGTTACTCCCTAGTACCCACTGCATGAGACTGTTCCCGTTTCTGTCATACCTCAGGAAGGGTACCTTTCTGCATTCCTTTTCAACCTCGCAAGAATCTGTTATTTCTCTTGCAGATTCTGAATCTCATTCTATCAAGTAGCAGTTATAATATTCCGTTCTCATACACATTCTGCATGTACCTCATGTTTTGCACTAGCCCTCTATTCTTCAGTAGGCTGCTCTCCTCCCAAGGCTTTGTGTTTCATTATGTGAGTTGAGTTACCTGCTGCATGCTATTGCTACTGAGTATTTCATACTGAAACCTCTTTTTACTATTGCATTTCTTCTTAATATTGTATGAGCTGCAGTGTCCAGCAACATCACCATATATTTCATATTCAGCTTAAGTCTCCGTTTTCTGCCCAGCACCAAGCCACTAATCATCAGTTAACCCCTGGAAAAGGATAAGATCCGTTACCATGAATTAATATCGAATTCCCCCTCCCCTCAATACGATTAACCTCACATTGATTGTACAATAGTGGCTGTGTGCAAGACACACACACAGGTTTTTAGTTTGTCTCCCACATGGCACTTATTCAGAAGCACAACGACGGGCACACATGGTCAGCTCTCTACTCCAGGCACCACACACAGGCTGTTATTCCCACACATGCACAATGTCAGTCCCACGCACAGTGTGTTGCAGTGTCATACCCATGTGGTATTGTCAAACACACATGGTACAAACTGTTTGCAGATCATAGAGCAAGTACATGTGCCTGTCTCCTAGTGTATGCCATGCCACACAGGCATCTTTGGTATGGAATGTCCGAGCACAAAGAATGTAGCACTGCACTGCTTCATTGCACTCTTTTTTTTTTTTTTACTTCTTGTGGGCATGCAGTATCAAACTGGTTAGTACCCTGTCTTGTACATTCCCATCTACACATAGCATCACTGTGCACTGCAGTTTCTATATTACAATATTTTATTGTCATGTCAAAAAGCTGCCTCCATTTGAATGTTCTACTGTCTTTTTAGGGTAAGGTCACACTGGGAGATTCTGCCCGAACTGCTTTCCCCTGCCTTCCGCCTGCTAGAATGAAAAATTACCAGCAGCATGGCACTCGCGGCACTTTGTTTTCCGAAGTTGTCTGAAGTTGCCTTAGGGTCAGGTCACACGGGGAGATTTAGTCGCCTGGCGACTAATCGCCTCTTCTTCTGGGCGACAATCTCCCAGAATTGCTTTCCCCTGCCTTCTCGCTGGCTATAATGAGAAATCGGCAGCGGGATGGCACTCGTGGCGCTTCATTTTCCGAAGTCGCCCGAAGTCTCCTCGTGAACGAGGAAAACAAAGCGTCACAAGTGCAATCCCGCTGGCGATTTCTCATTATAGCCGGCGGGAAGGCAGGGGAAAGCAGGTCGGGGAGATAAGTCACCCCAAAGAAGAGGCAATTAGTCGTCAGGCAACTAAATCTCCCCGAATCTCCCAGTGTGACCTTACCCAAGCTGTTTCTGTGTGCCAGCTTCAGTTGCCATAAACAGCTTGCATAACATCACTGTGTTCCTACATTCACTCAAGAACCAGCCTTCTTATATGGTACCATACAGAGCAACTAATGCATGTAACCTACAGGCATGTTCACAGAGCGGCATCACATATAAACCAACAATTAATTTATGTCTAATACTAATAAGCACACCCTTCTACACACTGTGCCACAGTCACATTTGGGCTGTCTAGTACCAATGCCAGCTAAAGCCAACTCCTTGAAGGCAACAGGCAACTGAGGGTTAACATAGCCTTCTTTTAGCTTCTCCCTCCACCAGAACAAATAGTTCCTAAACGTCTGGGTGGTTTCAGTGATGAGTTTTGGCTAGCACTGAGGGGTAAAAGATTTATAACAAACACGCAAAGGTGTCTGAAAAGCAAAAATGGGTGGGGTGTTGACAAACACAATAAATGGGGTGGCAGAGTATGCAGCGGAGACAAAGTGAATATGCCAGAGAGGAGTAATGGTCCTAATAATGGAGGGGGGGGGGGCAGAATTGATATTGGTAGAACTGAATGGCATAGGGAAGAAGAGGAGAAAAGCAAATAATAGTGTGTCATGGAGGGAAAAGTTGAAAGCCAAAGGGAAAACAGTGGGAGTGATGGCTCCAATCAGAGATAGCAAGGGAACGGGCAAGGAGGTTGATGGGAGGGTGAGGATGGAAAAATTTTGGCCTCGGAAAGGAGACAAGGCACAAGTGAGAAAATGAACAGAGAAAAATACTGTGAGGCAAGAAAGATTATTTGGGAGAGAGAGAGAGAGAGAATACAAAGGGTCTAAACAAAAAATGATGGTAATAAATATGGCATATTCCCCGCATTTAACCCCACATACAGCAGTCTCTGCCGTTGGTCCCTAGTTTGTGGCCTTTCACGTCGAACAAATCCCCACTTGCAGTCTTTGGCTTTCAGTAGGGCGCTGGTCATTCAACACCAGCAGGAGGGTCACAAGTTGGGCTTGTTGCCTTGCGCTCTGCTCAATATTATGTATTTCTATCGGCAACCCACCAACATGCCGCACAAAGCAGGGCACATACCTGAGACATACACATTACACACACTTAGGGATGCCACCTTGCCGGTAGTTTAACGGCCTGTACAATGGTTATTAATAGGAAAAAAGGTAAATATATAATTGAGCCGGTATTTTTTTTCCAGAAAAGGTGGCAACCCTACACACAGCCCTTGTTCATAGCCATCATTTCTGTTAAAGGCAGAATGATAAACATGCACAACACAATTTGACCTTTGCAACAGCAGCCACTGAACCCCCCCCCCCCAAAAAGTCTCAGACCCACCCACCGCTAGTGGGGGGTATTGGGAAGCTACAACATAGGTTAATAGAAAGGTTGGACTAATTACAATGGGGTTTTTTCATTATTACACGAGGGGTGGGTGGCAAGTTGGCAACTGGTGTCATTTTTGGGGATGCTTATCCTTTATTATCCTATGGAGAGGGGGGAAGCAGGATTCTAAAGCTTGGCACGGGTGTGTGGGGGTTAAAAGAGATCCCAATGCTGGAGGCGGCGGGGGGGGGGGATACGGGGAAGCCTGGCCTTGCACAGTAAAAGTAATGGGCACAGGATAATTGGAAGACATTTGAACTGGGCAGGAGATATATAATCGGTTGGTAGTGGAGTGAGGGGACGGCAAGTTAAAGGAGAAGGGGGGAGGGGGCCTGAGAGAAGTGAGGGGGGGGGGGTATGGAGAAGGGAGGTCACATTGGGTGATGCCGGCAGCTGTGCACCCTCACAGAGAAAGAGAGAGCAGTCTAGGCGGCGGAGGGATGTGTCCGATGGAGTGAAGAGGCTCAGCCGGATCTTTATCCTGAGCAGGCAGGCAGTGTGTGGCCGCTTCTCATTGTGACTGAGCAGCTCAGGGAAGTGCTGGAGTCGTGTCTGTGCATCCCGTCCCGTGCTTCCTTCCTTAGGCTGGATACAGCGCAAACTCCGCGGAACTTTATTCCCCGCAACCAGAGATCTGAGTAGCAGGTACAAAGCTCTTTTCTAGCCACCTTTCCATTTATTTCATACTTCCATCCTCATCTGTCTTTGCTGAACAATGTTACCGGCTCTCTTTGTTTGGTTTTCCCCTCTGGTCATTCTCTGTCTCATCCCCATGCAGTTTGTTCTGCCCGTAACCTCTCTACCTGCCTCACTTTCTCACCTTCAGTGTCTGTTCATGGCAGTAGCTTTCAGCTCAGTCAGACCCCCCTCTGTTAGACACACTCTTTGCACTGTGCTACTTACCTCGTCTGTATAGTCAATGGCATCATGTGCTTGTACAGCCAATGGGCAGCCAACTCTTGAACTACTTCTCCCAACATCCTGTGAGAGCCACGTCTGCTGAGGATGCTGGGAGCTGGAATTGAGGGACAAATGAAGGTCCTGGGGTTAGATATTCATGCACTACAGGGAGTATTTCAGGCACAGCTGGAGAGCCCCAGGTTGGGATCTCCCTTGTTTTTTTTTTTTTTTTTCCTTTGTGGATTATTTATACACCAGACTGATTTTATTCTTTTTTTTTTCTGTTTCTAGCCGTCGGCTGTAGGGGAATATTTGTCACCGGGTGAAGACGAGCAATGCCTTCTGTGATGGAAAAGTCTCACGGCTCTTCTGCTGTGATCTCCCGCAACAGGGCCAAATCGGACAGCCTGGGGAATTCGGAAGAAGAGAGCAGCGAGGATGAAGCCCCACGGGGTAAGCGATTCAGCTACACATGGGCAGGTTAGCCTTGGGATGCTCAGGAGTAATGGCATCAGAGAGCTTTGTACTACAGTATACTGCAGCGCTGGGTGGGGAAGGGTTAAGTGTTAGTGCTGCTGTGATGGCCATTGATTTGAGAATGAGGCCTGAGTTGAGCTCTTTTACACAAGGGGTTATGGTGGTGTTTCCTAACCTTCATTGCCCAGATGTTGCTGTACTGCAACTCTCAACCTGATTACATTTGGGGGATTGTGGGAGTTGAAAGCCAGCCATACATGGGCTGATAAAATCTGCTGACTAGGCCTTTCCAAACTGAGTTGACATCCTATTGATTTGTGTATGGGAAGGCCTGCCAGACTGCTATCTGACCAAATTTGGACACATATCTATTGGGCACGATTGAAAATCCCATTGGACAAGGACTGCATAGGCGCATTGATGTCCCTGGTGATGGGTCTCCGCTGGCCAACTGTGTGATTGGATATTTGGCCCTGTACCAATCGTTGGATTAGCCCAATTTGTGCAGGAGGCCCTTCCATGATCGTTATCTGACCGAAAATGGGGCAGATATTTAATGGGCAGGTTTGAAAATCCTGCTGGACAAGGACCTAATAGGCATGTTGATGGTCTTTGGGTGATGAGTCTCTGTGTCATCGGATCCTTGGCCCCAGGACCAGTGATTGGATTAGCCCAGTTCGGCCAACTCGAGGCAGAGATTCGCTTGTTCAGTTTGACTAGCCTTAGTCCTGGAACATCTGGGTAGCCACGATCAGCAAACGAGTTAAAGGTGCATCTTATTAGTGGCACTCTGATTGTTGTCCCTGCTGGTCAAAGACTAATTGGGGCCAGAAAAGGCATATTTGCGTGTTTTGAGGGCAAAATGTGCCTGTCATTACTAGTCACAGTCAGTTGCTTTTTAAATCTTGAGCAAAGGCCTAGTGTGCCATGAGCTGTAAGGGTTAATTAAGACTCACAAGGTGTGAGAAATGACACTGAATTTCACAGGAAGGATTACAAGTGCCAGAATTGCGTCTTAAATTGGCTTCTCAAGCTCTTTTACCCAAAGCCTTCCCTGCTTTAGTACAGTTTGGGTTACAGGTGGGGGGGGGCAATATTTGCAATAGATATTATGAATAATGTCTCATTCTCAAAGCTAATGAGAATGAGACACCACTGGGTATATAATTTAGTGATCGTTGCTGAAAGAAGTAAATAGCCAAGTGAAATCTTTGGCTTCAGGGGCGAGCTCAGTAGGAGAAGGGTTAAACTCTGTTGTATCAGGCTCTGTAGGAGGATTTTAATGACTGCAATACTCTGCAGGAAAGGATTGTGTTCTGGTCTCTGGTGGAAATAATGAGAGCATAATGAGAAGGTATAAAGGCATTGCACAGGGCTGTGGAGGGTGTAATGGCACCACGGTAGATAAAATGAAACCAACTGCATGGCTGTTGCAAGAGAGGTTTTTTTTTGTCTCCTGTGGGGCAGGGATTAATGAAGGGACAGGCAGAACAGGGATTTAAGGACATCATTAATGTGCAGTTCCAGTAATATCACTTGCTAGAGTAGAAGTCTGGCTGCAGGTACTTTGCACTGAAATTGCACATAGTGCTGCTGGGTGAGCTCCAACTGTCTATTGTGCTAACATTGCTGCTATCTGCAGGTTGGAGCTGACCCAGAGGCAGAGTAACAGTAAAGCTGCGACTTCTCTGCACTCCTATCTGTATATAGTAACAACTAGCATTGCACATATAATGCAGAGTTACAAGAGGCTGGAAATCACATTATGGCAGTTGCCTTCAATGCTCTGTCACTTAACCCCATATGTGTAACAAATGATTTTCCAATATATATCTTTCCTCTGATTGGCTAACAGTGAGCCTTATCCTTGTAGTCTGCCTGTCTGCAGCTTCTCCTCCCACAGGGGATTCTCTCCTTCCCTGCTCTCTCCCTGTGTCTCATTCTCACTTTTGCCCCTTTTTCATATCCTTTTCTCATCTCTGTCAATCACCTTTGTTTTTCTTTTTTTCCATACTAACCCCAACTTGCCATATACCCCTCACAAAATGACTTAACCCCTTTCCTGCCAAAGAGATTACTCTTCCCATACTTAGATCTGATTGGCTAGCTGGCTGCATTCATCATGACTATTCTTGTGCTACTGTGCCTGCAGCAGCTCCTCTCTCAAGGGTTTCTCTCCCTTTTCCTGCACCTCTCCCCCCCCCCCCCCCCTCAGTGTCTCGTGTTTCCTTTCTCCCCATTTCCCTTTTGAGCCTCTGTCTCTCACCTCTGACTTTCTCTCTCTATTTGGTTCTGCTCCCATATTTGCCACACACATAGTCTTTCTTCCAAATTACACATATTTCATACCCTCATTAGCATTGCCATATTTACCCTCTCCCCAGGCACCAGCTCCCCACCGCCTCTCCCCTTTTTTTCCCCTCTTGCTCTCTCCATTTTAGGAAGACTGATTCATTGCCAGTCCTGGCTAAAGCTGGCTACACACAGACTTGTTTTTTGGGCTGCTTACCCACAAGTTGATTGGTTGGATAATGTGCCACAAAGCAAGTTACCATATTTTCAATCAATTGCATCTTTGCATCTAGGACCAGATTTAGCCTCTTATTATTCCAGACTGGCCAGTGGCATCATAACAATGTCTTGTGTGGGTCATTGGCCAACTAGAATTTTATATGGGGAGGGCCCAATTCATATGCAAATGCAGTACACTAAATAATTGCTTGGAAACCCATCATGCAATTCAAATTGAAAATGATTTAAGTGGACATACTGATTGCTGAGAGCTTAAGTGGGACTTGTTTATTGTATCCTTTCTGGTGCCAGCATCTTGTATTGCATTTATCACTATTCCTTTCTGCTCCTTACTCCCTTATGGTTACCTTTTGTCTTACACGGTTAGGGTGGCTACCTTTTCTGGAAAAAAATAAACGGCCTTCCTATGTATTTATCTTTTTTCCCAATTAATAACATTGGGATCACCCATCATTTTTACTGGCCAGGCAAAGGTGGCAACCCTATACACAGGTCCTTGGCATCCTTTGTCCCTGTTGTATGTTTCCATTTGCCACGGCAAACACTTGCCCCTTCTCTGCCACTGTCCATTCACTTGAATGGGAAACATGGTGTCAATGGCAGACCTATATTACTGTGGAACACTAGCTTCCTCTCTCTCTCTCTCTCTCTCCATTGACACCCCCTTAAAATCACTGCCACAAATAGCATATTAGGTGGGTGTCCTATACAAGACAATGGAAATCCACAGTCTCTGGATATTTAACTGCATTGGTTCTTCCAGTATGGACTGCAGTGATTGGCAACTTCCCTCTGCCGTGTGGCTAAGGGTTCACAATTCTGCAGTCATGTAATAAGGTGCTTCAAATAATAACTGGGGCCACTGTCCGAAGAATAATTTATGTTAAGATTTAGGGGCCAATTAATTAAAGCTCCAAATGTAGGTATCTAAACACAGGCATACATGACTCCTAAGGGTTGAGACACACAGGCAGATTAAGTGAGATTTAGTGAGTTAGATTTCCAAAGTCACCCGAAGTTTCCTTGTGAGGCAACTTCGGAAAACGAAGCGCCTATTGTGCATTAGCGCTGGTGACTTTTCATTATAACGGATGGAAAGACACGCAAAGGCAGTTCGGGGAGATTGTCGCCCAGGCGAAGAGGCGTTTAGTCGCCAGGCGACTAAATCTCCCCGTGTGTCTCAACCCTTAGACTGAGAAGAAACCATGAAAGTCTGACTCGCAGGGACAATTCCTTTCCACCACTTAGGCTGGCAGAGTCCTTCAACCCCTCCCATTGTGAAGTGATGGAATCTGGGACTGGGAAGTCCGTTGTTCTTTTTCCCAGAGAATCTATGCACCACCCACCATGGAAAGTCACAGAATCCTAGTTCCACAGATTTTGCTGTATAAAAAAACCTTTTTTGATGCTTATTGTGAAACCCCTTTCTTATCTGAAGGGATTATTTTGTATCCTTTGAGTAAAGCTGGCCATAGATGTAAAGATTTTTTAAAGATCGATTGTACGATCGTACGAATTGTCCATCAACTAAAAAGACCATTTCAGGCGATATTGCCAGGAAAACAAAGGGGAGCTGCCTGCTTGTCCCTGCAAACATAGATAGATTGCACTGGGACCAATAAAGATTTTTTAACCTGGCCGATCAATTTTTTGACAGATGTCGGACGAAAAATTGTAAGATGTACGATTGTTCAAATCCCACTAACTTTACGATAATTTCGAAGGATTGGTCGGACTTCGCTAAAATCGGTCGTTCGGCAAGAAAAATCTTTGCGTCTATGGGGAGCTATATCCTAATAAACCATCAGATAATGAATTAGATGTGCCCTTTATATAAACATACTGTATGTATAGATCTCCCTTTAAGTCCCAACTTGAGTCCTCATCTGAGACCTTCTATACCGTTTACCAGCTTAGTGACTTTTCTCTGGGCTTTCTGCATTTCACTGATGAACTTTTTTAGTACTGGTAACCAAAACGTCCCTGCATATTGTAGAAAGGACCTTAGCTGTGCTTTGTAAAGGGGAAATGAGCTCTACTTGCACTATTTCTGCACATGGGGCCTTGTGTTGACTCTATCCATCATTTACCATCTAGGTTCCTCCAGTGTGACTCAGATTTTCTTCTTTCTTTGTTACACACTTAGTATGCTGCCCTCTGGTGCAGGGTACATGAATCACATGCATTCATTCACAATCATTCATTACTTAGGAATACTAACTGCCATACACCCCCACTCATCACTGTCTAGTGCTGCCAGCCCCCAGTCTCCCTTTTACCTCTATAATGTGCTATCATATCCTAGGTCACTCCTTTCTGTTGCCAACTCTACCCATTCTTGGCTCATTTGCCATGCCCCCCTATATTTTGCCGTTTTTTGCTTTCTGTGCAGGTATGGGATCCGTTATCTGGAAACCTGTTATCCAGAAAGCTCAGAATTATAAGACTCCAATATAATCAAATAATCCAAATTTTTAAAAAACAATTCTTTGTCTTAATAGTACCTTGTACTTGATCCCAACTAAGATATAATTAATCCTTATTGGAAGCAAAACCAGCCTATTGGGTTTATTTGATGTTTACATGGTTTTCTAGTAGACTTGCGGTATGAAGATCCAAATTACGGAAAGATCCGTTATCTGGAAAACCCCCAGATCCCAAGCATTCTGGATAACAGGTTCCATACCTGTACCATTTCTCTAAACTAATGGTGTTTTTGCTTTTGACTTTCATTGCCAGCCTCTTCTTTCACTGTCAGGTTTATTCAGCTTTTCATTTCTCTATTTTTTTATA
The DNA here is from genome assembly GCA_038501925.1 of Xenopus petersii. Lineage (NCBI taxonomy): Eukaryota > Metazoa > Chordata > Amphibia > Anura > Pipidae > Xenopus > Xenopus petersii. The sequence continues at coordinate 28,216,649 of CM076678.1, forward strand.
GAGTGGGGGGGATGTTTAAAATGTAGCCCCCCTGCTCTTATGGAATTCTGGGAGTTACTCATTTAAAGTCTATGATCTAGCGCTGGGGTGTAAGATATGTCTTGGCAGCCATCGTTAAAATGTCTATTAAGGGTAACAAACAAATTGGCACCCCAAGTGCTTTTGGATTTAACACTAACCTCCTACCCCAAGCCAACACACCTTTGCTTTAAAGGGGTTGTTCACCTTTAAATTAACTTTTAGTATGATGTAGAGTGATATTCTGAGACACTTTGCAAGTGATTTTCATTTTTTATTATTTGTGGTTTTTGTGTTATTTAGCTTTTTATTCAACAACTCTCCAGTTTGCAATTTCAGCAATCTGGTTGCTAGAGACCAATTACATATAAGTAGCAACCACAGCCTGATTTGAATAAGAGACTGGAATATGAGTAGGAGAGGCCTGCATAGAAAGAGGAGTAATAAAAAGTAGCAATAACAATACATTTTTAGCCTTACAGAGCATTTGGTTTTGAAATGGGGGTCAGTGACCCCCATTTGAAAGCTACAAAAAGTCTGAAGAAGGCAAATAATTAAACTGAAGAAAAAATGAAGACAGATTGAAAAGTAGCTTAGAATTAGCCATCTATAACATACTAAAAGTAAAGGTGAACCACCCCTTTAAATAGGATAGTTTCACAGAGCTCTGTTTCTTCCTGCCATCCGTCTCCATTATCCCCTGAGCTTACACCTGGCTTAGATAGGGGCAGGGCAGACCAGGAGCTGGCAGCAAGATGGCAGTACTGTGCTCCACACTAAAGTACCCTGAACCAGCATGAGAGTCGAAAGGCATCTTTCAGCTGAGAAGTTAACAAGCTCCTCCAGTTAGAAATATGGGGCTGTGACGAGTCCCAAGCTCTGGGATCTGATTCATTTCCATGGTAATATCTGAAAGCAAGGTTTTGTGGTGTGAAGGAACTATACTGTTTGGCCTGTGGTACAGGGCATATTCTCTGCCAGTGTTTTGCAGCTAGCAATGAAGCACCTATGCAGCCTGTCATCCACTTAAAGGGATACTGTCATGGGGGAAAAAAGTTTTTCCCCCAAAATGCATCAGTTAATAGTGCTGCCCTAGTAGAATACTGCACATTTTTCAAAAGAACAGATTTTTTTTTATATTTAATTTTTAAAGATGACATGGGGCTAGACATATTGTCAGTTTCCCAGCTGTCCCCAGTCATGTGACTTGTGCTCTGATAAAATTCAGTCACTCTATTGCTGCACTGCAAGTTGGAGTGATATCACCCCTCCAGCAGTCTAACAACAGAACAATGGGAAGATAACCAGATAACAGCTCTCTAACACAAGATAGCAGCTGCCTGGTAGATCTAAGGGCAGGGGCACACAGGCAGATTTGGGGAGATTTAGTTGCCTGGCGACTAATCGGCTCTTCTGCGGGGCGACAATCTCCCAGAACTGTCTTCTGTCTGCTATAATGAGAAAACGCCTGCGCCAATGCACACTTCGATTTCTGAAGTCGTCTGAAGTTGCCTCATGAGGAAACTTCAGAAGTCGAAGCGCCACAAGTGCATTGACTCAGGTGTTTTCTCATTATAGCAGGGGGAAGGCAGTTCGGGGAGATTGTCGCCCCGCAGAAGAGCCGATTAGTCGCCAGGCGACTAAATCTCCCCGAATCTTCTCGTGTGCCCCTGTCCTAAGAACAGCACTCAATAGTTAAAATCCAGGTCCCACTGCACCACATTCAGTTACAGGTAGGAGTAGGAGAAACAACAGCCTGCCAGAAAGCAGTTCCACCCTAAAGTGCTGGCTGTTTCTGAAAGCACATGACCAGGCAAAATGACCTGAGATGGCTCCTACACACCAATATTACAATTAAAAAAAAATACACTTGCTGGTTCCGAAATTAAATTTTATTTGTAAAGTGAATTATTTGCAGTGTAAACAACAAAACCACATCATAAAAATCATGACAGAATCCCTTTAAATGATATAGGCGATCCGCTCAAATGCACAATTTCTGATAGAGACGGGTTTGTTCCATTTCATTAAATAACAGACTAATTTTGGCACTTTTCCCTGGCTGAAATTTACCCCATGTGCAGAGGCCCAGAGTGTCTTCCTACCCCTGCCAGTGATCAACTGCTTTTCATTGCATACTAATTTTTGCAGCTTTTGTGATGTTGCACCTACATTTCAGGCTCCAGCTGTTTGGTCTCTTTGCAACCCTATTAGTTGTCTTGGTGGCTTTTAAAATTCTCATTTCAAAGTGCTGAATATTCCCTGCTATTTGCCAATCAGAGTAATAATAGTACTCCTCAGTGTAGCTGCCTTTATTATTGTGTATTGTGTTATCAGGGTTAGGGGTGAATGCAAGATGGGCACATGATGCAGCAAATGTGTTACTGGTGCTAGTCTAATTATTCTTTAATATATATTTTTTTTATTTCCACAGATAGCATGATACGCGTGGGCTCTGATTACCAAGCTCAGATTCCTGAATGTAAACCAGGTGCGTTAAATGCCAAATTTCCTTCTTTTCCTAAAATACAGTTGTAGAGCCGTGTGTTTGGTGCTATGTTCCTCGTATGTCCAAAAATTGCTGTATTCAATAATAATAACAAACACACAAGTCCCTTTCACTGAGTTCATGGGAAATGTTCTAGGGGTAACTGGAAAGGGATCTGGGTGGTTTAAATGCGGATACTTGGCAGAATAACTCCTGCTGTGCCATTGCTCTTAGTAAAATGTCATTATTTATTCACCAATCCCCATGTATCCATCCCTTGAGAGCACAGGGAGCACACAGGGAGAGAAGCTCATTATCTCTTCTTCCATGTAGGGGGATCAATAAATTCTTCTCATTCCATTGTAATGCTTCATTAATGTTTATAGGAATCATTATTGTTATTTTATATTCTTCTATTTATATACAGTGTCAGACCGGGCCTCCTAGGGCCCTACTGAGAACCTGACATTTAGGGGCCCCACTCTCACAACATGTAATGGAGAAAGTGGTTGCTAATTGCTGATGGTGGAATCTTTTTATTTATTTATTTTTTTAAAAAAAGGGTTAATGGGAATTTTCCCTGGGTCCCCTCTAAATGGCACGCTAGCAGGCCAGGCTGATCCTGTATGAGGCTCCGGACATTATTGAATCTATACCTTTAGCATCTCTGCATTATGTACCATTTTATCATTTGATTCTGCCAATACATGAACCAAGATTTCTGACATTCTCCTGTGTATTGGGCTTAAAGTGGAAGTAAAGTGTAAAATAGAATAATGCTAGAGATGCTGTATTTTGTATACTAAACATAAACATGAACTCACTGCACCACAAGCCTAATCAAACAAATGATGCTTTCAAAGTTGGCCACAGGGGGTCACCATCTTCTAACTTTGTTATACATCTTTGCAAGACCAAGACTGTGCACATGCTCAGTGTGGTCTGGGCTGCTTAGGAATCATCATAAATGATCAAAAAACAGCACAAGTCAAATAATATCTGCCAGAAGCCGATACAGCATGACTGATCAGAATATACAGACTGCACTGTGTCCTGTGTTGTCATGTAATCTAATGTGGATTTTATAATTTTTGTATTGTTTAATACAAACTTTCTCCAACTCTGCAGAACCATTGGCTGCAGCAAAATAATCCTCCAAATAGAATCCCAGTTTATCTGTTTAAATCTGGCTCCATGATCTTTGTCCCTGAAACTGGAGTTAGAAACAGTAAAGGGGATGTAAAGGCAAAAATAAAATCCAATACAAATCTCTACACAGTCGCCGACTGCTCTACAGGGAAACAAACAAAGCTGCTTGAGTTCTGCATGGCTGAGAAGTAAGGCGGGGGCTCCCCCTGCTGTTCATAAGTATGATTGTTTCCCTGCCCAGCAGTTAGGGACCGTCTGACAATTCCTATCCACAGCAGTAAATGAAGGGAGAATTTCACTGCATACAGTCAGGTTTCTTATAAAAACAGTACACATTTTTTAATTAAAGTATATTGGAGATATGGTTTCTTTTTCATTAAAGACAGTAAAAATGGGAATTTATTTTTTTTGCCTTTACATGCACAACTTCAGCGTGCAGGCAAATATTGATTGGGAAGACTCAAAAATCCCATTGTGTAAGGAATGTGTGGATGCCGTTCTCTCCTGATCAGTTTGCATGGGGCCTATGTGTGAATTGATCGTTGGCCACAGGCCCGTCACTTGCCTAATCAAGCAAAGATCTGCGTTTCGGTGGCATTCCTGTGAGTACTGGGAGTTGCCCATTCAGATTCCCAGAAGTTTAAAGTTTGTTTATGGCAAAGGCATACAACTGTATCCATTTATTTGCTATGAACTGCCTACATACCTCCGCTTTCAGGGGGGATGCTGGGAAACATAGTTCTGAGAAAATGGAAAGTAAGCGGTTTACCTGGCCAGGTCGATACAAAATCACAGAAGACTCCGATTTTGCACATGTAGCAGATATTTACTTTCTCGTTGATTTCTGTCTTTTGCAGATAACACATCTCCATCCGGTAACGTGGAATTGAAGGGAATGTTGGTTTGGTCGCCCAGTCAGTTCGTGTCTGATGCAAAGTGTACGTTTGTTTTGCACTATTTGTGTTGTCTTTGCTCTCATGTCTTCTTCAGCTCATGCCCTGAACTAAAGCTTGCACTTCTCTCTCTCCCTTAGTAAATGAATACATCACGATGGCGAAAGAGAAGCACGGATACAACGTGGAGCAGGTGAGAGGGCTCGTTGATAAACTGTGCTTGCTAGGTGTTTTATTCTGCAGTTACAAGGACCTGTTATTGTTGTTTTCATGTAGATGATGGAAGGATATGTAGTAGCAATGTTTCAGATAAAGACCGGAGTTGCTAAATTGTGTGCATTAACCCTTGGAGCATACTCCCAGTGTTTCTCAGCTGCCCCCAGTCATGTGACTTGTGCTCTGATAAACTTCAGTCACTCTTTACTGCTGTACTGCAAGTTGGGGTGATATCACCCCTCCCTAACTCAAGATAACAGTTGCCTGGTAGATCTAAGAACAGCACTCAATAGGAAAATCCAGGTCCCACTGCGACACATTCAGTTACATTGAGTAGGAGAAACAACAGCCTGCCAGAAAACAGTTCCATCCTAAAGTGCTGGCTCTTTCTGAAAGCATATGACCAGGCAAAATTACTTGAGATGGCTGCCTACACACCAATATTACAACTTAAGAAAAATACACTGGTTCAGGAATGAAATTTGCAGTGAATTATCTGCAGTGTAATTTAGAAATAAAAATAATGACAGAATCCCTTTGACTTACCCTGGGTCACTGGCATAAAAGACCTAGCCCACTGGCCAGTGAATGCCATTTTGGCCTCCTAATTGTCACTTGTCATATGATGGCATTGTCTAATAAATGCACTAAGCAGGGCTGCACTGAATTAAATGCAGTAAGTAGAACCTTGCTGACTGTTTTCTAGAAGTTGTCTTTATTCTTGTCTGCCTCCTCATTAAAACAGTCTTCTTTATTATCCATTTATTTTCTCCTATGATTGTCACACTCCTTCTCTGCTGGCAGTCGCTGGGGATGCTGCTGTGGCACAAGCATGACGTGGAGCGATCCCTCGCCGACCTGGCGAATTTTACTCCTTTCCCCGAAGAATGGAGCGTGGAAGACAAGGTTCTCTTTGAGCAAGCTTTCAGCTTCCATGGAAAAAGCTTCCAGCGCATCCAGCAAATGGTAAGATTGTCAGGAGCTTCCATGGGAGACCAGTTTTCTATTTATAATCATCTGTGCTTCTCTTGAGCTAGTTTAACCCTTGAAACAGATTTGCCTGTGTAACTCAAGATTTATTTGTATTTATGCAGCATATGAGTAATGTGTAAAGAAAACTTTTTTTTTCCCATAGTTTCACTTTGCTGTTTCTTTGCCCCTCAGCTCCCAGAGAAGCTGATCCCCAGTCTGGTGAAGTATTACTACTCTTGGAAGAAGACTCGCAGCAGGACCAGTGTTATGGACAGGCAGGCCCGTAGACTGCAAGCCAAAAGGGAGGAGGGGTAAGAAGGAACCAGGGGGAGGGACCAGAAAGAAAGAGGCAGCCTCTTTCTTTCTCCTGACAACTTCCTTGACTACTCGGTGGTCACTGGTGGAAAATTGACCAGCAGGTGGCGCAGTTGGAACAAAACTCATTCATATTAACAGTACATGTATCCCTTAATATCTTGGAATTAAAAATAAATACTTAACAAATGCACATTGCAAAAATGCTTAGAAGAGTACCCTCATCAACTTTACATTCACTTATTTTTAAGGTTTACTTATACTTTAAAGGAGAAGTAAACCCTAAAAATAAATATGGCTACTAATACCATATTTTATAAACTGAACTTATTGCACCAGCCTAAAGTTTCAGCTTGTCAATAGCAGCAATGATCCAGGATTTCAAACTTATCATAGGGGGTCACCATCTTGGAAAGTGTCTGTGACACTCACATGCTCAGTGGGCTCTGAGCAGCTGTTGAGAAGCTAAGCTTAGGGGTCGTCACTAATTATCCAGCAGAAAATGAGGTTGGCCTGTAATATAACTGATGCTACAGGGCTGATTATTAAATTCTCATGCTAATTGTACTGGTTTCTGTGCTGCCATGTAGTAATTATCTGTATTAATTACTAATCAGCCTTATATTGTGACATTTATATTCTATGTGTACTGTATATTGTGAGTGGGACCCTAAGCTCAGTAAGTGACAGCAGCACAGAGCATGTGCAGTGAATCAGCAGAAAAGAAGATGGGGAGCTACTGGGGCATCTTTGGAGACACAGATCGTTACTGCTATAGGGCTGTGGTTGCCTTGGGCTGGTATAGAACCCCAAACATAATGTACAACATTTCTAGCTACTTCTTTAGTTAGGCATTCGTTCTCCTTTAAGGGGACTCTGGACACATTACTAATGCGCTCACTTATTCCCTTAGCATGGAAGAGGTAGAGGATCAGATCAAGATGAGTGATAACGAAACAGATGTTACAGAGACAAAGAAGGAGGTGAGTCTTGCTTCTTGTAACCCCTGTTAATTTATCCCGACTTTATCATCTTTACTCTAAAATTGGAATATGTTCATCTCTGTACCTCCCCCCATCTTGTATCACCCACTTCCATCACTTAACTTTTTCATTCTCCTCAGTCATGGCTTTTCTATTTCATTGTAGGCCCCCGTCCCCCAGAAAGTTGTATCGGGAGCAGTGAGTGGAAAAACTGGACCTGTCAGAAAGGAACCATTAATCTCTCAGTACAGACACCACCCCCTGCGTTCCCGCCAGAGGCCCCCCAAAGGCATACACCTCAACAAAAGTGACGTTTCAGCAGTGTGTGCCAGCTCCGAGATGCCAGCTATTGCCTTGTGCCAGTTGGAGACGCAACTTATCTCGCTGAAACGCCAGGTCAGGAGAAGTGGATAGGTGATGCTCACTGGCTGTGAATCAATAGGTTTCATTTGTAACGAGAAGAACTAAGTGACCGTAGGAGTTGGTGTATAATGTTTGCCCGGACATAATCCGGGGTGGGCACAGGAAGCAGCGCTTCCCTTTTTAACACATCCATCCAGGTTTCCATGGGGCTCTGCAGCTGAGCAGAACATGTCTGTTCTGCATCACATAAACTCTATGACTTGTAGCATTTTTCTTTTTTCCATTTCCATTTATTTTCCATCTCTTCGGTTTCAGGTTCAAAATATCAAACAGATGAATAGTAGCTTAAAGGAGAGCCTTGAAGGAGGAATCAGTGAGATGAGACCCCCAGAGGTAAGAGGCTAAAGCTATGTATGAATTAAAATTCTTTACCCACCCGTATGATCTCTGCAAGCCCCATACCTGCAAACCACCTCTCTAACTCTCGGCTGAATCTTGTGTTGTAGTTGAACATTAAGCTGAATGCCCGTTGGACTACAGATGAACAACTCCTGGCTGTGCAAGGTGCGTATTTAAAGGGTAACACTAATCCTAAAGATTTTCATTTGCCTTTGATAATATATTACATCAATTCCATATGGTCATTCGCTAAGAGAATTGCCCATTATACCTGAAGGCAGTGTTCCATAGAACATTGGTTCCCATTCTGGTAGATGCCAATGCTTATTTACTGGTCTAAATATCCCTGCCAATAGGCGAGATAGAAGAAATTCCAGTAGCACACTGAATGCTGAAAAAAGTGTTGTATTTATTCACCCAAATACATACAGACAAGCCCTTGTCTGTATGTATTTGGGTGAATAAATACAACACTTTTTTCAGCATTCAGTGTGCTACTGGAATTTCTTCTATGTATCTACATGACCCGCAAGGCAGGAGTGGGTCTTCTGGTGTAGCACCTGGTACCGCAAAGGGTACATGATCAGGGGTGGAAGCACTCTATCATATTGTTGTGCCAATAGGCGAGAGGCATTCACAGCCATGTTTTACTGCACTTGTGACTTTGTAATGAACTAAGGGGGCACAAAAACATTTTGAAGTGCAAACTTGCAGGAAATAAAATGCATTTAGCTGCCGTAGAGAAAAGGAAAGAGCCTAGCGGAGGAGGTTGCTGCCATGTCACTGCAAGGAAGAGCATTACGCAAAGAAATTGCAGTTCTAGGGAGGATGGTGATAAAAGGACTGTTTCTATACCGGTTATAGTAGCCGAGCCTCGATATTGATCATCATTTGCTCCTTTTCTCTCTTCTAGCGGTAAGAAAATACGGCAAGGATTTCCAGGCCATCTCAGAGGTCCTTGGCAATAAAACACCATCTCAGGTGAAGACTTTCTTCATTAGTTATCGTAGGCGCTTTAATTTAGAAGAGGTGCTACAGGAGTGGGAGGCTGAACAGGAGCCCAGCCCTCCCCCAGCATCCACTGACATGAGCAATAAGACTTCAGGTTCATCCCAGACGCCAAATGAGGAGGATGATGAGGTGAGGAGGACTGCTGTTTGTCAGGCACCGGTGTTTCAGCTGTCTCTTCTTCAGAACTCTTTCTTAAAGGATTTGCTCTGCTTCCCTTCACTCACTGTGGCCTTGTGGGCCAGTTCAGAACATCAGTTTAACTATCAGGAGATCTTATGACCACATTGCATTGGTTTTGTCCTGCTGAATTTTATGTCTAGTTACAGACAAAAGACTTGTTTTTCAGGGTGTAGGAATTGCTGTTAATTTTTTGTAATTTGACATCTCTTGTGAATTTCCACAGGTGCAGATAACCTCCGTCTCCTCTTCCTCCCAGCCTGCACCTCCTGCTGCTGCTGCTGCACTCTCGCTCCCCCCACCACTACTGCGTCCGGCTATTCCTTGTGCTCCTACGCTGCACCGTCAGCCCCCTCCACTCCAGCCTGGACGCCTCCTTCAGCCCCGTCCTCCTCCGCTTGTTCGTCCTGCCCCTCGGCAAAGCCCTCGAGCTCCTCCGGCCTTGGTGGGAAGTCACGCCGAGTCGACTTTCTCTTGAGGAATTGATTCAGTTTATCTCCTATGGATATTTTGTGAGGGTTGGGGTATTTATGGGAGGACAACACTGAAAATATTTAATAACACAACTTCTGCAGAGCAGTGCATCTTATCTCCCAAAATGTGCATGGGTTAACACATGGCAGCAACTGGTGTATGTGTGCAGAATGCAAAACCATTTTTATCAGTGTTAATCTAGAGGTAAGTTTGTATCGGAAGAAAATCCTCAATACCTTTAGTTGCTCTGCACACTTCAAATTGTTTTTTTTTTTTTTTTGATTGAAAAAACTGAAAAGGTGTTTATTGGGAAAGTAGCAGTGCGCCCTCTGCCGTTTGATTGTGATAGTAAAAAATGTACTGGCCTTCTTGGCAATGCACAGTAGATGCCATGCATTGAATATGGCTGCACTGATGGACTCGGTGGATAGGTAAGCTGATGCACGCACACATGCCGTATAGTTTACGAATCTCTCGCGAAAACTTTTCTTTTTTCGGTGGCACTGAGTACTGTTCAATGCTCGCAAAGTCCAATATCCGTTCATTTCACAGGCAGAAAGCATTAAACACTAAGAGAATTTTTTAGTTTGCCAATATGGCAGAAAATGACTGTGCAACAAAAACCTGGCTTTCTCCTCTGTTCTTATATCTATGAAATGCTACAGACCCTGTAAGGATAAGCTTAATGGGAAGTGAGCAGGGGGCACGAGTCAGAAAGATGGCTGCTTTGCTTGACATCAATGACCAATGGTTTAAAGCATTAACCGGGATTTCTGATTGGCGGACATGTCTGACTGTAGTAGTGATGTTCATCTTGTTGCCCCTGTGGCTGTTGGACTACAATGTTAAGAGAGTAGTAGTCCAACAGCTGCTGGGGAATGCGGGTTGGTCCTGCTGAAGTCCGTTTTATCATATAATGTGTTACTGTATGGTTTTCTCCTTCCGTTGGATGGCTGAACTCTGCTGCAGGCCTCGCCCACTGGAGCTTTAAAGCAGAATGGATTCTTTTTTGCCCGGAAGTTCGTGTGACTAGCCAAGAGCAACACTGGGCAGGAAGGACAAACCGCAGCATTGGACTTCTCCATCAGCTTCAAAATATCCTTCCCTGGGAGCAACAAGATTAACTATGTACAGAATCCACTGGATTGGGTGGATCGAATATTATTGGGACTCCTGTTTGTTTAGGCTACATCTGTTACATGAGTGCGCTCCAGTGTTAGATCTATAGGTATATACTGAATGGGGTGGAGCACAAGTAACATTGTTGATGCTGTGAAAGCCACTGTGTGGATAGGAGAATACCTGCTCCTCATTAAACCATGGGACCAAGGGACTTTTAAACACTATTGGATTCCAACCTGTAGATGGTGCTATATCCTGATTATTAATTAGACTCTCTCTGTCAGGGGGTGAGAGTTGGTGATGGAATTGTTTTGTTTCATGTTTATGTTGCATACATTAGACTGTCGCTAAGTGACTGTGCTGTGTGGCGTGGGACTTCCTCTGTCCAGTGATGTAGTAGTGACTTTTTAACTCTCAATAGTGAATAAAATTGATTTTTTTTCCTAAGCTTGTGTTTTCGAATTGTTTTCCCTTCCAGTTCCAGATTAAAAGGAGGACTAAACCCTAAAAATGAATATGGCTAGAGAGGACATGTTTCATATAGCTTATTGCACAGATCTAAATCAAATTCAGGCCTTCAAACTTGTACAGAGGAGCTCTCCGCCATCTTGCACTTTTTTAGGTGTGTCAACGATACTGCACATGCTCAGTTGGGTGGCTGATGAGCTTTGTCGCAAATCATCCAGCAGAAAAAGAGTTAAAACAGTACAGAAAGGTTCTGACCTGCACATGCTTCAAGTTGCAGAGGGGAAACCTGGGGCAAGATTGCAGGGGCCCTTCTTTGTGATTTATAGAAGAGCAGCACTAGCCCGGGGTATCAACAAACTGCAACCTCCACCGGGGATTTAACATGTCCTTCTCTTTCAGAAGTTGGTTTACAGATGGGATTTGTAGTATTCATGTACTCTGTAAGATTATTGGTTGAGTAATGAAAAAGATGATCACTGCTATTTCCCTAAAGGAAAGAAATGCCTGAGCTACTGGGAATTGATCTAATGTACAAAATCGTTTCCCTTTTAAAGGAGAACTAAAGCTTAACTAAAGAAGTAGGCTAAAAATGTTGTACATTATGTTTTGTGCTTCTGTACCAGCCCAAGGCAACCACAGCCCTTTAGCAGTAAAGATCGGTGTCTCCAAAGATGCCCCAGTAGCTCCCCATCTTTTTTTCTGCTGATTCACTGCACATGCTCTGTGCTGCTGTCACTTACTGAGCTTAGGGGCCCACTCACAATATACAGTACACATAGAATAGAAATGTCACAATACAAGGCTGATTAGTAATTAATATAGATAATTACTACATGGCAGCACAGAAACCAGTGCAAATGGCATCAGAATTTAATTATCAGCCCTGTGGCATCATCTTATATTACAGGGGAAGCTAATTTTCTGCTTGATAATTAGTGACAACCCCTAAGCTTAGCTTCTCAACAGCTGCTCAGAGCCCACTGAGCATGTGAGTGTCACAGACACTTTCCAAGATGGTGACCCCCTGTGACAAGTTTAAAGTCCTGGATCATTGCTGCTATTGACAAGCTGAAACTTTAGGCTGGTGCAATAAGTTCAGTATATAAAATGTAGTTTTTAACTATATTAATTTTTAGGCTTTAGTTCTCCTGTAAATTCACTGGATAATGATGTCCTAAAAGGAAATGATTACATTGAATGGCCCAAACGCGGCTAATGGTACCAGAGAGCATCACCTACATCCATTGGCTGTGATGAGAGCATAGCATTGCTGAGCACAGGGGAACCAATGGTTATTAATTACCCAAACTCAATGCCAGATTTAATTTCTCCCTACTTAATAGATTCATTTATGACACGTGCGTCTCTAATAAGTGCCATTAGAGATGCAGAACTGTTACTTTATAAAACATAAAATTATACGATTAAAATGTTTTTGAGCCATTTCACTTTATTAAAAGGGACCATGGAGCTTCACAGCAAGAGGTGCCATTTTGGATCCAGACTCCAAGGTTAAAGATCAATAGGTAAAGGGGCAGTACCCCCCCCCCCACCTGTTCAAAATGAGTGCAATAAGGAAGGCTTTTGTTATTCTTGCACTCCACAAGAAGATAAAAAAAATCAGTTTTGGAACTTCTTTTGGTGCCAAGCAGAGGAGAAGTTGATCAAACAAATTATCTGTCCACTGAGAAACCCTCTGTATAATGAGCTGCTCTTTAATTTGCTTCAGGTTGCAAATTAGTGAAGGGAGGGGTTTGTTTATTCAGAGCTCCCTATCTCTCTATGAAGACATTAAAGGGACCTGGGGCGGGTTTATTGTGGTGGTTTTCCTTAAAGCATCTGCCATCAGGCTGGTTTACAGATGTGCAACACCCACTAGGGAAAGTAGAGGAACTTGTCAAAGGAATTATACAGGGAGCCTAAGCAGGTTGGGGAACACACACACTCGCTATCATGGTTTTCTTTCAGTCTGTGCAATCCAATAAAGGTATGGGATCCGTTATCCGGAAACCAGATATCCAGAAAGCTCCGAATTACGGAAAGGACATCTCCCATAGACTCCATTTTATCCAAATAATACAAATATTAAAAAATGATTTCCTTTTTCTCTGTAATAATAAAACAGTAGCTTGTACTTGATCCCAACTAAGATATAATTGATCCTTATTGGAAGCAAAACCAGCCTATAAGGATTATTATTTACTTGCTTTTCTAGTAGACTTATGGCATGAAGATCCAAATTATAGAAAGATCCGTTATCTGGAAGACCCCAGATCCCAAGTATTCTGGATAACAGGTCCCATACCTGTATGTAAAAAAGTGGAAGTTCAGACAGTGGTTCTTTGCCTTTTCTATGTAAGCCCAACTGAATGAGATTATGTAAAAAAGCAGTGTAACTATAATATGGAACTATACTGCATTACATGGCCTATCTAGGAGCTGTCACACCAAACCCCCCCCCCCATATTGTGTGCATCCCTGAAATATGTGACAACATTGAGGGTCATTTATCAACACAACATGGGCAGTAACCAATGGCAACCAATCGGATTGCTGCTTTCATTGATCTACTTGCAGCTGGCTTTAAGACGCTTATCACTGATTGGGCAAGTTTGCCTATGGCCATTTACCTATAGCAACCAGTGTTGATAAATGAGCCGGACTGTGTTGATCTTTCAGAACCCAGCACAGTCCAATGAACATCGTAGGAACCAGGATACCCATTAGAGAAGCCCCCTGCATACAAATTAACCCTTCAGCCATGGTCCCTGCAGGAATGCTCAATGGCTGTTGCAGCCGTCAACTTTAAATCTTTTTCAAAATCATCTCAGGGGACAATTTTGTGCATATTTCATGTATTTAAAGGGGGTGTTCACCTTTAAATTAACGTTTAGTATGATATAGAGAGTGATATTCTAAAACAATTTGCAATTGTTTTTTTTTTTTTTATTCTTTAAGGTTTTTGAGTTATTTAGCTTTTTATTCAGCAGCTCTCCAGTTCGCAGTTTTGGTAATCTGGTTGCTAGGGTTCAAATTTCCCTAGCAACCATGCGCTGATGTGTATAAGAGACTGGAATATGAATAGGAGAGGCCTGGATAGAAAGATGAGCAATTAAAAAGTCACAATAACAATACATTTGTAGCCTTACAGAGCATGTGCTTTTTGATGGGGTCAGCAACACCAATTTGAAAGCTGCAAAAAGAAAAAGGCAAAAAAAACTATAAAAAATAAATAAATAATGAAGACCAATTTGAAAAATTGCTTAGAAATGCTCTTTCTATATCATACTAAGCAGGGCCCGAACTAGCTGTAGGCAGAGTAGGCACGTGCCTAGGGTGCAAAGCTGGGGGGGCGCCAGGCACGTACCTGCTCTGTTGCCTACCCCGTGTCCGGTCCCCTCACTCCCCATCTACCTGCACGGTGTTTGGCATTCTGCGCATGTGTGCATGGCGATTTGCGCTTGTGCATGCTCGTCGGCGTCAACATGCGCACGCTAAGCCAGCACCACGGCGGGACAGGTTGCCTAGGGCGCCTGCACGGTGTGGCCCGGCTCTGATACTAAGGGTAGGACTCCACAAGCAATTTTGTCGCCATCCGACGCACTGCGACAAAACGCATGGAACTTGTCACACGTGACAAAAATAAGGTAAGAGATAGAATTGTCGCAGTGCTGATCCAACGCGACTGTCGGATGCAGACGCTGTGTTTTGTCGCAGACCGTCGGATGTTGACAAAATCGCTCGTGGAGTCCTACTTTAAAGGTGAACCACCTCTTAAAAGACTTTGCACCCCCCCCCCCCTTTAAATGCTGGATATTAATGAACACGTCTATTCCCATGAGGAGTAATCATGCGGGCAGTAACACTAACGCTTTTATACGACTCCCCTCTTTCTAGTCTCACTTCTCGTGCCACTGCGAAGCTCCACTCACAGAGAGAATTGTCAGCTTCTATGGTTGTTAATAAGCCGTTAAATAGCAGTTTAAAGTATGTGGTTACCTGGGAGGAACTTTAGGCCAAATAATCTAGGAAATACCCCAATGTTGTTGCAAATGCCTGAGGGGATGCCATAGATAGTGACAAGTTATTGGGGTACAGCAAATTCCAGGGCTTAGTGTCTGGACTGAGTTTTAACATGTTAGAACAAAGACAAGTCAATAGGGAGCAACATTCATTGCGCAGGTTACACGACTATTGGCCAACATTATTTCCTTCTGCCTATAAAATGTTACCCATCAGAATAGCATATAACCCTTGTATATTAATGTCCTTATAGAGCCCATTTGCTACATTATGATTACAAATTGCTGGAGCTATAGAAGTAAATTGCAACTTTTTTTTTTTTAACTACAGTGATTGCTCGAGATTAGTTCAGTTTTTTTTACATTCCGTAGACTAGAGGTTCCAGAGTTTTTTTTAACTAGCTACTTGCAGATGTAAGAAGTGTTGGGGAGCTACACAAGAATGAATTGGGTTGCTGTGACGGGCTAATCGGCAACCCTATAAGGACAGGTAATCTGCAGAAAAAAAGGCGTATCCTTCTGCTTTTAAAATTGACCTCCATTTTTAAGAAATTTAAAAATGGTCACCTGCTTTAAAGGAGAACTAAACCCTGAAAATTAAAATGCCATTTTTTATATACTGAACTTATTGCACCAGCCTAAAGTTTCAGCTTGTCAATAGTAGCAATGATCCAGGACTTCAAACTTGTTACAGGGGGTCACCATCTTGGAAAGTGTCCGACGTGCTCAGTGGGCTCTGAGCAGCTGTTGAGACGCTAAACTTAAGGGTTGTCACAAATTATCCAGCAGAAAATGAGGTTTGTCAGTAATATAAGATGATGCTACAGGACAGATTATTAAATTCTGATGCTAATTGCACTGGTTTCTGTGCTGCAATGTAATTATCTGTATTAATTACTAATCAGCCTGATATTGTGGCATTTCTATTCTATATGTACTGTATATTGTGAGTGGGTCCCTAAACTCAGTAAGTGACACCAACAAAGAGCATGTGCAGTGAATAGAGACGCACTGAATCCAGGATTCAGCCTTTTTCATCAGAATTCGGCTGAATCCTTCTGCCTGGCCGAACCGAATATGAAAATTCGAGGTGGGAGGGAAATCATGTGACTTTTTGTCACAAAACAAGGAAGTAAACATTTTATTCCCCTTCCCACTCCTAATTTGCAAATTAGGGTTCGGATTTGTTTCGGTATTAGGCCGAATCTTTTATAAAGGATTCAGGGGTTTAGTTCCAACTATTTTGGATTCAGTGCATCCCTAGCAGTGAATCAGCAGAAAAGAAGATGGGGAGCTACTGGGGCATCTTTAGAGACACAGATCTTTACTGCTAAAGGGCTGTGGTTGCCTTGGGCTGGTAAAGAAGCCCAAACATAATGTACAAAATTTCTGGCTACTTCTTTAGTTAGGCTTTAGTTTTCCTTTAAGGCCACTGGGTACATCATCAAAAGTGGTGGAGCATCTACACGTATTTGTGTATAAGCTACTACATCACAATCTTTATGAGGCCATACATGGGCCAATAAAAGTTGGCACTCCGGACCTATCAGCAGTTTATTGGCTCATGTATGGGGCGGGCCCCTCGGATGGGGCAGTATCTGGCAAAAAATGTATCCAGATAATTATTAGGCAGGTTTAAAAATCCCAATGCTGCATGGGTTCACGGATGCGCTCCTCATCCCAATCCATTTACTTTTATTGTGATCCCCGAGGTGGAAAGATTTGCTTGTTAAATGTATGGTCAGCTTTAGATCTTTCCCATCGCATAGATATATAGAGTATATTAGAGGTGTTTTGGTAAAAAAAAAAAAAAGAAATGAAACCCAACCCCCCTGAAAATAGAAGCCACTATTGTAATATGAAGTTTTTCTTTTTTTTTTTTTTCCACACAGCAATTGAATCATTCAGACGAAGGGGGGAAAAAAACAAAAACAAAAAAAACTAAAGTCTATAATGCCAGCAAGTGAGCAGCATCTGAGGGTGTCAATGACCACTGTACCCCTCAGCTGCAGGTGGGGGTCACATGCAGCGGTTTCAGATACATATATACAACAGTTACAGACCCCTCCTGCAGCAGAGGGGTTCATAATTGTCCTGTATCTTGTGCGACACACGCAACCCTATTTGCTGAAAGATTGCTCCCACGTACAATGATGCCCTTGGAGTTTACCTTGTTATAGAGAAATGATGAAGAGTTCTACAAAAGTGGCAGGAGGAAAAAAAACAGGAGAAGAGTCTGTAATCTTGGAACAAGCCACCATGATCCGAGCTGGAGAACCGAACCTTTTTGGATAAAAAAAAAAAAACACTGCAGAGGAGTCAAGGTGCAGTCATGATATGAATAACAGCCTGTAAATATTGGCCATTTAGCCGAAGGTGCTGAACTGGTTTGGGTGCCACTCAGGAAGTCCAAGTTTAACATCAAGAAGTTAACATTTCAGTATTAATTTGAAATTTAAAAGGGAAATTAAAAACAAAACAAAAAAACAGCATAACCTTCCAGTGTATTTATCTAGCGACAGTGTGTACCTGGGGACTATTAGACATGTGCCAAGCACTCGGTGAAAGAGAGGACAATGCCCTGCAGATGCAACTTAAACGTTGAATTTCCATGGGAATAAATAAAATAAAAAGGAAACCTGCATTTTCATTTATTTATAAAACATCAGTTGCCCATAAGGTCTCCTGCATACAAATCCTGTCACCCACACACTCTCCCACGTTGCCTGTATGCGTCTCGCTCTCTGTACCGGTGTATTATGGGCACCCTGAGCTATTATTTCAGTGTCTAAGACATGCCTTTAAAGTTCTGTAAAATGTCAAGTGAAACTGGACTGGACTGAAAAAAAGGCTTCATGAAATCCTCTCCCTCAAGCCTAGAAATTTATCTCAGCCTCGGATTTCTAAATCTGTATCAGAGGTAACAGCAGCATACAGCTGACATTTGAATGAGGAGGGGGGGAGGCAAACATCCTAGTTTTGTTTTTCACCCCCCCGCCAACTTCTCTGGTTATAATATAATTCGAATCCCACCCCCAATCTCTGAAGAAGAAAAAAAAATGAAAAGAAAAACAATTATAATAAATCTATTCCAAATAAAATATGCTCAAATTCTATGGTGAAAGGAGGAGTTTATCCGTACACCCTGCTATTCTCCTTTACGCTGCATTGGCCACTTCCAGAACGTGGTGCAATTTCCTACAATCTCGTGCCACAAGAGAGCAGGGGGGGGGGGAAGGGGGTGGCTGTGCCTTTTTGCAGTCCTGTGTTTCTCTCCCTCACAGAGAAAGAGCCAGGTTAAAGTTTCAGATCGTTGGCTATTTTGGAAGCAATGTTCTTAAACGCCATGGAGGTGCCAGAGATGCGCTTGAAGCGCACACCGTTGAGAGAGAGACGTGGAAGCTTGCACACCTCCATTTCCCACTGCACGTAGTTGTCGTGACCTGGACTCCCATGGATGCAGAGCAGCATATATTTTTCCTGTGACTCGTGTTGGCAGTTGTTTGCATCCAGGACTTTTTGAATCTCTCTCATCATCTCATTGGGCTCCATTGAGCTGGTGGTTTTCATGCTCCAGGTGAAGCGCAGTGAGCGTGGCTTGGAATCCCGATGGTCTTCTTTATCCTTCTCCTTGTCTACCACCGAGAGGTGAGGCCTGGGAAAAGTTGTATATAAAAATAAATAAGCACAAAGACTAAAACAACATGTAAAACATCAGTATCTTGTTAAAACTCATAAATGAAGAAAAACTTTTCAGCAGCAGTGCACAATAGCTTTGCAAACGAGCTTTATTTCATTTAGTAGTTGTTTGCCACTCAGCGCTTCCCTTTTGCTTTCAGTCGTACCAGATGCAAGGGTTGGAAATTAAACTTGATGCTGAAAGGAATTCTGTCATGATTTTTATGATGTCGTTTTTGTTTCTAAATTACACTGTCTACACTGCAAATAATTCACTCTACAATATAAAATTTAATTCCTGAACCAACAAGTGTATTTTTTTTAGTTGTAATATTGGTGTGTAGACAGCCATTTTGCCTGCTTTCAGAAAGAGCAAGCACTTTAGGATGAACTGCTTCCTGACAGGCTGTTGTTTCTCCTACTTAATGTGTCGCAGTGGGACCTGGATTTTACTATTGAGTGCTGTTCTCGTGTTAGGGAGCTGTTATCTGGTTACATTCCCATTGTTCTGTTGTTAGGCTGCTGGGGGGGGAAGGGGGGTGATATCACTCCAACGTGCAGTACAGAAGTAAAGAGTGACTGAAGTTTATCAGAGCACAAGTTACATAACTGGGAGAAGCTAGGAAACTGACAATATGTCTAGCCCCATGTCAGAGTTCAAAATTTAATTTAACAAAACCCATTTGCTCTTTTGAGAAACTGATTTCAGTGCAGAATTCTGCTGGAGCAGCACTATTAACTGATGTGTTTTGAAAAAAAACATTTTTCCCATGACAGTATCCCTTTTAACATTCAATACACCAGACAATGGGCAAGCGAAGGTTGGGAAAGAATAATGCCATATACAATGATACCCAGAAACTCAACATCATTTTGCTTGTTATTTACGATATAATTACTTATAGGATCTATTATCTTTATATTGTAGTACCTTTTTTAAGGCTTCTAAAAAAGAAATGCAATCAATATGGAAAAGAAATGATAAAAATGGTTTGCTCAAAAAGGGTGCAAAATTGCATTCCAATATTTTGGGCATGGCCCACTGGGGTAACTGGAGAAATTCTAGTGTGCCCCACTGGCCTGGACTCATCCATCTCTATAGGGCCACTGGCCTGGACTCATCCATCTCTATAGGGCCACTGGCCTGGACTCGTCCATCTCTATAGGGCCGATGCCCTGGACTCGTTCATCTCTATAGGGCCGCTGGCCTGGACTCGTTCATCTCTATAGGGCCGCTGGCCTGGACTCGTTCATCTCTATAGGGCCGCTGGCCTGGACTCGTTCATCTCTATAGGGCCACTGGCCTGGACTCGTTCATCTCTATAGGGCCGCTGGCCTGGACTCATCCATTTCTATAGGGCCGCTGGCCTGGACTCATCCATTTCTATAGGGCCGCTGGCCTGGGGCCCACATTGTGGTTGGGTGTTGGAGGCAGGGGCCTTGAAGTCAAGCTTTCTGGTGGGTCCCACATACACCTGTCTGACACAGATTTGAAGCTTTCGGGAAAATGAGATTCTGTGAAATAATTCCCATTCCTGTATGAAAAAATTGCTGTATAATTTTATTTAAAAAGCCCAAGTGCAATTGAGAGGAAAAGGGAAAATCAGAAGGAAGTACAACTTTAGAATATTTTTGCAGCTGTCCCCTTTTCCAAAGTGAGACTGTCAGTGTATGAGTGCTGCTGTATTAAGTCTATGCTGTTGTATAGTGACCATAAAGCAAAACAGCACTGGCACTGGCTCCCTAAACCATACTGCAATTTCCATGCTTCCTCTCCAGCAGTCACACGGTTATCATGGTGCTGGCTGTGTATGTTGCTGTGTTATACAGAACACAACCTTTTATTTTGCAGCTAAAACTGCCTGCAAACATTAAATTAGATTCAACAAGAACATTGCCAAATTACAATGGAAACCTTGTGGAGGTCTTTCCAAAAGAAGAGAGAGAAAACGAGAAAGAGCCCCAAGGAAGTGAAATGGGGGGGACAGGAAATGGGGACGGGAGTAATGAGCAATTCAGGAAACAGGGAAGCCGATACACAATGACATTGGTTTGTCCACGACACAATAAAGGATACACAGCGTCAGTAAAAAAAAAGCGAGATAACGGATGTATAGACAAATGGTCACGGAGTGAATTGGGGTTCAGTGGGACACATGAAAGAGGAAAAGTGGGAAGGGCTCTCTCACCTTGTACTCTCCACTCGGTCTTTCACTTCGGGTTCATTTGGATTCCTCAAAAGAGAGAGGTAAACATTTTCAGTGTGTGAACTCTTAACTGTACAAATCACCTATGACACTGGGGAGGGAAGTCCTTTAGATTCTGCACTCATTCCCTCCAGTAGCACCGTCGGACTTAGCCCCCAGTCTGCTCTTCTACTGTGAGAAAAGTCACGTTTCCAGTTGAATGGGAGAAACAATGGGACGTACATACTAACACTTACATGTCAGTCAACTTTCGCTCAGGAATGGAGACTTACTCCCTACTACTATATGAGCAAGAGTTTTATAAAGTGGCAACATATACTGCAGTTGTGTACAATACAGCGCTTCTGTGCCATGCAAAACCTCATGGGAATACGGATGACTGCAATTCGAGGAGACTAGTTGCCCAGCTAACTGCCTCCCCGTCGGCTAGAATGTAAAACGCCAACGGGATACCACTCGGAGCACTTCCAAAGCATTTTCCAAAGTCGCCCAAAGTGAAAACGAAGTGTTCTAAGTGCCATCCCATCTGTGATTTTCATTCACCACGAAAAAGAGGAGATTTGCCACCGGGCAACTAATCTCCCCAAATTGTAGCGTGTGTCTCTGCCCTTATACTATGGAGGTGCCAAAAGGTAAGCGAAAAGCCAAACTTTAACAAAAAAGCCGACTATTTCGTTCTACTGTTAATGAGTCTGCCCCGGGATATTTGAAGAAAGAAGCAGGAAAACATTGATCTGTGGTGCTAGTTGGAATAAATTGGAATTGGTGCAGTTTTCTCCTGATAGGAGCACAGGCCCTGGGTGTCTGGTTAGTAAATGTGATTACTTGGGGGTGCCTAACTTTGGCACCCCCAAAGAAAAAAAGACTTTCCTTCTTTTTTAAAGGAACAGTTCAGTGTAAAAATAAAAACTGGGTAAATGTATAGGCTGTGCAAAATAAAAAAAATGTTTCTAATATAGTTAGTTAGCCAAAAATGTAATGTATAAAGGCTGGAGTGACTGGATGTCTAATATAATAGCCAGAACACTACTTCCTGCTTTGCATCTGTCTTGGTTTCCACTGATTGGTTACCAGGCAGTAACCAATCAGTGACTTGGGGGGCGGGCACATGGGTCTGTTGCTGTTGAGTCTGAGCTAAATGCTGAGGATCAATTGCAAACTCACTATACAGTTATGTCCCATGTGGCCGACCTTAAAGTCGCTGATTAACTAGAGTTAGAGAGCTGCAAAGCAGGAAGTAGTGTTATATTAGACATCCAGTCACTCCAGCCTTTATACATTACATTTTTGACTAACTATATTAGAAACATTTTTATATTTTGCACAACCTATCTATTTACCCAGTGTTTTTTTTTTATACTGTACTGAACTGTTCCTTTAAACATTAAACAAAGCTAGTAGGATTGCTATGCCACCAATATGGATTCATGCAGCTTAGCTACCACTAGTTTTACAGAGGAAAAAGGAAATCATTTTTAAAATGTGGAATGATCTGCTTCAAATAAACTTCTGTAATTAGTAGCTTTATGGATACAGGGTTTCCAGCATAAGAGACCTATAGAGACTATAGTTCATATAAACAAGCTGCTGTGCAGCTATGGGGGCAGCCATTCAAGCACAGGATACACAGTAGATAGCAGATAAGTTCTGTAGAATCCCATTGTATACGACAGAGCTTGCTGTGTATCCTGAGCCTTTTCAGCTTTGAATGGCTGCCCCCATAGCTTCACAGCAGCTTGTTTACATAAATGGTTGTAACGTTTCTGAAGCAAACACACCAGTTTTACCAGTGCATCACGACAGTACATTATATTTTCATTACTTTAAGAGCCTTATTTTTGCACATATTTACTTTATAGTATCCTAAGAAATATGCAGTGCCTTAGGCTTAGGCCTATGATATTTGATACTTTGGTACTTTATGATGTCTACTTATTCTCTATACAGGTATAGGATCTGTTAATTGGAAACCCGTTATCCAGAATGCTCCGAATTACTGAAAGGTCATCTCCCTTAAGGTGGCCATACACGGGCCAATAAAAGCTGCTGACAGGCCGTGTCGGCAGCTTATTGGCCCGTGTATGGGGCCCCTCGATGGGCTTCACCGATCGAGATCTGGCCGAAAATCGGCCAGATCTCGATCAGATGGGACAAAAAAATCCCGGCGGATCACGGCCGCATCTATTCGTTGATGCAGTCCCGCGATCCGACCACCCATTTTGGCATCGTTAGGATCCGATCGTTGGACCCTAGGGCCCACGATCGGATCAGCCCGATATTGCCCTCCTCAAGGTGGGCATATCGGAGGGAGATCCGCTCGTTTGGCGACATCGCCAAACAAGCGGATCTCTCCATGTATGGCCACTCTTAGACTCCATTTTATCCAAATAATCCACATTTTTAAAAATGATTTCCTTTTTCTCTGTAATAATAAAACAGTACCTTGTAACCAACTAAGATATAATTAATCCTTATTGGATGCGAAATCAGCCTATTGTATTTATTTAATGTTTACATGATTTTCTAATAGACAAGGTATTTAGATCCAAATTAAGCAAAGATACGTTAACCAGAAATCACCAACATTCTAGATAACAGGTCCCATACCTGTAACAGAGAATAGGTCTATAATTTAAATCAGGACCAAGAAGCCTTTGGTTACTCAATTTGATATGATCCCATACCCAACTGTGACTTTTTGCTTAATGCCTAAAGGCAGTGGTGCCCTGACCTTAGAAGCACTGGGTAGTAGTCTTGCATATAAGGGAATTACAACAGGAATTCATGGATGCTGCAAACATTTTAAAGGGCCCCAAAAATGTGAAGTAAACACACCTAAATTTCCCTCTCCCCAATATTTGACTGAAAATGTATCTACAAGAACACTGGTACTGACTTTTTGGTCTGTTTAAAGGAACAAGAACAGCAAAAAATGAAGTTATTTTAAAGGAATGACAATTTAATGTAGTGTTGCCCTCCACTAGTAAAACTGGTGTATTTGCTTCAGAAACTCTAATATAGTAAATATAAACAAGCTGCTGTGTAGCCATGGGGGCATCCATTCAAGCACTCGATAATAGATACGCTCTGAAGAATCCCATTGTATACTACAGATCTTATTTGTTATCTGCTGTGTATCCTGTACCTTTTCTCCTTTTTCAGCTATGAATGGCTGCCCCATGGAAGCAACAGAGCAGCTTGATTATATAACCGATAGAGTTTCAGAAGCAAACACACCAGTCGTACCAGTGCAGAGCAACAGTACATTATATCTTCATTACTTTAAAGGAGAAGGAAAGGTTAAAACTAAGTAAGCCTTATCAGAAATGTCCATCTATATATACCAGTAAACCCCCAAAGTAATGTTGCTCTGAGTCCCCTGTCAAAAGAAACACAGCATTTCTTTCCTTCTATTGTGTACTCATGGGCTTCTGTATCAGACTTCCTGCCTTCAGTTTAAACCTCATTGCCCTGGGCAAGAGCATGCTCAGTTTGCTCCTCTCCCCCCACCCCTCCCTTCTCTACTGTAATCTGAGCCCAGAGCAGGGAGAGACTCAGGCAGGAAGTGATGTCACACCACATTAATACTGCAGCTCCTATTCTAAACAAACAGTTTCTAGAGCTTTTTACTCAGGTATGGTAAAACATTCTACAGAATAATTATAGCATTCTAGCTTGCACTATTGCAGCTAATCTATTGGCAATAAAATGCCTCCGTAGCTTTCTTTCTCCTTTAAAACACTTTCATTATTTGGTGTTACTGTTTAAAATGCAGAGCTCAAAGCACCAGAAAGGCCCCCATTGCCATTACTCTTTGTACTGTAGACTGTACAGTGGCCCAACCCCATGCCTGCACAACCAGCAGTGAAGGGGGGTACACCCTAGGAAATGTGTATCAGTAGGTGCAGAAGTACAAACAAAGTCAGAAGTCACATGGCACAACTATAGAGGAAAAGACATACTGACACAAAGCGTAAGGACGTTCTAATGGAAGCTCGGCAAGTATCAAAATGGATTCGCACTATTGGCAATTCTCTGCCTGCTACAGCGGTTCTGAAATTGTTTTATAGAGCTACAAAGGACATTTGACTTTTTCATCTGTTAAGTATTGTGTTCTAAATAGCTTTTCTGCTATGCAAAGTCAGCCCTACCAGAAACTGAATGGCTGCCATTCCATTGTCACCTACGAGCTTCTTTATACAAATGCAAACATTTTACAAGAATAAGATATGTATACAATAGGGATGCACCAAATACACTATTTTTGATTCGGCCGAACCCCCGAATCCTTCGAGAAAGATTCAGCCATATACTGAACCAAATCCTAATTTGCATATGCAAATTAGTGGCGGGAAGGGCAAAACTTATTTACTTCCTTGTTTTGTGACAAAAAGTCACGAGATTTCCCTCCTCGCCCTAATTTGCATATGCAGAGGCATTTGACCGAATCCGAATCCTGCTGAAAAAGGCCGAATCCTGGATTCGGTGCATCCCTAGTATACAACACTAAGGGGGTAAAAAAATTTAAATTTATTAAACGCTGAATGCCAAAAACCCGAAAAAAACATGTTTTTTTACTATAAAATCCAAATTTAGTGGGGAAAAAAAAAAAACACAAATTTTTCGGGATTTATTATACCCCGAGGATGACAAAAGTCCGAATTCGAAAATCCGGCATCTCAGACCTGCCAAGGTTGCATATAAGTCAATGGGAGAAGTCCCAATAATATTTTTTTCTGCGCTGGGTTTCATTCATAAAATATGAAGATTTTGTGGTTTTCGGGAAAGTGTATTAATAAATAAGGTGAAAAAACCTGTGCGGATGTGTTCTTTTCAGAAAATAGAGATAAATTTGGACTTTGATAAATGGGCCTCTAAGTGTATATGACCTATCAGTGCCAGACTGTGCAAACGATACCATTCATTAAAGTTGGACACTTTGAATATTTTAAGAGATGACAAGTTGAGCTTCTCCCACCCCTTTTTTTTTTTTATTTTTTTTTTTACTTTCCCCTGCAGATGACAGTTTAGTGGACGGTATATGCTGCAGAACCGGACACAGCCCTGTTTGTTTCTCCGATGCTGTAAGGCAGCGGCCGTGAATAATCAGTTGACTCTTCAATTCGCACACCTCCAGATGACATGTCAGAAAGACGAGTTATGATAATGAAGGGGTAACAAAGACCTGGGAGGGGTGTGTGAAAAAATAAAATACAAGACCCATTCTGTACATTCCCATAAAGCTGGCAGAGAGTGCCAAGCACCACGAAAGTGATACAAACTTTGGAACACTGCAGCAGTTTATCAGGGAGTAACCAAAGCCAAATATCATTTGGGCAATTACACTGACATTGCTCATTTTAATCTGAATGCAGGTTTAGTGGCTGGGAGAGTATTTAATTGCCGTAACACTGTAATCACTTACGGCCTGTGTTACTTAATGTTATAGATTGATGTAAGTGTAAGCAGCATAACCTTTCATTAAGTGGATTTAAAAATGCCCCCCATGACTACGAAATTGATAGAAGATACTGCTTAGATGAAAGATATAAAAAGGGTAGGATACACCTTTGCTAAACACAAATACAAAATAGTATGTTGCGTGTGTATTTTGACAATTTTTTTTTTAACGACAAAGATATTTCCCACAATTATAAAGTATTAAAATAAAAAAATATGTTCTGTTCCTGAACCCCCTTACACCCCCTCTATACAGGAGCAATTTATTCAAATGTCAAGGTGCTCCGTATAAACGATCCCCTCCATTTCCTAAACTGCAGCCTTTGTTAAGCTTTGAGATTAAAAAAAAAACAAAACATCTCTTTATACCAAAAGCTAAACTGCAGAATGTAATTTGATTAAATAATAAGTGTTTTATTTTAATAATTTATTTTAAAAGCAATAGCTTTATTTTCTGTAGATACCTTTAATTTACACAATAGCTAAAAAAAAAAGTATGTCCAGCACAAAGCCCTATTCATTGAATTTATGCTAGAAAAGGGGATACACTGGTCATTGGCACATCCATGGCTCAATGTTGTTACGGTCTGGAGGGACTTTAATGAATTGATTTGCTATTGACGGAGTAGACCATGAATTAGGCTGACACTGATTAGCATTGCTTCCTTGCAGCTTTTACACGCTAAAAAATGTGCTTTTTTTGGCTGAAATATTTATGCCTGTTGCTAAATACATGGGATGGCATTGAGCAAGATTGGCATTATCTCTGCCAATGGAGAAAATGCATTGAGTGACAAAGCAACTCATTCCTGGTGCTTTCATTGCGAGTACTCAGCAGCAGATATGAAACAGCCATTTGCCATACAGTGAACAAGTTAAGTTTTATTTCAGTTAAACAAACCCAATTTATTTATATGTTGAGCAAAGGTGCAGATATCCTCCCCCTTGAGAATTTGTAAATATGTTGAAAGTAATCATCCAATTAAAGAGACAACCATTATAAAATCTGGTTGTCATTATTACATAGAATGCAAGAGTTTGTTGATGTTTAGTGTGGACTATATTGTGTTGCTGAACAGACAAACAGAGCTCTCTATAATTACTGGACTATATCACAACAAAGCTGCACTGATGATGCACTTAATGCTTTAAGAGGTTGCACTGAGGGAAGAACTAAATAACTGCAGTGTGCAAAGGAAAATATGAAAAAGAACTACGATATCTTCAGCAATCACAGCACAAAAAGAGTGGAAAGGTAGAGAGAACTGAAAACAAACTGCCCAAAAAGAGACCATCAGAGACATGAGGCAGAGTTTTATACTGCACAATGCAATAAATGCATGTTGTGGGTTTTGTAAATGAACCATTATCTGCCACAGTTCTCTGCACTGAGCCACAAACACACACATTAACCCAGAGAAAAGCATGGAAATTATGTGGCAGGAGTTGTTAGTAACTGGGAGGAACAAAAGGGTGTGAGAGAGAGATAGAG
Source organism: Xenopus petersii (assembly GCA_038501925.1). Classification (NCBI taxonomy): domain Eukaryota; kingdom Metazoa; phylum Chordata; class Amphibia; order Anura; family Pipidae; genus Xenopus; species Xenopus petersii. The sequence goes on from CM076678.1 coordinate 28,244,556, forward strand.
AGAGATGGGAAGAAGGGCGAATATGTTTTAAGAATAGTTGGGAAATCAATGCCTACCTTCTTGGAAATCTGAAAGACAGATTTCTAAACAGAGGGATGGGAGGAAAACAGAAAAAAAAAACGGTAAGTAGGGGGAATTGAAAATAATAAAATATATGTCTTAAAATGACATAATTAAACCCCTTCACTGCTGGATAGAGATCAAACCCCACATTAAAATGAGCTAATAACAGGTGCAAACAACATATATAAGCATAATCCCCATAACAGCATCAACCTAACACAAT